>VXBL01000892.1:290-86797 GCA_013400195.1 Aramus guarauna | reverse complement strand
TTATACTTTTTCTCCCCTGTCTAGTGAATGAGGGGAGTGATAGAGCGGCTCTGGTGGGCACCTGGCCCCCAGCCAGGGTCAACCCACCACAACGGGAAGTGTATAGTGTTGGATCTGCATCACCACCTTCTGAACCTAGATTGCAACATCATATGTTGATTGAGATCAGAGAGCCAGCTAGGGCAGAAACTACAGTAGTAATACAAAACTGCAATGTCCCCCATATAGGCTGGACAAATGTCACATTGGGACATGAGGTAGATGCAATTGGTGACTGTGGAATAGCCAGCTAGGAAGTCCACAAAAAGTTATGACTAGATACTGCGCTAAACAATTCAATTTCTTAGTTAAAACCACTGCTTCATAGTGACCACAATGTGCTTGGAGTCAATACCCCTGTGGAAGCCACAAGGGTCACAAAATCCACTAGAATGGATGAAACAGAAAACCACATAAAAAAAATGAAGAAGCCTTTTAATCAATTAAGAGATGTGATCAAAAAACCGAAACATTTCCAGAAGACATGGAGGTTACTGAAGAACATCATGTTGGTATCTAAAGAGAAGACATCCACATAGAAAGCCCTCAGTCTTTCTTTCACCTGCTTCAGATCCTTAAAAGAATTTGTGGTGGACTGACCCAGGCTGGAGGCCAAGTCCCCACCAAAGCCAGTCTATCATTGCCCTCCTCAGCTGGACAGGGGAGAGGAAATATAACAAAAGGCTCATGGATTGAGATAAGGGCAGGGAGAGATCACTCACAATTACCATCACAGGCAAAACAGACTCGACTTAGAAAAAAACTCATCTAATTTATTACCGAGTAAAACAGAGTAGTGAGAAATAAAACCAAATCTTAAAACACCTCCCCCCACCTCTCCCTTGCTCCCAGGCTCAACCCAAATTCTCTCCCTCCTCCCTGCAGCAGCACAGGGAGACAGGGAGTGGGGGTTACAATCAATCACACGTTGTTTCTGCCACTCCTTCCTCCTCAGGGGGAGGACTGCTCACCCTCTTCCCCTGCTCCAGCGTGGGATCCCTCCCTCGGGAGACAGTCCTCCACCAACTTCTCCAATGTGAGTCCTTCCCACAGGCTGCAGTTCTTCATGAACTGCTCCAGCATGAGTCCCCCACAGGGTCACAAGTCCTGCCAGCAAACCTGCTCCGGCATGGGCTCCTCTCTCCACAGGGCCAGAGGTCCTGCCAGGAGCCTGCTCCAGCACGGGCTTCCCACGGGACCACAGCCTCCTTCGGGTGCCTCCACCTGCTCCAGCGTGGGGTCCTCCATGGGCTGCAGGTGGAATCTCTTCTCTGCATCATCCTCCATGGGCTGCAGGGGACAGTCTGCTTTACCCTGGTCTTCTCCAGGGGCTGCAGGGGAATCTCAGCTCTGGCACCTGAAGTACCTCCTCCCCCTTCTTCATTGACCTTGGTGTCTGCAAAGTTTCTTACATCTTCTCACTCCTCTCTCTGACTGCAAAAGCTGCCACTCCTTTTTTTTTCTTTCTTATGTTATCCCAGAGATGCTACCTCTGTCACTGATGAGCTCAGCCTTGGACAGCAGTGGGTCCATCTCAGAACCAGCTGGCATTGGCTCTGTTGGACATGGGGGAAAGTTCTAGCAACTCCTCGCAGAAGCCACCCCAGTAGCCCTCTCCCCCTGCCCCCCTGCCAAAAACCTTGCCACGCAAATCCAAAACAAGTGCTGTCCTCTGCCAGGATGCAGATGATATGCCTCCTAGAACCTTCTTTTTCTCCAAGGTGTAGAGGTGTGGTATGATCTGTCTCCCAAAGAAGCTCCATGAATGACCAGAAAAAAACCACTCTAGGACAAGCAAACTTCCAAATCCTACAGCTTAGCCCACTTCTCACAACGCTCACTGTAGAAAGATCGATCACAAGACAGGCAAACACTCATCCAGCTCCAAACCCTCCTGTTACAGCTGCCCTCTTGCCACATCCTTCTGCTGGCAGCCATCTCTATGTGTAGCTGTGGAAAGATAGCCAGGTGCACACCATTTCCTAAAGCCTTTGGCTCTGTCTTTCTACAGGTCCTACAATACCCATGTTAAAGTGGCAAGTAGGCCAGCAAGAAATGACAGCAGCCCCCACAGAGAGTGCATGGTTGTCTGGGAAGGACAACAGTTCAGTGTCAGAGGCTGTCTGTGAGATGTTCCAGTGCAAGATGCAGATTATATCTAGTCAGGAGTGGCTCAGCCTGATCTCTTCCACTTGAATATAGGTGAAAGAAGCACTATTATCTGCTTGGAGGTGGTACTAGGTGTCCTTTAAGGAGTGCTGACCTCCTGCCTTCCTGATGATATCTGCCTCTTATTTCCAATGCAGCTCTGTGAGCAGGGAAGAAGCAAAATTCACAACCAGGACCAGACACTCCTGTGGACTGATACTGCTGATGAAGGCATCCTGATAAAAATTACATTGCAGACCTGGCATCAGAACACAGATAATAAAGACATTAATGCACTTCCAAGCAGATCTGAATGTGCAGCAGCTGATTTAGTACAACGATCATGTTCCCTAGCATTCAAGGCTACAGGTCAAGACAGGACAGGGTTGTAATGATCAGCGTTGGCAAAACTGAGTATGAAATTGTATAGACAGACATGACTGTCCAAGTAGTCTTGCCACAAAGTACAGTTAGATTGCTAAGGTGAAGGTCTCCTGCAGGAGCACAATGGAGAACCCTCCTGCCCAAAGCAAGAAGAGTACCCCACTCCTACAGAGACCTTCCCTCCATCCCATGGGGTTTAATGATGGGATTTTGAGCAGTTTCACTTGGAGGGAGAGAGAAGAGGGGTGAGAAACCTTCTGGCCAGCAGTGGTGGTGCCAGTGGTACCAGCAATGCTGTATACCAGCAAGTTCTGTAGCCAGGGCTGTGGTCCCCATGGTATGGGGAAGCACTCTTCCCCCTGGGTCCCCTACCCTCCCTGAACAGGGCTGCCACTGATGAAGATGAGGTTGTAATCTGCCATGGCAAGGGTCAACTGCATCTTCTTCCCAAAGCAATGAGTCTTCAGCAGGTGGCACAGCCTGTCCCTCAGCATGATGGGTCTGAGGAGCCTGCAGACTTGTGTGAGACCATGGTCCTTGTAGTGCCCAAAAGCCTGTGGACTGGGACATCTCTGTTCTGCTCCTGCTAAGGTCCTCAGCCCAGCCCAGTTCAGCCAGTGCACGTGGCACAGAGCAACAACTCTCCCCCTGACACAAGGACAAGCCACAGAGGGAGTGGGATTAAAAAAATTTCACAAAGACCATCTCTGCTTTTTTCTTTTGTTGTTTTCTGACTGATCCCTATCAAAATATGCTACAGACACAATACTGCTTGTGGAATAGAATATGACTGATACAGATAGGTAAAAATTGAATTACACACCAGACCAGGAGCAGTGTCTGAACAAGATACCACAAATACTCTCTGTGATTGTTGCTGACTCTGAACACCAAATAATGCACATGAGCAAGACTGTGAGCAACGCTGTTAAACATACAAACAAGGCATCCAAAAAGGAGTAATTTCTCATAAATAATCTGAGTTAGCCGCTTCTAGGACTTATTTTGGTTCTCAGGTTCAATGAAAGTTGCAATAGTTCCCATCATTTATCTTCTGCACCTTCTTTTTCTTTGGCCCGTTATCTCTCCACCACTCCTGACTTTGGTCAGTAGCCTCTAATGTCAATCAACAGCCCCTCCCTGGATTCCTGTTCCAGTTTTAATATTTTTAGATGACATGGGCATGAAAAGTTAGTTTTGGGACACAATGTCATTTGTGTGGCACTTTCCTGGACTTTCCTGTGCTGACTTATCTTGTCCTGGGCTTGAAATACTAGGCTACCTGTCTCTTTGACAGCTGGAGATTGTTGCTCCTTCATGGCCCTGGGGTACTTTTTGCACCTTTTCCCCCTTGGCCCTTGCTGGTAAACATACAGCAGCTTTAGTTTAATGAGTTCCACAGAGGAAAGACTTTGTGTAGCCTTTATGCCAAAATGTGACCCAGTACTCCAACCTGGATGCAGCTGCTTGATGCAGTTCTTCCCTTCCCTCAACACTTCGCTACAAGTCAAAGCAGGGGTCTGATAAAAGAGAGAGGGAGTCCAGCGAATGTCATGCTGACTCTCACTGTCATCCCTGTATGAGCAGCCAGTGATAACAGGAAAGGTTATTGCCAAAGGGGAATTGTTTTCCTCTTGTTTGTGATGGATTTATTATTCTAGTGCCAAAAGAACTACTATCTTCCCTCTCTTTGCCTTCGTCTTTATCTCATATGACCACCAGGGATTGTTTTATGGGAAACAAGAAAGACCCCTGCTGTGCAGGTGGATTAGGTGTTTTTGTATGGGTATCTGCATTTGGATGGGGGAAGGAGAAGAAAAATAGGAAGCTTAGTCAAAACTGTGTAAGATTTACTAATATAGCTTTGATAGTAAGTAAGGTGGTTAAAAATCTTTAACGGTAGTGATAACATGTCTGTGCTACAACTTTATATTGACATCATTTATCTCAGTTAGCTGAGGACAGGACACACTAGTGTAGCCAGCAATTAGTACTTGGCGACCATGGAATTCATGTAAGTAGTTTATAGTATTTGCTCTAATAATGGTGAAAGTTTGAAATGTAAGCAAGACCCAAGTGTTACTGAGGAAAGGTTTATGGTTGCATATGTCTGTGCTGCAATCAGAAAAGACAGTCCGTTTCCTCATTTCTAGGTGCATTCCTGGCCCCTTCTTTTCTAACATTCCTGTGGCCATGCATCAGCTGGAATGGAGAGCTGAGCTGGCTGAAAATTAATTTTTTGTTGCATCAAGCTTCTTGATCGCTAGTTCCAGTACATAACAAACTAGGACTGACCTTTTCAACCAATCTGCTCCTTAAGTCCCCTAAACCAGTAGTTTGATCACCATCTCAGAGAGATCAGTAGATTCTAAGGCCTCAAAGAAGTGACTTCTCCAGCATTTCAAAGTTGAAGATGTATCAGGAAAATGAAAGAAATTATTTTTTTCCTTGCATACCTGTAATCCTAGCCATGGCCTTCTGGAGATATCTGTCCATGCACAAAGTCCCTTCTTCTTGCCCAACCCCAGCTCAAGCATGTCCCTAACATGTCCTTGAAACCTTCCCTTTTCACCTCAGTCCTAATAATTTTGCTTCATAAGCCAGTCCTCCTGAACTTTTCAGCTATGACCACATTTTTTCCTAGTTGGCCATGGCTTACATAAGAGGCAGCATTGTTCTCTTGAAATTAGCCAAGTCCAATACGAAACCAAGAGCCCTAGCACAGCCTGTGCCAGTCCAGTTCTACACAGCTCATCACTGCATTTTCGTTCCACCCTTATGATGTCAGTCATGCTGCTGTGTAATTGCATGATTGACAGATTGACTGTGAGATTATTAATTTTACCTGTGCAACAAGCAATCTACAGGGAGAAGGGGAAGAAAGGCACAAATTATCTACCATGCACTGCCTACCATGTCTCAAGGATGGTTTTAGCTGACAACAAAATACAGGTCACGGTGCAGGTGACTTAATAGGGAACATTCACCATTTGGAATCAGAGCTCATCATCTAGATACACAAGTAAAGAGCAATTTCCCAGAGAGTCTGTAGATTCTCTGTCCTGGAATAATAACAAATTCATGAGCTTAGAAGCATCCCTAATATGTTCTGATCACTAGGGATGAATCTGTACTTCTTAGGTGTTCCTTAGTCTCTTTTGCTAAAAATGTCTTCAAGCTGATTACTTCAGAGAATGTTTGTGATGTGACATTATTCTCCTAGAAGATAAGAAATCCACTGAACCCACTTCAAGCAGTTCATTGAGTGTTTGCTAGTTCTTATTGACTTTGGATGTATAATACAGTTATAAAAAGTTTTCTGTCTCTCAGCAGTGTAATTTTAATTTTTGTGCATTTTTTTCCTTTAACTTTTTGATACTTGTATACACCCTGTGCCTATTTGATTTGTTCTCAGTTTATTCTAAGACAAGACAATCAGATCTCTATCCTACCATTAAGGCACCTCTTCCTTTGGAAAGCCATTGAGCATATGCAAGGAATAAACTATTTAATAGAGTCTACAGGGTGCTGTAGGGTCACTGAGGGAATTGAGGGTTGCAATTTAAGAAGAGGGGCAGCTGTGGGGGAGGAGCCATCCAAGCTGTGGAGGTGAGGAAACAATCTCCTCGGCAATGGAGTGTAAGCACAAAATTTTAACAGCTCAGAAGGTCACCAAGTTAATTGCAACCAAGGTCACAGTGGGTGGGAGAGAGCTGTGTATAAACTATGTATTTATATCTGTGCTTCCTGACTTATATGCTTGAAGCTTGCTTTATTTAAAAAAAAATCAAATAATCTTATTTTAATTCTAGTAAAGACTATTCTGTTTTGAGTTTTGAAGCCTGCTGGTCTTGACCAGAGAGCTCACCAGGACATCTAGTCAGATCCACCTTAAAGTTCTGGATTAATTTGCATCCATTTATAAAACCTAATTTTGCTATCTTCTCTTTCATCTGATTTTCTGTGTCTTGCTCTTGCTGCTGGGTTTAAGTTCCCTCTGCTTACTCTTTTTGCTTTCAGTTTCAAACTGTGACCACACTGTGATGTAAGATAAGACAACCTCAAATGAACAAGTAATTTACCATAGGTACCAGCATCAACATAGATATGCTTTTGTTTAATTTGATTTTGGGGTGAATTCACAAAGTGGTCTGTGCAGACTGTCACGGTTGAGTTGTTTGTGGAACTGGGACATAACTCTGCCCCTTTAAAGCTCATTTGATTTTTGCCAAGTCATGGCATATCATAATGTCATATCATGTCATACCACGATATCATCATGTCATATCGTGAGCTGTTCAAGTTTCCTTCCAAGTTCATCTATTCCAACATCTACTTCAATGGCTCCTTCATGTCCCTGTGTTCCTGTAAGTATTTATCTGCTTTCAGTTGTGAGATCTATTTTTTTTTCCACTCTGCCTCTCCTCTGATAACATCATCATCTCCCTACTTTATTTATCAAAAGATGATGATTCTCAAAATCTGCCCTGTTTTTGTCAATTCTGCTCTTTTCAGTCCAGTATTAGTCAGTACATGTCCTCTTGAATATCATCATATTACCTTGTTATTTCTCCATGATGAAAGCCCTTAAACTTCCTGGACTTTTTCTTTCGACTTTTTACTGTGAACTCAACCCTTCTTTCAAGTGTTCTCTGAGAGCTCTCTGTCATCATCTCTCCGTATTCAGCCTTGCTTGCAAAGTTTCTCTGCACAGCTTATATTTCTGTCTTTTGCTACTGTTCAAGTCTTAGCCCAGAGTCTATTTCTTTCACTATAAAAGCTGTTTTTTCTCCCAGTCTCCTGCCCTCTTCCTAACCCTTTCACAGCATTTTTTCTCTCCAAGAGCTCCAATTGCCTCCTGTAGCTCTTTGAAGCCTCCATGGATATCTTGTCTAATAAAATGTCCCATTCAAGCACCTTGTTCTCATCTACAACACATTGACTTATCTTACGTCTACTGAAGTCTTTTTCCTGCCTTTTCATTCTTTTTTGCTCCATCTGAAGCTATCGCTTGAGACAAAGTATACTTGCTGCGACTTCTTCCTGTCCTGCATCTCATCCCCTCATGTCCTTCTGTGCTTTCTTTGTCTCTTATTGCCTCTGTTTATCTCTTAGAGCCTCTGTTACTGTTAAGTAGTCCTCCTTTTGTCACCTTTCTCCTCTTCCTCCTTCAAAACTCTGCCCCCCACCCCTGTTTTCTGTTCTCCTTTACAGTTTCTTTTGTCTCATAGCCTATCTTTTACATTACCTCCTTCACAGCCTTATGAGCTTCTTGGATTGAGCTCTCTTAAGCACAGAATATTATTTTTTCTTTATTCTTGAGTGGCTGCTCTTCTATTCTGCGTGCATGGTTCTAAGTAACAATAACTCTATCTCCACAAATTCAACTCCTTACAGTCTGGGGTGGTAGAGGGCTCTGCATCACCATCTACCATAATGTCTGGGTATGCAGTACGGGTGGCAGCTGAAAAATAGGTGTTCTGTTTCATTTCAGGGGAGGCTGCAGTCTGGTGGTGGGCCTTAAGGTTTCTATACAGTGACGTCACAAAGTGGTCTAGATCTTTTAGAATTATCTGCTAGAGAAACAAAAAAAAAACAACCCTCAATTATAAGCAGAAGGCTCAGAAGTTAGTATGTTGTCTGATAATTGCATGGGCAGGGCACAGGGAACAACATCAAGCTTGTCACTGTTTACAGCACTGGGAGTTCAGGTGATAAGTCTCCTGGGACAGGACCATGAGACAAGTGTGAGACTTCAATCATCCCTCCCCACATATTATCAGAGCCTCCACTGTAAAGGCAGTAGGATGGGAAGGATTGGAGTTATATTTCTGCGTCCTGAAAAGCATTCAGGAGAAAAAAAAAATAAAGGCAGAGAAAGGGACAACTGAGAGAATACTAGGAAGAGGAGGGAGAAAGAAAGATGGCTGACTGGAGAAGAGACCCATCTTGGGTCTTCTAACTTCTATTCCTTTCTTTTTCCTCACCTAAGACCCTAATTTGGGCTGTAGCCCAAATTTCATCTGTCATGAAGATGTCCTGCTTGAAGGAAGTGCCACAGAAACACAGTTTGGAGTCCATCTAGAGCCTGTAATACGCAAAGAAAAAACTGGTGATGAGCAGGTTGTGTAGCTTCCCTCTTCTGTGCAGTGGGGCAGTCTAGAAACTTTTGTGAGCCCTTTCAATGGGCTTAGGTGCACCTGAGGCGTCAAGCCATACATATGCGTCATCTGCGCTTGTGGCTAGTGCAAGATGGTACTGACATCTTCCTCTATTTTTATATCTTCCTCCACTTCTGTGCTAGTCCTCTTGAGTCTGTTGGTAACCTCTCAAGCAACAGCAGTACCACATTGCTGTGTCCTGGTAGAAGGGCAGAGGTAGGCCTTGGGAGTAAAAAGCAGAACAGATGAGCAATAAAGAAAATATATAAGAAAGAACTGTGTCAGGAAATGTGATAGGGGAGATTTGACAGCAGTTGCTGGGCAGCAGCAGTGCAGAAAGGCAGATCTTTTCAGGGTATGCTCAGTATTCTGTACTTTTGACACCGCTGATCTGAAAACATGGACAAGACAATGGGTAGAACTAGAACAATACCTTTCATTAGGTCAGCTGTGCCAGCTGGAAAAAGTGGACAAGCTGTGGGGTTTACAAGTTCTTCTTTGAGCCTGAAATAGAAGCAGCAAATACCCAAGCAAATACAAGTTGAGAATAACTGCTCTGAATTTAACTAGACTAGTGTCAGTGAGGCTGTGACAAAAGAGTATTGGTACCTTATGGAATAGAGAGAATGTTAATAGTGCCTAGAGAGCTGACAAACTGCTTTCCTCCTACGGGAAGGAGGGAGAAGGGTGATTTACAAGCTGTGGAGCATGATAAGATTAGTGTTCAGGACACAGGAAATAATGTGACATAAATCCAGTATCTTCCACAGATGGCATATATTTTGTCATGCACTGGAATGGTGAATTTCAGTTTTCAGTCTTTTCCTTGGTAGATACAATCTGGGTACAGAGATCAGAGGTAGAGAGATTGGTGAGAAGTGCTATTCCACTGGGAATTAGATAAATGCTAGGTCCTTAGCTGCAGATATCCTTAGAGCTGGAGCGTACACATGCACCACTGTGTGCATAATGATTGTTCAGTTTCACCTGTATACTTATCAGTCTGTCATTTGGTGCACTGGATGACGTGTATCACATTGTGGAAAGTACAAGTGAGGGTGCAGGTGTTTTCTGGGCTGTTGTCCTCATGAAGATAGTAAAGGTTTCTTGTTTGAGTAGCATCTAGAGCCATTTGGTGAATGTTGGCCTTGGGGTCCTTCATGTTTTATTGATGAGGTAACTGAGGCTGGGGCCAGTTTGAAGGCTGAGAGTGATAGTTCTTGGAAAAAAACTTTGAGGGTAGGATCATCTTATTTTAGACTATAATTATATAATTATTTTCCATGGAAATTCCACAACAGTATCATACAAGGCAGACAATAGAGTTTGATTAGCTGGCAGTAGGGGTTTACTGAAGTAATACTGAAGTAATTTCTGGAGTGATATTCCTGTGCCTTTTGAAAAACAAGAGCTAGAAGAGTCCACCTTTGGGTAAAGGTTCCCATTAGTTTTCTCCAGTGGCTGTGATGAGCGTTCTCCTCCAGTAAATGTAATAGTAGCTGAAGATCTGGTGCTGTATTACAGCTTTGATGTTTGCTGGGGCTTACTGTGGTTGGTCTTTAGGTTTTCTATATATGATGTACACTTGTATTCTATACAGTTTTTTATATTTTATACACTATATAGTATATACTATGCATAATTTTTTACATAAGCCATAGTGACATTGGTCTTCCAAAAGCGTCTCAATAGGTTGGGAGCAGTTAATGCCTTTATGATGGAAATCTATGAGGGTATCCAAATGTTCTCTGATTTCCTAGACACAGTCATTTAGAAACTCTTCTCTAGGGTAGTTCATAACAAGTTTTGTCCTGCTGGTGGGCCACAGTCTTCCTGCTGGAAACATTGCTTATTGACAGTAAAGTGAGAATGAAACAGATGAGCCTATATGTTTTGAGGCAGCACTGATATTGCTTTTGTAAATATTTAGAGCTTGCCCGGCCTGCCACCAGGTGTGGGTTGTACAGACTAACAATATCCATATGGATATTATTACTAATGGATATCCATACAGATATTGTTAGCAGAAACATTGGAGGAAGTGGGGAGGTAGTTTATGGAGGAAATCAAGTGTGTCTTCCTCTTGGAGACTTTCTTTGTACTCCACTCTCGAGGACCATGCAGACTGAGACAAAGCAAAACAAGCCTCCAGGAAAAATGTTTCACAGAGGTCTGCAAAATGAAATAATGAGTACTGTTCTGGACCCAAAAGAAGGGTGTTTTGCTTCTCTGTGTTCCCCATCCTCCCTCTTATCCTGCAGTGTGAGAAGCTTGGAAACCATTATTCTGGAGAGGTCATAGTGTATAAGAGGAGGAAGAAGGACTTAATAGCAGCTCTGTAGTGATTGTGTTTGAGGCATGTGGGGTCTTCTTTCTTGTACACAATTTCTGGGATCTTGAACTCACTGCTCTTTGTTGATTAATAGCTATCAAAAGACATATGGTTACAGGCAGTACACTGACAGGGCTGGGAGGTGTCTCTAGACCATGTTCCTGGAACATGCTTCTCATTCCTGTCACCGACTGTGCACTCACTGGTGTTGGCTGAGCTCATTGCTTTTTTGACTGGCTGAGGAACAAGTGGCAAAGGGGAGAGGAGAAGCTGTTGAATGCTCTAGCCTGTGGAAAAGTGAGCATCAAGAAGAATAAATTTCTGCATATATCCCTAATTTAATACCCACAGAGCAGCTTGGTGACGTTCTCCAAAAGTGTAAAGTGTTCCCCATAGGGCCACATGGGAAGGCTCTAATACTCAGCAGTTTACAGGGATGCCTGACTTCTCCATTAGGGCTCGCTGTTTCTCTTGTGGACCACAGACTTAGAAAAATTGTCTTGGGACACTGAATGTGCGCCCATCTTGTTCTATCTCACCATCGTTGCTGGCATCTTTATGATTGTCTTTTGGACACCTGGTATCTGGGGAGAGAACAAGGATGCCCACTGAGTTTTGTTCTCATTGCAAATATGGCTTGCTCAGGATGGGGAGATGTGAAAGAAGAGATCTCCTGCATAATTATTTCTGCTTCCTCCTTCTGCGTTCTGTCTCTATGCTTCTAGTTCTGGCTATCTTACCACCTTCTTTCCTCCCCCCGGCACCCCTCCTTCCTTCTCCTTCAGGAGTTTCCCTCTTGCCCACACCTGATATTCAATCCCGGCAGAGTTATTGCCTTTTGCTGAGATCAGACACGGTGCTGGGGAATCATGTGGCAGAGGAAGGTTGCTATAAATATAGTTAAACCCTGCAATTGCTGCCTTTGGGCAGGAAGGGGAGAAAGTGAGAGAGGCACAAAGAGGAGGAGGGGCAGAGAGAAAGTGAGTGCAGGAACAGGACAGCTCAGAGTGGTCTGAGGAGAGAAAGAAAAGAAGGAAGAAGGGAGCAGAAGAAAGGGCGGAGATCATGCTCTGGGCCAGAACATGAGGTGGTTCTAGGTAAGGCCCAGAGCAGCTGCTCCATTACAACTGAGCGTAAGGAAGAGTAGAGGCATGGAGACCTCAGAGACCGTGACGCAGGAACCCAGATCGAAGTCAGCTTTGTGGGGGGGCACACCGCAATACGACTATGTCTGCTTTGAGAAATGCACCCATTACGGGATACCTTTGGAGGCAGGACGCGAGGCCGGGGTGACAGGGGACGACCTGCACTACCTGGAGAACTCCCTCAGCTACCCACAGGTAGGGCTGGAGAACCGGGGCATTTGTGGCAGCACAGGTTTCCTTGGGATCACATAGGCTCTTGGGGCTCCCAGAACGGTGCTGGTAGAGCACAGACCCCTGTCCATTCCCAATCCTACCAACTCTTCCCTTCGCTTGCTGACTCCCATGTCAGGCATTGAACTTTTGTGGTTGTATTTACATCCAGGAATGCTAACTGCATTTTGAGTCAGGGATCATTTTCACCTGCCGTGGACACAAAGAGAATTAGAATGGACAAGCTGGGATGGGGAAAATCAACCAGGCCATCAATGTATTTGTAACAGCAAAGAGAAACTGCAGCTGCCTTCAGCTGCATAGTGATATTAAGAAGAGCAGAGGAGTGAATAAAACCAGAGAACAGTGATGTATATAGATGTGTATCTATCTGCACAGCTGTGTAGATGAAGTAATGCAGAGCTCTGCCCTGACTTTTCTCTGACCAAAAAGCACTTCATGGTCATAGACCCATATACGTACAGTGATAGTTTTGTAACTCTTAGGGGAGCTAAGCTTAAACTTGACCTGATTCTTGCTTTGGTTCATACAAGCAGGGGTTCAGAAAAATATCTGGGACATAGATGTACTCTGGCTAGGGCTTCTTATTCCATAATCCTCTTTATCTCCTCTACCTCTCCTTTTGGGACAGCTTCCTGCAAAGGGGAGGTTTTACAACAGAGTCCTGGTGTCTTATTTCCTACCACTCTGCTCAGACTAAACTGACGTAAGAGGGCTTTAGAGCAGTGAAGGATGAGGGAGAGAGCATGTGAATGTGAAATTCATACAGAGTGGATGTTTTTCCTTACATAAATACAAATCGTCTTACATGCATACTTAGGGGAATGATTTGGGTTGAGGGAGGGGATGCATGAATCATCTCCTGAAGACTTTTGTGATTTAGCAATAGGAAAAAAGCCACATTTGCCACCAAGAAAATCTCTTCCAGTAGATAAGCATCCCAATGAGGATTATATGTGCCACATTGCAAAAGATGAGAGAATCACTTCCATGGCCATATTCAGGAATTTCTCTTCTGAAACTATCTAAAACATCTGAGAGTTTGCAAATGTCTTCTACATTAAACTCTTCCAAAACCACTCCCTATCTGATTTGGAAGCAGCAGTCCAAACTGGAAGGTGTCTGGACAGAGGTCTGACCAGAGCAGTTTATGCTTTATTCACACTAACACGAGGCAATGGTTTGGCTGCAGCAGTCGGGCTAACAGGGTGAGCACGGGGTGGGATGGAATGGAGAGGTGGAGGGCTGGGGTGGGTTAAGGAAATGCACCCTGTGCTACAGGAACTGTTAGTGAGTTGGGGGCGGGAGGAAGCTGCAGGATGCAAGCTGTTTCTCCAAGTAAAGCACATCCATGCACAAAAACATGTTCACATGTATCCACCCGGTATGTTTGTCTCACGCATCTAAAACCACTCCCACAAGCAGGTGCAGGTGACACAGTGCGTCAGTACAACCCTCCTCTGTGCTCTTGCTACCTGGCACTGGAGTGCCTTTGTTCTCCGCTCGAGAGGCATGCTGGTCAATAGACAACCTCACCCACAAACAAGCAGGCCATCAAATGCATTCCCATGCATATCTTCAGGCAGGAATGTCCCCAAGCAAGCATGCATTTGTGAACACAATTTACAATCTAAAAACCAGAGAGATGATATATTTATAGATTTACTGAAAGATATGCCCTAGAAACACTTTTACATAAACAATCACACACACATGTGCATGTACGTTTACGTATAAAACTTTGTATGCAGACATATTCTGACAAAGCCAGGCTTGCTGTATGTGTATTTTGCTAGCCATTCATGCACATGCAGATAAAGTATAAATACGCATGCTAAAGTACACCTTGCACAAATATTCACACTTATGTTATTAGCATGAAAAACAACCTGCTGCACACGTTTTCATCAATTTCCATGCAGAGTAACCATTAAGATTTCTTTCCCTACTGTCATGTGAGAAAATAGTTGGCAGAGAGAGATTTTGATTTTGTCGTGCCCTTTTCTTTTGCTAGCTGTTGCCTTCTGGTTTATATGTAGATTGGAAGCTATTTCAGACTGGGTCTGTGACTTGACTGGGTTTACATAGGCCCCAGAACAGTGAAATCTTGGTCTTTAGTCTGGGACCTTCAGATAATTGGTGGTCAAAAAACTATAGAGTGGTTAATAGATAATAAAATAGTAATAGTAGTAGGATAATAATAGTAATAGATACATAAATCTGGGCAATTAAGATAACAGATAGTAGACATATGACAGATGATAAACATTGATAAAAACATACATTTTCATACACTGTAGGGTTTTGTATTGTTTTCTTTCTGCATGAGAAAGCAGCTACAGCTGGTAAGGTGTTTAAAAGCTGTGTTGTTCGTGACTATAGAAAGGGTGTTCATGGCAGAGAGCTCACTCAGCAATACACAGATGGGTGTAGTGGGAGGGATGTGTAATAAGTAATTAGGCAATGCAGTAATATAGAATGACAGACTCACAGAAAGATGTAGGTGGGAGAGGCCTCTGGGGGTCTCCAGCCCAAGCCCCTGCTCACAGCAGGGCTGACTCCAAAGCTAGGTCAGGTTGTCCAGGGCCTTGTCCAGGCACGTCCTGAACATCTCCAAGACTGAAGATTCCGCAGCCCTTCTGAGCATCTGTTCCTGTGCTAAACCACGCTCAGGAGAGGGTGGATGGGGATATGTTTTCCTTTTGCATGGACTTTCCTTTCTTGCAAGTTACGCCTTTCTCCTTTTGTCCTTCACTGTGCCCCTCTGAGAAGTCTTGCTCTGATGTTTCTCCCCAACCCCTTTCTCCCTTCAGATGTTAGATCTCCCCTTTGCCTTCTGTTCTTCAGGAAGAACGATTATTTTGTTGCTGCCGCTGACCCCTCAGATGTCCCTCATTGTCTCTATGTCTAAGCAGTGGAGTATAGACTTTACTGACATTTACATTTACTTATGAAGGGAGTTTTGGGAAGTTTCATCTTTGAGACCAAATATGGCTATTCTTTTGTGATCCATTAGGAAAAAAACCCTAAGGAATGTCATTTCAAGAATAGCATGCTGGCTACAAGGCAGGAGTGAGAGGGATGAGCTGTAGAGCCCAAGGCTGCCTCAAGGGCCAGAAGCAGCACATTAAAAGCAGTATGCACTGGCAGTGCTGGGGCAAAGGATTTCAGGACTGGCGTATGCTGTGGAGAGCATATTGTTCAGTCTGAATGGCATGGGAAATAGCTTAAGCTTTGGACTGTGAGAGGGGGGCAGTTTTATGCAGGTGCTGAACTCTCAGAAAAGACCTCCCAGAAAAGTCTTGAGATTGTGGTGCTGTACATATTTGTCCCCCGAGATTCTGTGCAGCCTTTCCTCCCTTACTGAAGCAATGAAATTTCCCCATCTTTTTTGGAAAGACAGTTCAGTTTACAGTTAAACATTAATAAATGCTTCCTCCCTGAAAATAAACTTTACCCTGGTTGTGCTTTCTCTCTGGATGCTTTTTGTTTGGGGGTTCCCCCCCCGCCTCCCCGCTTTTTAGCGATATTTATACCTTCAGCTGGTTTTGCACCATTATCATGCTCTCACTCAGCATTTAGCCAAGCTAGGCATGATAGTACGTTTTCTGGCTCAACCCCTTAAGTGGTAATTGATATCTTTTAAAATTCTCTTCAGTTTTTCTGGTGCTCAGAAACCCTGTGTTCCTTGTGTTAGAGAGGGAGCATCAGAAGAAGGCACAGTCTAAGTCCTACTGTGTTATATTCTTAGTTCTACATGTCTTCTAATGGAGTGGATATTTCTGCCTAACCTAATTTTGCTTTAAGGTCATCCTCTGATTTCTGGATTCTGTCTCTGTCCCACAATCTCCTACAATTTTAAATAATACCAGAGTCCTGGAGAAGGAAAGCATGTGTATGCAGCATTCTTTAAGTTAGTTGAGACTAACTTGTTCTCCAGGACAGAACCTTCATTTTTGCATCTGGAGACTAACTCCTTTTTTCCCCACATCCTGAGTACATCATTTTCCAGTCAGGTAGAAGCAGTGATGTAGGATACCGTATGAGAACTTTTAGCATTCATACTATTATACTGTCATGCTGTTCTATCTGGGCAGATGGAAGACTAATTTGAACGTCATATATGGCATGGGTTTGAGTTCATAGTTTGGATTAAGCTGTATTCAATATAAACCCATCCCTCATGACCAAGTAAAGGCAATGAAACATTAGTCGAGGTGATGTGAAGATACATTAATCTAAAATCTGCTAGTACTTGGCATTTCTGGCTAAAATAGACACATTGAAATAAAAAAGGAGCAGTCTGCTATTTAGGGCTGGATTCTGTATGTGACAGCTTACCTTGTATATGAAGTTCTTCAGCCTTATGTTTAATTGTCCTTTCTCTGTTATGAAGGACAGAGCATGGCCATTCCTTACTGCAGAGTCTGCTTTGCTTAATTTTCCTAGAGTGTGTTGATAATCATGTGGTTAATAATTACATTAAATTTGTCAGCTTCAATACAGTGATGAATGGAAAAATGCTTTCAGATGTTCAGATAAGATCAATTTGTTTAAGAGATGGCAGGTAAACCACCTTAAGAATATGATGATTTAAAAAAGCCTAGATGTGTGTTCTATGAAAAAACCACAGAGGTTTTGAAGGGAGCTATCACACATGGTTCAAGTGTCTCTTGAGGAATATATGCAAATAAATAAACTAGTTAGGACCTTCAGTCATATTTGTTATGTGGAAATATGAATTGGTAGAGCACTGAAACAGGTGCTCAGAGAAGCTGTGGAATTTCCACTCTTGGAAATGTTTAGGAGTTGCCTGGACAAGGTCTTGAGCAGCCTGATCTGGCTCTGGAGTTCACATGCTGTGAGCAGAGGCTTGAACTAGAAACCTCCAGAGGTGCCTTCTAGTATAAATCTTTCTGTGAGTCTCTGAGTCTATTTGATCTCAAGGGAACAGGAGCAACATCTCCTGTGTCACTTTGAAAGGAAGAGACATGAAGCTGTCAAATAGAAATATCTCCTAAGCAAGGGGTAGTGCTTTGTATCTCTTAACATTTCTTGTCATTCTCCAGCTGAAGTGCCTGATTTTGCTGATGAAAGCATTGCTTACTCTCCTCCTGCGACTCATAAAATCTTAGAGAAGCAGATCTTGTGCTAGGAAGGAAGCAAAGGGTCACCTGCTTGCAGGTGGAAAGTACCAACATCACAGGTAGTAACCTGACCTCAGGTAGAATCATAGAATCATGGAATCATAGAATCCTAGAAAGGTTTGGGTTGGAAAGGACCTCAAAGACCATCTAATTCCAACCCCCTGCCATGGGCAGGGGCACCCTCCAGTAAACCAGGTTGCCCAAAGCCCCATCCAACCTGACCTTAAACACTTCCAGGGAGGAGGCATCCACAACTTCTCTGGGCAGCCTGTTCCAGTGTCTCACCACTCTCACAGTGAAGAATTTTTTCTTTATATCTAATCTAAGCCAAAGCTTCTTCATTGAAGGACATGTGAGGGGGAAAGGCTTATTCTCTGCTGCTCAAATGCACACCTTCCCCACCTATACTCTGAAAGAGTGAGGTAAGATAGCTGTTCTTCAGGGAATCTGATAAACCAACACGGGCATGCAGTCAGGATCCTTCAAACTGCCTTGAGATCTCGTTGTTGACAAGACAGCACAACTGCCAAGTTTACTACAGATCCTTGTATGAAATGTCATTGGTAAGTGCATGTTGCTGGTTGTGAATTGCATATAACCAATTGCATTTCAAGGTTAGTATCTGAAGACAAAGACTAGATTAGGTAGTTAGGAATTTCAGAGGAATTGGAGATATGTGAGAACTTAGCATGATGATTTGGGTAAATAATGGGAGGAGCTGTGGTAGTACCCTGTGACATTTCTGAGCTGATGCTGCTTCTTTTCCTCTGCAGGCACCATCAGTGGCTGTGTGCCCTGTTAAGCATTCCTTGGCAGCAGGAGGAACAGATGCAGGACATTTCTGCAGCCTGTTTGATAGTGTAATACCTCTTGAAACCTTCAGAGATGTTTCACAGTGCTGCTGAAATCTGTGAGACAGGCCTGAGGGTGGCAACCTCATGTGAACTATTTTGACCTTCTTTTGTACCTTTGCTCAATCTCTTCAGACCACAGTCAGCTCTTTCTCAGGATGTTAGAAAACAATTAATATTCTGTGATCATATCTTGTACCCCCAAAAAGGAGATGAAAAGGTTTTGGCAAGTTTGGGAAGAGGGAACCAGAAAGCAAAAAGGAAAAAAAAGATGAGCTGCATGTGTCTGAGAGTTTCTGTGTCTCTGTCTCCCTGCTTGGGTACTTTTGGGTCTGCACTTCGGACTGTTAGTAGACCTGCCTTTTCATCTTTATTGCTCTTTGTGAAAGAGCATTTGCCTTACCTTTTCCTTTTGATCTCTCCTGCTTTCTGCTTCTCTAGCTTTATGGCCAATACACAGATCAGATAACCGACTTTGAAGAGAAAGAAGCAGCAATACTACTGAATAAGAAGCAGGCCCAAAAGAACAATGAAAGACCCCTGAAACGTGAGAGTCAAGTAGAGATCAAAGAAGAGCACTATTCCAAATGTCAAGGTAGGGACAATTAATCTTACATTACCCTATGACCAGATATTGGGTAGGCCAGCCAGAGAGATGGAATTTAAGCAAGGCAAAAAGACAAGAAAATTGTGACTTAGGAATAACAGAGAAGGAAGAAAAAGGAATCATAGTGGATCAAAAAGGCTTTTTCATGCAAGCTTTCATCCTAGGAAGAGTCAAGGTATGTTTGGAAAAAAGACTAGTTCCAAGTTAATAATTTTTTCCACAACAAATCTCTGTAACATGAGGAAAAGGACTTTGTTGTGTCAGATTTTTGCTGCTAGTGCACAAGATGTTAAATTCTGCCCCGTCACATCCCTGTCCTCCTCTTTTTTTTTTTTTTTCTGAAACTGCATAAGATTTTGCAGGACTGTGTAAGAGAGGTATGGCTACCAGTCCTTCAACATCAAGCCCATGACGCTTCCAAATAAATCCTTACTGTAGTCAGTTCTCAGCATAGGAGATGAGAGACAGACACAGGTTTCATCTATGTTCCCTCAGTTTTTCTGGTTCACTTTTTCCTCCACAGACTGTGCTAGACGCATCCAGAGATATGTTACCAAGAAGCTTGGAGAGGACTGGATTTTCTTAGTTCTGCTGGGTCTGGTCATGGCGTTGGTGAGCTGGGGAATGGATTATGCCAGTGCGAAGAGCCTACAGGGTGGGTCCCATTCGGGTGTTGCAAAAGCACGCCATAAATAATATGAATGTTATACAAAGTCCAGTGACTGATGTTCCTCCTCCTTTAACACCAGTGTCCCATCCTCACCCCTCACTGCCTGGGAAGTTTGAAGTACTTGCAACATAGTAGAGAAAAGGTGAACTAGGGAGAGGTTCTTTAAAGGGATGGCAGGGAAAATTTTGGAAGCAAGTGGGCAGAAACAAGGTATGTGTATGATGAGTCAGAGACAAACCATTGTTTTGACTCTCTTTCCTTCCTGAATATGTAGGGGCACAGGGAAGTGTACTGTGGTCCTTCCTATTATACTGGTTCCCATCCTCCCTGAGAATACTGAGCATATGGGAGATGGGGAGGGGAAGGGGCCCTTAGATGCCCTCCTGACACTGTTTCTGCTTCTTACTTCATTATTGTTCTTTCTAATTTTTATTTATATGGTGCCCTGCAGTTTTCTGCTACCTAGCCACATAGTGCTCTCTCCTTTGGCTCTTTTCACAAATATCTCTTAATCACTGTCTTATATGCCTTTCTTGCATTTTTCCTGTGTTCCCTCTCCCCTCTGCCAGCTATAACAATTACAAGATCTTTCAGTCTCCCTGCCTCCCACCTTGGTGCACACACAACATTGCCCACATCCCATTAACTGTGCTGTTCCTTTGTCCTTACCCCAGCGGCCCAATCCTGACCAGTGCACACATGCCCCAAACCTTTTCTCTTGGTGCTCTTGGCTGCTGATGTCCAACAGACACTGCGGTTCCTCAAAGCTACCACTCTTTCTTCAGCTCAGTGTTCCTCCCTCTAGACCTTCCCCATCTCCAGGCATCTGGCTTACCCTACCAGTCTCAGAGAGCCCCTGTCCTTTATATTCCCTACAGCTGAGTCCTTTGGGTTTTATTTTCTTTCCCTCCATCAAGTCTCAGCCTCCTGTTGTGTGGGGAGCCAGATTTGGGCACAGGTATTAATAGTGTCTAAGAACAGACAGACACTTCTATCCATTCCTGCAGAATTCCTGTTTTATTTGGGAACTTGTACTCAAAATATAACAAGGTTTGTCTTAGAAAATGAGGACTTTAGGATAGCATTTCTCAGAGAGATTTGGCATGGGCAGGTTTAGCAAGTGTGTGATTCTTTCATGTTTACCAACCTGTTTGGAGCAGCTGTGGTTACTGACAACTTCTTTCTTTGTCTGTCTACAGCCTACAAGTGGATGTACAGAGAGCTGCACCCGAATGTTCCTATGCAGTATCTGGCTTGGGTCTCATACCCACTTGTTCTTATTCTGTTTGCGGCCATTTTCTGCCACCTCGTCTCTCCACAGGCTGTTGGTGAGGGCAGAAGGCATGGCAAGATCTGTTTCTGTCTGTCTTGTTTTTCTTATTCCATTTGCCTGTGGGTTTTGTTCATCCCTTGCTCTGCTGTTGTTTTCAGGGTCTGGGATCCCAGAGCTCAAGACCATTATGAGGGGAGTGGTCCTCAAGGAATATCTCACTCTCAAAGCTTTTGTGGCCAAAGTTGTGGGCCTCACAGCTGGGCTCGGAAGTGGCATGCCTGTGGGGAAAGAGGTAAATATTGCTGTTTTCCTGTGCAGTAGTGGCCAGGGTCTGGGAGGTGGGAGGAGTTGGCTGTGGAGGAAGAATCTATAAATGTTTTCTTTCTTTCATCACCATTCCTCTTCTCAAAGCTCTGCTCTTTCCAGCAACGCTTATTTTCCATGGTCATTTTCCTTCCACTTGATATAGAAGGCTTGATATAGAAAACATCAAAGAACTCAAGCCAGATAGTCTTTGAGAGGAAAAAAAAAAAAGAAGATTGGAGGACTGTCTGAGATGGCCAAAGAGAAATGATAAGATCTGCTAAATGGTTGTCAGTAACCAGTGGGTAACCCTCTCTGATTTTCTCCTCCTCTTCTCTTGCAGGGTCCTTTTGTGCATATTGCCAGTATCTGTGCTGCAGTCCTCAGCAAGTTCATGTCAATCTTCTGTGGTGTGTATGAGGTAAGGCACATGTCTCTGCATACAGCTCTTCCATAGGTTAAACTCCTAAGACACATAGGATAGTATTGATAGGACACAAAACACAGAGGAAACATATGGATTGAAGTTCACTGTACTGCTATAGAGCGGGAAAATACAAGCCAAAGAAAATGGTAGTGGGAGGCCAGATGTACAGTCAAATAACTGCAGGACCACGAATGTTACCTACCCATTACACAGAAGCTGGTTAGGAATATGCGTTTGATAAGTTTTCTCTCTCGAGATGCTGATACCTTTGCACTGTGACCATTGTCTGTATATAAAAGTAGCTGCAGACAAAGATCAATTTGTCTTTAAGCCAAATTTATACAGCATTGCTAATTATAGACACTGACTCTCTCCAGGCTTTTGCTGTCGCAGAACAGCCTCTGCAGGCTGATCGCTGTATTGACTAGTTGTATAAAAATATCTGTTAACTGCATATATATCTAAATGTAGGAACTGCTTTACATACAGAAACTGGCTATGTAATACAACAGTGGGAGGTGCTGTTCTACTTGAGTAGGTCCTGTTTGTGCATAAGGACTAGATGTCACTGCTGAAGACCAGCTGACAGTACTAAAGACTGCACTAAAGTGTGTAGAGCCTGCTATTTGTAATAGCAATGGCTGAATCTGCTGCTGGCTGTTGCTTTGTTTCATTTTCTGGATTCTAACCCCTTGGCTTTGCTCCTTCTAACCCCAGCATGCTCTTCTCTGGCTGCACTCTCTGTTACAGAATGTGCATAGGCAGTTCGACCTCCTGGCAGCGGCTTGCGCAGTTGGAGTTGGATGTTGCTTCAGGGCTCGTCTTGGAGGCAAGTGTCTTCCTATATGTGACATTTAATGTACAACTCATTTAGCCTCCTGCTGTGAGATTTCCTGGTCTCAGGAAAGGTTCTCTACCTATACCTCTCCGTTCTAGCAATAAAAGTTCTTTCTTTTCTTATGTAACTGGTGGCAGTGAAAGAAAGGGAAGGTTATAAGAAAAGTGACATCTATTAATGTGCTGCTTTCTAATGATGCAGCTTGTTCAGTCCTTGCCTGCCATGGACATTGTTCAACCTGGAGAGCAGTAAGGGCTGTCCAGAAAATCAATAAGGATCAAGTAGAGAACAGAAGTTAAAAAACCCCTTCGTGTAAGGAGCAGCAACATCTAAGGGTGGAAGATGATGGCAAGTATGATAGGAAAGGATAATGTGAACAGAAAACTATTATACGAATACTTCATTAGTGGACTGGAGAACAGAAGTATCAGCGTGTAAAGTTTTGGGATCCCCATGTAAGAGAGATGTGAAGGGACGGTAAGATGGATGGGAGGTTGGAGTAATGGTATATGAGGAGAAGCTGAGGAAGGTGGCTTTGCTCAGCCTAAAGGAGAAAAGGCTAAAGGGGCATGGTCTAATAGAGGTCGTCAACCACCTAAAGGCGGAATTTAGCAAAGGTTGATCTGGGATCCTTTCAGAGCAGCACAGTACAAGAGGCAATGGGCACAGCTTACAACAAGGGAAATTCTGACTGTGTATAAGGAAAATATGTTCTCCTTCCCCAAGGGTGGTTCAGCACTGGCACAGATGCTCAGAGGGTCCAGGGAATCTCCACCCTTGGAGATGTTCAAGACTCACCTTGCCAAGAACCTGATCTAGCCTTGGAATTAGCACAACTCTGACCAGGGAATTGGAGGAGACACCTCCAGTTGTCCCTTCCCACCTTTCTATGATCCCAGTATGAGGAGAAATGTGGAAATTTATCTCCGTCCCCTTGCATTTTTACTAGTATTCTGATTTACAGAGTTTTCTTAAACAGCACCTGTGCCAGAGGCACATGGTAACTCCTTCCTAAAACATTGGAAAAATATTCATAAATAATTTGTCTTAAAATTATTTTTAATAACATTCTTTGTTGTGCCTTCATTTAACTTTCTCCCCATGCACTACGCTGAACCTGTCTCCTTGGTTATGGTACCCAGAGGTTTAAAGAGTTTTTTAAATGCAGTGGTTTTTTTCTAAGTTGGCTTTATTTCTTCTATGCACTACTTTCCTGCTAGTCTTCGAACAGGTGAGTTTAGCTGACAAATGCAACATGGTCTTGCATCAACAATAATAATGATCTTCACTCTGGTTTACTATTAAAAAAAAATGAAGGAATATAGTTTGTCAGCTACAAATTAGAGGCTCTTCAGTTGAAAACTTGAGAAAAGATGTGCAAGGAAGAAAATCAGGTTCAGCAAGAGAGAGGCTGAGATCTGTGTATATGTGGGCAATAGAGCAAGTTGGAGACAGCCTGAGCTGAAGCCTGAGGCTTCAAGGCAAAACTTAAAATTCTGCCAAATACCTTGAAAGAAAGCAGGTTCAGAACCAAAGATTCCACAGTCAGGTGGAACCATTGGTAGTACACAGGACAATGGTATCTCTCTTCATGGTAAAAACACAATGAAAAAAAAACCTACAACAAAAACTTCCCATAACAGTCTACAGTTCTTGTTTCTTTCTCTGTACCTGGAATTAATATAGTCTCAGAGACTGCAGGACACATTATGCATAGTTCGCTAAGGGAGGCTAGAGAAAAAAGAGATAAGGCTAAAGGAGGAGTGGTCTAATTGCTGTCTTCTGTAGCTAAAGGAGATGTTACAGAGTTAAAATAGCCAAACTCTTCTCGGAGAACAGTGAAAGGACAAGAGACAAGAGACACAATTTGCAACAAGGGAAATTCTATCTCTGCATTAAAAAGAATTCTGCCCTTGTCCCAGAGTTTGTTCAGGGTGGCACAGGTGTCAAGAGGGACTGGGCTGGGGAATCTCAGGCCTTGGAGGTGCTCAGGAGTCACTTAGCACCCGGATCCTGAGCACCCTGATCTAGCCTTGAAGTTAGTCTAGCTCTGAGCAGAGAGTTGGAGAAGTATTCAGAAGTACCTTCCAGACTAAAACTTGCTGTGAGTCTGTGATAACATTGTAATATGAGAGCAAACTGAAAGTTATCATAGCTTTTGTGGGCCTAGTTGGGTTCCTCTTATGGATTCACACGAAATTGCCAAATGTGATTTCCATTACCTGGGAGTCATGTCATCTTTAGCTGACCTTATAGTTCACAACTTCACGTCATATTGCCCATGGTGTATAACTTCTTGGTGGTGGTGAACAACATCATGTGTATTAATAAGAAGCCCTCAAAATGGATTTGAAAAGCCAATGAAACCCTTGACAAGCAAAAGGTGCCTAACCTACTATTTCTGAGTGCAGTCTGGTACACTTTGCTTGTCTGTTTGTTTTGGTCTATTTGGCTACTCCTATGCTGCTACACAGCATCAGCACTCTGACACAGTGCTGGGTCCTGGGAGATGCCATATGCCACAGGCTATTCTCAGTGGTTGCTATAGGTCTCTCTATCTTATACTGTTCTTCGACACTCTCCCATCAGACTTTGCACCTTCAATCAACTCTAATTATCTCTTGCCATACTGCAGGCCATGTTGCATGTACCCTCAGTTTCAAGCTGTTAATCACCATGCTGGCGGGCTATAACACAATCCTGCCACTATTCCAGACACTTTGAACTGAACCCCATCCCTGTTCTGGGCATGATTATGACTTAAGGCCACAGGGGCACTAATAGGGTCCAGAAGCTACCTAAGACAAAACTGTGGATAAGGACACATTGTTCTAGGTCAAGGAATGAAACATGGCCCTTTTTGTTGAGTTGTGCAGAGACAGACTTAAGACACCTTTTGGTTGAGGGTCTATCAAACACCTGCTCAGGTAGACAGGAATTCATGGCTTTCTGGCCTTAGAATTCAGCCTGGCCATAACACAAGACCACCCTTTCTCAGAACTCTCACAGGGGATCTAACAGGCTGCGTTGGGAACATGTGATAGTAGAAAGTACCAAATACACAGGCTTTTAACACTGGTGTATTATACACCACCTAGGATTTAGACAAAATAAAATAAAACCTATGTGCTCACCTTTCGCCATTCTCAGGCACTCCAGGGCCAAATCTTGGAGAAAGAATGGAAGAGCATTTTCTGCCTTTCAACAGCTCTATGTGTTCCAAAACTGTCTCAGGAGAGATTCTACCTTTTATACCTTCCATCTCCCTTTAGTACCATGATTGGTTTCACCAGGAGAGCACAATGCTTTACTAGGTGATCTGTTACCTGCTCACCTACACAGGGTGACAGGACCTTCAGCATCTGTCCACACTTGGTTCTGGACATGCATGTGTCTTGTGCACACAGACTCACAGGGTGGGTTTTTTGAGGCACTCTCTGGCAAATGTGCATCCTGAGATTCCCTGCCAAAGTAAAAGAGATGGAGTAAAACGTACTTATGCACCTTTGACCCACCGGAGAAGTTTCCATGAGACATTTCTTCTACAGTGACAGAAATGTGCCTGTTTCAATCAAAGATGAGATGCTGCCTTCTCCACATGTCTTGAAGATGTGATTCCAGGTATATGCCTGTCTTGTGCCAGGTCTCATCTTTTGAATATTTTGAAGTCATCCAGAAGGGAGAAGTAAGATAAATATAGCTATAACTCTGAGACTAGTGACAGAGCTGGGTGACAGCATGTGGCTGTACCTGACAATTCTGTTACTCACTCTCTGCTTTCTCTCCTTCTTTCTCCTGTTTGTCTGTCTCTCTTTGTCTCTTTCACCAGTAGCAGCCATATTATTACACAGATGTCCTGACTGTGGGTTGTGCTGTGGGGGTCGGCTGCTGCTTTGGGACACCACTTGGAGGCAAGTGGCTGTTCTGTTTCCTTTTTCTCAGGTACCTAAATCCTCTCCTGCCTAGTCCTCTTCTCCTCTCCCCCTTCCCTGCACAGTATTTTTGACCTGTCATCTACTTTGAACAAAGAAGCTTACCATTAGCGTTACCAATCTCCCCAGCATCTCTGATACAGACTTTTTCCCACATGTTGTCAGCCTTCTGGAGAAAAAGAGAGGAAGGCTGTCTAGAACAGTGGTCTCCAAATTGGGGTGTGCATACCCCAGAGGGTGCACAAGATGATCCACTGGGGTGTGGGAATGAAATATTGGAATGTCTATTTCTTTAATCTAAAAAAAAATAAAATAAAAAAAATTTAAGCTTTACTAATATTTAGTATTTTTGGGCGAACAACCCAATCATGTAAAAAACAAAATCTGTTACAGAAATTGCAACAACACTATCCCACCGGGTTCGATGGCATAGTGTTGTTGCAGCCCTATGCTCCTCGAGGAGTAACAAGGACCAAACAACAAAAACAATATTTAGTATACATATTGGCCCTCACTCAGTCTGTATGTCAGATGGCCACGTGTCACATACAGTGCATGAGGTGTCCTGGGTGTGGAGCTGTTCACAACGCGGAGGCTTGACAGTGATGCCTTCACTCATTTGCTCGCTTTCAGCATATTGCAATGTATTGCAATCAATGTGTGCACATTTAAGTGGATTTATGGAGTATATTGCCTTGTGTTAATGAAACTAACCCTCACAAAATGGACAAGTGGCTTAAAAAGATTCCTGCAAAGAGAATTCTCGCGGATTGAAGATAATACTAATAATGCGAGAATGACAAGCAAGTGGCAGAGCTGACACTTCTTCCTACTCCTAGTATAAGCTTTTAATCAGTCACATTATGAGGTACAAACACTGACATCAGATCTGATGAGGAAGTTGGCCAAAAAAAATTCAAAAATACCAAAGGCTATTTTAAATAGGGATTTATATCTGCTATCATTAATGATGAACCTCACGCTAAAGGTATATTGTACTTGGAGAAGTTAGCTAATGATGATATAAAGCCATCAGAATTAGCAAGACATTTAAAAGCTAAGCATGAAGACAAATATCTACATTTTTTTTAGCAACGTTTCAAGCTATGTGATATCCAATCCAGTCATTTACAAAATCTCAGTGAACTTAATGATGAATATTTAGAAGCCTGCTTTGAGGTTTCTTACTTCATAGCAAAAGACAAAAAGCCACATACCACTGGGGAAACACTTTTCTTCCTGCCATGGTAAAAATGGCTGAAAGCAGTAAACAGAAAGCAGTATAGCAGCAAACTAGAATGCATTCCTTTGTCAGCAAACATTGTTGGAAGATGCATAGAAAACATTGTTGCAGATTCAAAGAAACAAATATCAATACAAATTACACAGTGTGAGAGGCTTGCTGTGCAGCTGGATGAAAGTTCAGATGTTTCTAACTTTCTCAGCTTATGGTATTTGCTAGATTCTGTTTCAATAGTGAAATACATGAAGAACTACTTTCTGTGAACCATGAAAGGAAAGATCTACCAGAGAAGCTATATTCTCAACAATAAATTACTTCTTTAATAAAAATGTTCTATGGAAAAGCTGTGCAAGTGTAATGACCGGTGGAGCAGCTGCTTTGAGTAAGAAAAGGATTGCGTGGTAAGGTTACATAGATAGCACCACACCCCGAAATTCATTCACTGCGTTGTTCAGAGGCAAGCTATTGCAGCAAAGAAATGGGAGCCAGACGTGCACATCAATGTGGTTAATTTCATAAAAACAAGACCTAGAAACAGTAGAATCTTTACAATACTTGATAGTGAGATGGGGAGGGACCATGAAAATCCTGTGTAGCATACAGATATTTGCTGGTTATCTCGTGGCAATGGGCTTTTAAAAGAGTTGTTGAATTTAAAGACCAGTTAAATATTTTTCTTTTCCAAAAAGACAAGTGTTCTGAATTTGCTGATCTTACCTGTAATGACAAGCATCTGTCAATAGCATGCTACCTAGCAGTTATTTTTGTAAAAATAAACATACTTGATATATCCCTTCAAGGTAAAATGGATGTTGTAACAGTAGACGAGTAAGTAACTGCTTTTCAGAATAAACTTGTGGAGATTTTGTGAATTTGTTGCCAAATACAATGTAAGGGTGTCACCTACAAAAAATTTGATACATGTACACTTAAAAAGCTTGGAAACAGAACTTTCTAACCTGTTTAAAAATGGGGTATGAACCCATTTGTAAAAGATATAAAATTCAACACCTTCTGATTAGTTTGCAAGAACAACTGATTGACATCAGGGAAGATGGAAATTTACTATCCAAATTTCAATAAAAAACTTTGCATAAGTGGTGGATGGGATTGAAAAATTAGTATCACGATTTAGTCATCACAGCAAATGATGCATTATTTTTGCATTTAGATCTATGTATCTTTGTGAGATATCTTTTTCAGCTATGACAGCTATTAAGACCCAGTATCAAAATAAAGTGATCATAGAACCAGACAATTGAATTGCTGTATCACAAAGTGTTAAACCAAGATTTTAAAAAATAAAGAATATCAATATTTTTACTGAGAACAATTTTTTTTTGTTCCATTAATAAATAAAACAAATTATTTTAAAAATTTGTTTATTTCATCTTCATCTCATCCTTTTGTGTATTTTTTATATTGTACATAGTATATTAGTACAGCAGTACATGCATATAATTTTTAAATATACATATATTGGGGTGGGTACGTGCTCAAAAATCTTTTATTGGTAGGGGTGTGCAATCAAAGAAGGGTGGAGACCGCTGCTCTAGAAGAATCTTTAGAAACCTTTCTCATGCTTCTAACTTTACACTTCTAATTTTAACTTTGCTCCTTTTCCAACTCTTCCTAGGGGTCCTTTTCAGCATTGAGGTCACTTCCACTTACTTTGCTGTGCGCAATTATTGGAGAGGTTTCTTTGCAGCTACCTTTAGTGCCTTCATTTTCCGAGTCCTTGCTGTTTGGAACAAAGATGCAGGTAAGCTAAGAGCCATTCCTACTCTCTTTGTACAGAAGTTGCCTATTAATTTATTATTTTATGTCTTGCTCAAAACCACAATCTTCTGCCATGATGTGTGACTTCCAACGATACAGAAGGAAAGAGAAAGGGAAATATGTCATCAATTGTATAACCAAGCCTATTCCTAGGTGTGCTGGGGATGTAACTGAAAAATGACTGAATACAAGTTCTTGGAAAGTAAGAGGGCCCCTGAGGTGGGATTTTTGCCTCTACTCAGCATAATGTCAAGTCCACAAACGTAGAGATATCCCATCACAGAGGATATAACGCATACTACAGCATATGCTGCTGCGATCTGCTGGAAATGCCATGGTCTGCTTTGGTCATCTCTTGACTAGAAACATGAAAAACAAATAGTCTAGAAAATTGAGATGATAAAATGATTAGGAGGCTACAGGATTGGTAGGGCCTGACTGAAGGTCCTGAAAAAATAACTGTCTCAAGTAACTGAAAAACATGAGTGCAACATTTGTGCAGACAGAAATAGCACAGGACAAGCTTGTTCAGGAGAGCATTTCAGATACTGTCAGAATGGAGGTCCAGCTGATGCAGAAGGCTGCCATTTCTTTGTAAACTTCTTGCTTATAATGTCTTTAACTTTTATTCTTACAGGTATGTCTATTTTATTGATCTGAGCTCCATGTGGGCAGTTCCCTTACTTAAAGCTGCTATAACTTATGTCTCTCTTGAATTCACAGGGTTGGAATTTTTTGTGCTAAAAAATTGGCTTGAATATTTGGCTTGAATATTCTCTTGAATATAGAAAGTGACTACACTTGAATGTAGAAAGTGACTACTACTACTTGAATATAATAGTAGTGACTACTACTTGAATGTAGAAAGTGACTACATCTTTCTTTGTGAAACACTGCCTCATATTGAGGGGTATTCAATCATCAGATCTGTCACAAAAAAAAACATCTTTTTGTTCTTTCCAGAGGAAAATACAAGAAATTTGAAGACAGATGACAGGACACAATCTCCTATCCTTCGCTTTATCTACTCTAGCTCCCTTGCTGATCTTCCAGATCACTAGAAAATAGCTTAGTCTTGAAACATCTTAATTACTGTCCCTTCTTCAAAATCATCCAGACAGCTTTAATACCCACATTAATGGGTCCTTATGCTCTGCTTCATCGACTGTCTGGGTTAAAAAGTTCCATGATCCAATTGTCTGTGAAAAATAGTTCCTTTTCATAGTTCTGAATTGTCTTTGTGTTGCCAGTCTCCTTGTCTTTGTGTTAAGGAACTAGAAACTTTTGTCTAGCTAAGTCATTCATTATTTTATCGTCTTTTATCATGCCTGCTCTAACTTATCTTTCATGTCTTTTCTTGCTCATTTCCTTCTGAAAGTTACAAGACCAGTCTTTTCAGTCCCTTTGTTCACACAAGGGTATTTTCTTAGGCCCTCTCTCTAATGTCATCACAATCTCTAAAGTCTTGTCTACTCCCAGAAGTTACACACTTGGTAGATAAATGGATGTCTGTGTGCTAGTTTCCTGTATGGCTACTGTTGTCACCCAGTGAGAAAGCCTTTGTACAGGATAGGTTAAAGTACTTGAAAGTGGAAGAAACTGCTTCCCTTAACATGCAGTATGTGCATCTACCTGTAATGTTCATGTGGAACACGTAAACTACTGTAAATTCATACCTAATATGTGAACTAACTTTTCTGCTCAGGCAAGTTTGCCAACTTCTTCCAGAATATTTTTGAGATAAAATGATCAGAGTTCCAAGTAGGTGTGGCTATTGCATGGATCTATTGGAAGGCATTACAATATTGCAATGCAATGCTGTGCATTGTGATATCATTTTTATGCAGCTTTTGCACATTTCTAGCAGCTGCAGTTAGGAAAAAGGTAAAAAGACCATTTTTTTGAGCTCTCTTTCTTGAAATACTATTGTTAAATTAGATTCCTTTCTAATGTATCAATAATCTTCCCCCATGGTGTGACTTTGCATTCGTCAGCACAGAACATTGCCTTTCCTGTGCAGTCCTCTCTGCTTCCAACCAGGGTAAACTGATTCAGTATCACTTGCAGATTTTGATATCTTCCACAGAAAATGCTGAATGATAGAATAAAAGAATTAGTTTGGAAGAGATGCCTGGAGCTCCCTACTCCAAACTCCTGCTTACAGCAGGGACAACTTTCCACTGCCTCTCTGGGCACCTGTTTCAGTGCTGAACCACTGCCCCAAAAAGAAGTATTTGCTCATTATATGTAGACAAAATTCCCTTGTTGGAAGTTATGTCCATTACCTCTTTTTCTTTCACTGGCTCTTTACAACTTCTGCATGAGGCAGAAGAGACTGCTGATAGCACCTGCACAACCCACCCCCCTTGGGCCTTCTCAGTTCCAGGCTGAGTAGACCTAGTTCCTGCAGCCTCCCCCTGTGCCCATGTCCTGGACCATCTTGGGGCTCACCACTGGGCTGTCCTGTTTTGTAACATTTTGTTTGTACTAGGTTTTTTAGATGTGGCTTCATCAGTGCCACGTAGAAAGAAATAATCACTACCCTCAACCATCTGGTTGTGCTTTTGCTGATGTGGCCCAGTATGTGGTTAGCTTTCATTGCCACAAGGGCACGTATCAAGCACCATATCCACCAGGACACATTGGCATGAGAGCAAAGCTTTTCCTGTTCGCTAGATCCCCAGGCTGTACTGACACACCTGCCATTCCAGGTGCAGGACTAAATATTTGTCTTTGTTGAATTTATGATGCTCCTATTGGTCAACTCTTCCAGTTTGTGGAGGCCTCTCTGAGTGAAGCCCTCCAGGTGACAAACCACTCCCTTCTCTCCCTCCCAAGTTCAATATGGTCACTGATGAGTGAGTTCTATCCTGCCATCTAGGACCTTGATGCAGATGTTAAACAGAATCAGCTCCAATATTGACCACTGGAGAAATCCATTCAATGCCACAGGGCCCCAAGACAACAACTCCTGCTACGTGTACTATGACATGTATCATTGCATGTCTGACATGATAAACTCACTTTTTTTCTCTCTCTGGGCTAGCTTCTGATCGATGATACTATTATCTCTTTTGCTGTTTGATCAGTGGACTGCTACATGAGGTTCCACATTAATAATCTTTATAATTAATAATAATCTAAATAAATGCCATTCGCCTTAATCTGGTGTTACTGGTTTGTTAAAAAGAAACACCCTCTGCATCACAAAGTTTTTATTCATTTGAATTATCTTTCTGGTCTTTTTTCCTTGACTTTGAGGGTCAAAATAGGTATTTCCAAGGTTTTGCCTACTTTTAAAATCTATATGTATTTTACCAATTTGCCAGGTGCTAATGCACAGCTCTCTCTGCACTTCACCACATTGCTCTACCACCATCTTAAACACATACACTACCCATCGGTCTCCCTCCAGTCCCTGGAAGCCCTGACATTCATTAGAGAAGTTAAATTATTTTTTTAGATATCTCATCCACCTTGTTCCTAATCCGCCTCAGATCTTAATGCCTTTTAAGTCCACAACTTGTTTAACACCTCTTTTATTGTCATTCTTTACCTCCAAGCTGCATCATTGCTATCAGGAAGTAGCAGGTAGGGAAACAATCACATAAAAGTAGACAGATGCACGTAAGTTGTGTGGCGTCTTACCAAAATTCTTTTCTTTCTTAGACCCACAAAATCTTTGCTGGCTTCCAGATACTGATGGCTTTGTTAGATGACTTTACACCATTATCTGTACTTTCCAAATAACATCTGGCCCACTCCGGTTGGCTGCTGCAACAGGCCCCTGTTTGCTAATCATGGAAGACTGGAGTTCTGAAATTTTCAGGATTTCTGTTTTACTGTGTCACAGAATCATAGAATCAGTTTGGTTGGAAAAGACCTTTAAGATCATCAAGTCCAACCGTTATGTCCTGAGCCTTCATCTTATTTGCCATAGTGTTTTACACTTTGCCTTCCTCCTGCTCCTTCTGATCACTTCTACACATGGTGCAGTGTTATTTTAAAGTTCAAAGTTTTTTTTAAGTAGACTTTCCGATTAACTAGAATTACTCATTTCTTTTTATTACTTTTAACTTTCACCTTGTAAGAGTTGGACAGCTACTCTAAACTAGTAGATTTTGTAGCCAATGGGGAGAAAAGGGCTTAGCCATTCAGTTTCAGGATGGCTGAGTCACTCAGGAAAGAGGAAGAAGATAGGTGGGATGAACCTTTCTGTAGAAATCTCTTTCTGTCTTGTAGAGATGGACCCTAGAAAGACTCAAAGTGCTATGACTGCTTCCCTTTGCTCTGGTCATCTTTGCCACCCTGTGGCAAAACTCTTTGAAAGTGAGCCCTACTATACTTTTTAATGTACTGTCATTTAGCAGCTGGGACTATGTGTTTCCTAAATCTAAATTGAGATGATCCGTTTCTTGGACTGATCTAACAAAAAAGAGGACATCCTGCTTTTCACCATCTTCCATTCCTGACTGTTCTTCTGCCCCTCCCATGTACCATCTCTGGTTTTGCTGGACCCCTCCATTCAACTCACTTCCCTGGCAGAGGACTAATCGAGGAAAAGAGCAGATAGACAGGCTTTCTGGTAGCTTTTAATGAGGCGAAAGAACTCAGTGAAGGCTTTGACATGTCTGAGTGGGCATGATGGGAGGGAAGAACATTGCAGCTGGGAGGGAAGGCAAGGGGTGAAGAGGCAAGGAGTAAGATCTTCCCATTTTGGATAGTAGCATGCACTTAGACAGGATTAGTTATCTTAGGTAATATAACCTACAGAGATCTGATTAAATCATTGCTCTAAACCTAGTCCTGTCTGACCAATTAATAAGTAATTAATGCCTCCTGTAATTATCATATAATGCTATATTTTCACTGCTTCTTTCCTCACTGTGCAAATAATTCCTTAATCCAGGGCCAGTTGGGATGTATATCCATCCTCATTGAGCTGCATTTCTGCTCTGCACTAGATTGCTAATTTGTACTTAATCTGTTGGCATACAGATATTTACTGTTTCCACACAATTAGGTACTTCCAGGTAAAAGCAGGACAGGTTTCAACATCTGAGCCATTTTAGCAGTGCAACACTACTAGGAGAGGCGAGCTGGAGAAGAGGGGGCTTAACTGATCTTTTCCACCTCTGATTTCAAAGACTTTCATTCTTTTGGTACCAGTCAAAAAAGTTGCAGATATAACTTCAGGGAGGATCTGAGTTTTGTTTCTAGAAGGCAATCACAACTGTGTGTGACACAGCTTCTCCAGATATGTAAGCACTGCTTGTCTCAGCAAAGAGAGTTTTCAGAGTCAGTGAGTATAGTAGGAAGAGTTTTTATTTTCTAGAGAATGGATGGTAGAAGAAAAGACAGAAAAGAAACCCCTTTAAAAATCTGGGATTGTAGTTAAAAAAATTATATACATTCTCTGAAAACAAACCTATATCATCTAGAGTGGTAGGGTTGCAAGCGCTAAAAATAGGCACTACTAAAATCAGAGCAGTCTGACAATCTGTAATATTGTATATAACATCATGAAAGCACACAGGGGCATGTATAAACTAGTTCCCCTGTCCCTACCCCTAGCTTTTTTGGCACTTAACTTCTCACCTCATTATTCCCTTTCCTCCTCTCCCTCTTTCTGCTCTCACAGTTACCATCACAGCCCTGTTCAGAACCAACTTTCGCATGGATTTCCCCTTTGATCTCCAAGAGCTGCCAGCGTTTGCTGTAATAGGGTAAGTTCCCAGGAACCTGGCTCCTTGCTCTACAAAGGTTATCATGTTTGGAATTCTTTTGCAAAACAGTTACTTACATCTCCTTTAGACATTTTGATTGTCACAAATAAGGCCTTTGTTTGTTGGGATTCCTCCTTCAGAAATGGTGCCCAACTAGCACAATGCGTAAGGAAGGAAATGTGGGTATTAGCAAGTTGTTTGTTATTTCCTTTCCATATATCTTTTTCAGAAATTAAGTTCAAGAAAAAAAAAAGTCTAACTTGGTCTAGGTTCTGGGTATAGACTTACTGATTGGCCCTTTAACTGTTTTGATGGCACCCCCAAATGAACTGACCCAACAAGTACAGCCTTTTCACTTGACAAAAATGGGTCAAAAGATTTAACCAGGAAGTTTCCCTTTTGCAAGGTCAGAATGGTTATCATTTTTAAGAGAGGTTGGTACATTCGACCTGGTGTCAAGGGTTACTGACCTGTAATTGGATTCAGTGAGAACAACGGCTAATTTATTAAGATGAGTGTCAGTTTTATTTTATTTATGGAGATATCTGAGTTGGTTTCATTTGTGGAGGAAATTTTGGGAAATGAAAGAATGAACTTAAGAAAAATGAGAAGACAATTGGGAAATACTAGAGAAAAACTGAGTTTGGAATTGCCGTGAGGAAAAGTCTTGGGTTAGAGCTTGAGAGACGCTCCAGGGAAATCACTGGTGAGCAGCAGTGAAGGGAATACACTGTAGGAACAAATACCTGTGTTGACATTGTGAACTTATTCTATTACAAGACCTGGATCCAAGACCAGAAATATATTTGATGTTTTCCAGCTCCTTTTAGTAGGCTGCCCTATATTAATTTACTTGAATATGAACACAAGTAGGATTTTTTGAAGACATCAGGTATGAATCATAGAATATCAGGTTGGAAGGGACCTCAGGGATCATCTGGTCTAACTGTTCTTGGCAAAAGCTCTGTCTAGACAAAAGCATCATCTGGACAAGATGGCTCAAGCACCCATTCCACCTGAGTCTTAAAAGTGTTCAATGTGGAAAAAAGGTGTCTAATATGCTGAAAATATATTAATATACAGGAGCTTTTGCTAGTAATATGTATCCACTTTGTTCTTCTCCTTCGATTTGCATGCTGAACTTAGGGGAATCGATTTGTTTAGATTGGCAAGGAAAAAGGTAATCCTTATGATTTACAGCTGATAGAATGCAAAACTTCTTGTCCTTGTGTTTTGAACGGGGTTGGCAGAGCTGAGGTTTTTTGCAGTACTGCACATAGGCTAGGAAAGGAGTATATGACAACTGTAAATGCCGGAGTGTCCAATGTGGTATATTTAAAAAAAAAAAAAAAAAAAGCCAAAGACTTGGATAGTCTTGTTTGTCTGTGAAGAGCTTTATAGTTAGTTTAGACTTGTTTCTATGCAATTTTTAAATGATCAAGCAGGATTTTTTCAACATACAACTTTTTAAGTAAGCTAAATTAACCTTTGAATGAGATTTGGTAAAAGCCTGTATAACAGAGACTTCATAAACAGCTGAACATGTGAAACACTTGAAACATGTGAACCTTCTTGGTTGATGGCTTGTGTGTTGTCTGTTGTTTGGTATGATTTTATTTCTCTTCCTCTACTTTAGGATATGTTCTGGATTCCTTGGAGCATTTTTCGTTTATCTCAATCGCCAAGTGGTCCTATGCATCCGGCGTCATACTGCTCTGAGCCAGTTTCTCACCAAGTAGTGAGTATCTTTGAAGATACTCTCTTTAGGGACCAGATTTTTATACCCTACTGGTATTGGGTAGTAACAAATGCTTTCTGGAAGCTAATAGAACTATTTCAAGTGCAAGATAGTAAAAATAGGAGAAACTGAAATTATATGAGAGTAAGATGTCTGCAAACGTCAAGAGAATTTGTTCTGAACTGGATTTTCTTCTCGATCAGCCCCAATAGTTTAAAAAAGCTTCTTGATTTAGAAGGGAGACTCTGTAATATTCATTAAGAGGACAAGTGAAACTATTGCTTGGACAGAAAATTTTTTAATTAGAAAATCAATGCATCTTAAGATCGTCCTGCTTCTGTTTACTTTTTTTAGAATCTGTAAAAAATAAATTTAACATCATTTATATTTTAGGAAAATTAAATACAACTGAAATCTAACTATGTCTTTAAAATTTAAATTTTTAATCAAAATGTAGGCAAAAATGTTAAGAATGTACTGCAGTATTGCAATTACTGCATACTTATGAACCAGAAGCTGAAACTGATAGTAAACAAATGGTGTGAATTGCAGCATGGAAGAGAAATGCAAAACAAAATAAAAATCTAAGCAATAAAGGTTTTACAAGGCACTAAATTATACTTTTTTTCCCTTTCTAATAAAGTTTTAACCTCCAAAGTTATATAGCTTAGACTCATGTTGTCTTAGTGCCCATGAAGTGTCACGATATGCCAAAACATCCATCCCGGGACTGGACACAGCAGTAGGAATATACAGACGGCTTCAGCCTGCTGTCCAGCTATGATCCACTGGCCCAGCACAGCTAGACCCACTAGCCGCCAAGGACACCTTCCCAAAATTTGTGACAGTCAGCAATTCAATGGAAAAAAAAGTAGTTTTTCTCATAAGACTTAATGCAATGAGGGATGCATGCAGAAATGTATAAAAACCCCCTACATTTAAGTACACTAGGACAGGATACTTTGCATAGGGGACAAAGAAGCAGGAATGGCATAATCAGGACAAGTGGAGGTGCTGGCTTTTGACAATAGGTCAACATATTGTAAATACACATCCCCCCTCTGCATATTCAAATGTGTGCATTTTGTACACCCCTCTCGCTCTCCATCCCTCCCATTACATAAATTCTGATGGGAAAAATGGCTTGGCTGATAGTTGAACTCTCTGTGAATGATGATTCAGTGGAGCAGGGCATTAAATTGCCAGTAACAGAACTCCAAAGCAATGGATATAGATGTGACAGAAAGCTTTCACAGAAATAGCATTCACAGTCCCAAAGTAATGGTGCTACAAGAAAAGAATGTCAGGTTATATTTTAATAAACTTTTCTTTCTTTTCAGCCGCCTGATATACCCTGGGGTTATAACCTTCCTTATAGCAACTGTGACCTTTCCTCCTGGATTTGGGCAGTTCATGGCAGGAGAGGTGAGAGTGGGATGTGTATTTGCAATTCTGTGCAATTCTGCAGAATAGTCTCCCCTTATCCTGTGCCCCAATAACCTTACATCATGGAAAAGGGAAGAAAGATATAGGAGGAGTTTGGTCTGAGGAGCGACTATATTCTGAGACTTATAATCTCTGCTATCTCCATTATATAAAACTTGAAAAAGGCCCACTCTCCTAAGCAAGTAACAAGATGTTACCCTGTGAGTAAAAGTAGTTGTCCTTTCGCCAGTTCAGGTAAAGTTTCATCTCTCTTTCTGAAGATGAAAAATGTGAATTAAATCTCATAATCATGAATTACCAAAGTAAAAATCTCCTCCACATTCTTGGAATAGAGGTAGAATATTTACTCCATCTAATCTCATGTCTCATGACTGTTTTTTTGCTGTTTAGCTGATGCCAAGGGAAGCCATCAGCTCTCTCTTTGATAACTATACCTGGGCAAAATACACAGGGGACCCTCAGATCCTAGGGAAATCTGCTGCCTGGATACATCCTAAAGTCAGTGTCTTCATCATCATCCTGCTCTTTTTCCTCATGAAGGTAGGAAACCCAGCTCACCATAACCCTTACCCACTCAGTGTGAATGTTCTTGATCCTTTGTAAAATAGTTTGTGAACTGCCAATGAGGAGTTGCTAGGTATTGAATGAAGCACTGCAACTGCAATGGATTCTTACATCTTTTGATGTGATGTTTGTCCACCTGTGTAGTAGTTAGCAGGGAGGACTACATCAGGAAAGATTTCTCAAGTTCCACAAAAATAAATGAGTAAAAAGCTCTCAAATAATTTATATTTGGTCTAAAAATGTCTGATACAGTCTACTTGGGCAACCTGGTCTAGTGGAGGGTGTCTCTGCCCATGGCAGGGGAGTTGGAACTAGATGATCTTTAAGGTCCTTTCCAACCCAAACCATTCTATGATTCTATGATTCTATACTTGATATTCCTGACTACAGATAGGTGACAAATAAGAATATGCAAGAACAATCTATAGTTGTATGAGGCTCAAGTATTTGTTAGCAGTGCTGTAACTTGATGGAGAAATACAGTTGAAAACAGTTTTGCTCACTTCTCGGAAAGCAACAGCAGACTAAATGTTCTGAGCTGACATGGTCTGTGGAAGTTGCAGCTTCACAGAGTTCATCCTCTGAAAGGATCAGGTGTGTAGCTGATACATGATGGAGCAAGAGAAGGGATTTGAAAGAAGAAAACATTATATTCCAGTGTTCAAAATACAAGAAGCAAAAAAGAGATTTTCCTAAGGCAGGCGGGGGGCGGGGGGGGGGATAAAAGGGTAAGAAGATCATAGAAATGGTGATTAGTTGTTGTTGCAAAGGAGCAAAAGAGCTGAGGCCACTTTGCAGTATCAGTTGAATGTTTCAGTAGATCAGGAATAGACATCAATGATTGATTGACATAGCTGATTCCACCTAAAGTAAAACACTGTATCGAATTTCTGACAGGCAGTTAAGGGTTCTGCTTCCATGATTCTGATTATAGTGTATCAAGTAGATAAGGTCTCATTTACTTGAATAAAAGAGGGATGGACTACACGGTGTATCTATCCTGAGTCCTGTTCTCCTTTGGAAGAGATGTATCCTCAGACACTAGACTCATCGGCCTTCTCCCATTAACTAAAGGCTTTCTCAACTGAGAAAAGCTGGGATAGTTCACATTAAAAAGAAACTGCTGTTTTGACTCTGGGCAAAGAGTTGGCCTGATTCTCCACTGTCCTGTATCCCCAATTCTCAGCTGTGTTTGGCCTGGGTTTGGTACTGCAAAGACAGAGCTTGCTTAGCAGTACTACATTTCTGCAGTTTGCTGGTCTCTGTAGCCAGCCAGGAACTTCTCCTCTGGAATATTCAGCTCGCTTAGGGAAGGAAGAGCAATGGCCAGTATCAAATTGATGGTCCAACCCATCCTCACAGTATGTTTCTCTACCATGGGCTGAGAAATGCTGTGCTGATGGCTCTTTGTTACCTTTGTAGAGGGCTTTCCTAAATGGCAGGCTATGTCTTGGCTTCATTTTCCCTTTTATGCCAAACATCCTATGAGAGTTACAGACAAAAAGCTGCCTGGGGTAGATTTCCTCTCACCAAACTGACTGTCTACAGATTAGCATCTCATCTGTCTACAGCTGCAGCAATGTCTGCAGTGGCATCACCTCCTCACAGGTGGACTTTGAGCAGGAAGGATTTGTCCACTCTGAGGAGAATATGGTTTTGAAATACCTAAAAGCATTGGTCTTGATGTGCTGGACCATGGTTGTCCCTCTCCTATGGATGATACTGCTGCAGCAAGGGACATCTTGCCAGTACACTTCTTTGTACAAGCTTTTGAAACAGCAGCATTCTCTGCATTTCTCTCAACTGTGGAAATCTCTTGTCATATTGCCTGAGAAACTCTGAGCATATTGGCCTTTGAGATGTTTGTAAGATTAGGCTGTTATCTCCAGAAGAATTCTATATGTGCTGGCCTAAGTCAGCATTTAAATTGGTCTTAGCAGTACCAGGATGGACTTCATCATTCTGCCCAACATAGTGATGGGATAAGAGGCAACAGACACAAGCTAGAATAAAGGAAACTTATGACAGTGGGACTTCAAGAAAAGAATTCTCGCCTGAGTGTGGGTCAGCAGTGACGCAAATGCCCAGAAAAGCTGGGGAATCTCCACCCTTCAAGATGTTCAGAACTCACCTGGATAAGGTCCTGAGCAACCTGATTTAACTTGGGAATTAGCCCTTCTGGGAGCAGGGAGTTGGGGGAGAGACCTCCTGAGTTCCCTTCACAATGAAATCTTTCTAAGTCTGAAAGTTTGACAATCGTGTTCTATGAAAAGCTAATCTGTTTGGAGCAGTAGAAAATCTCAACTTCTGAGGTCCAAGGCAAATGAGTTCACATGTTCATCCATCCCTTTGGTGATTCAGCTTCCCTACTACCATAGCAGTCATCCAGAGGTCTCTGCATCAGCGTTGGTGTGTTGCCAGAGTTTCTCCAGCTTCACTTCACAGACCTTTACCCTTCACTTTCTGTCTGAACCACCAGATCCCTCAGAACGTGTCTCATGGATTCACAGGCTGGGCAGAAGAGTAGGGCTGGAGGAAATGCTATTGCTGCTCAGTAACAACCGCACTTTCTGCCTCTGTTCTAGTTCTGGATGTCTGTCATTGCTACCACGATGCCAATCCCCTGTGGAGGCTTCATGCCTGTTTTTGTTCTAGGTGAGTTTCAATTTTGTGTTGCAGCATATGGGTCTGACAGGTGGAGAGGATAAGAGAGACATTGCATTACATACCCGGTAGGTTTCTTCTTGTGGATGAGGAGTCATCCATTAATGTCTGTGACAAGGTCAGTTAACAATCCATATACCAGCCTCCGAGTCTCTGCTTTTGTCAGTTCCCATCCCCCAAATCCAAATGCTGAGGAGGAAATCTCTGTCCTTTTACAAAAGGAAAGCCACACTGAGGAGGCATGCTGAGCCATGGCCTTCTAATTTCTCTGCCACTTCATCTACAGAGAAACTTTCATACTACAATTATTAGTAGTTGCTCCTTTCACCCCTGAAGGCCAATTGGAAGAGGTAAGTTCAAAACTAGTACCTGCAATGTAATCTACCACTTATTCATTGCTTCTGACTGAAATATGGTAACATATGGGAGTTTATTGGGTTTCAACTGGTTTTAATTCCAAGACACAAAAATAAAAAGAACATGATGCTAATGTTAAAAAAGAGAGGCTATGTTAGACTGAAGTACACAAGCTCATGAAGTTCAGCATTAAGTACCCACAGCTCTTAAACAAAGTGGTGTCTGCTAAGTACCTCTGGGTTCTGGCAGGCAGCAACTGAGCATGAGTCAGTAGCATGCCCTTGCAGTGATAAAGGCAACCACAGACAAGGCTGTATTAGGAAAAGCCTAGCCAGCAAGGCAAAGAAATTGGTTATTTCCCTGCATTCAGCATTTTGGACACAATTCTGGAATATTGTGACATTTTGTGTCCACCAATACAAGAGATTTTAATAAACTGCAATGCATCCAGTGGAGTCCACTGAGATTGTTGGGGAGCTGGAGCACAAAACAAACAAGGAGAGCTTGGGCTTGTTCAGCCTGCAGAAGAGAAGGCCAAGAGGGGATCTAACTGTGGCCTGCAACACCTCATGCAGCAGGAGATAGAGAGGATAGAAAGACTCCTCTTAGACACATACAGTAAATAAGAGGTTAAAGGCACAAGTTGCAACAGGGGAAATGCTGATGAGACATTAGAAAAAAATTGTTTCCTTGGTTAAGGAGCTCAGAAAGGCTGAGAATCTCATAGAATCTCAATCCTTGCAGGCTTTTAAAGCTTGTCTGGACAAGGGTCTGGGTGACTTGATTTCACTTTGAAATGAGCCCTGTTGTGAGCGGGGTTCAGAACAAGACCTCCAAAAGTTCCTTCCCAGCTAAACTCCTCTGTAAGCTATGATTCTAGTGTTTGGAGATTAATAGAATGAGTGTGTGAAGGACCTCAACTGTGGTCTGGACTGACATTGTACATGTTCTGGAAATATTTCCTCCTGCCTGGGAATCACAAATAACCACTGTGCCTGGTGTGCCTAAGTGGAATAATGAGGGGTCAACTATCTTTACCTATCTTAGTACTTTTTATCCTCTTGGAGTCTAACTTCTATATTTTGTAACTGAGAACTACTCTTTAGTCCCCGGTGTCATTTTAATGTAAGTTTTGATTTTGTTTCTGTTAGAAAACACTCAAGTGATTGCCCAGCACAGTTACACACCCAGACTGTGTGTTCCTTAGATGTTAATTTCATAATTGTCAGCAATATTTTCCAGGTGCTGCATTTGGGCGTCTGATTGGAGAAATCATGGCATCGCTTTTTCCCAACGGGATCCTTTTTGATGGTATTGTTTATCAAATCTTACCTGGAGGATATGCTGTCATTGGTGAGTCTCCATGTCTTTCTTTTTTTTCACCTGGTCCCATCCCCATGACTTTCCTGTTTCACATGACATGCTGTTTCTATATGACAATCTTCTTCTCTCCCTATTCCTTTTCCACCCTACCTGGGAAAGGTGCAGCAGCTCTGACAGGAGCAGTGAGCCACACTGTCTCCACTGCTGTGATCTGCTTCGAGCTGACAGGTCAGATCTCTCACATCCTCCCCATGATGGTGGCTGTCATTCTTGCCAACATGGTAGCCCAGAGTCTGCAGCCCAGCCTCTATGATAGCATCATCCAGGTGAAGAAGTTGCCCTACCTGCCAGACCTGGGCTGGAATCACATAAGGTATAGTAGTAAAACAGAGGTGGAGGTGGGGAGTGGCAAAGAAATAAAGCAGAAGAGGATGAGACCATGGGAGAATAAAAGGTCATGAAAAGGGGATAGTACTACAAAGAAAATAAAAAGGCAGAATAGGCCTGCAGCAAGAAAAAATAAGTGGTGGAGTAGAATTAGGGTTCATACACAGAAATGGAGAAAAGTCCTCTTCTGTTTTTCACTGAAAGCACAAGTGTGAATAATCTGCAACGTTAGTGAATTTGTATTAATACTGCCAAATTGCTTCAGTTTAAAAATTTAAAACCCAAGTGTTTATTTTCCATTTTTTTCTGAATTCAGTGGGGTTTGGATGTTTTTCTCCAGCAAATATTTGAAATATCATTTTATTTGGATATTTTGCTTAAAACAAAATTCAGTTATTCATATACATGCCTTCCTCTCTCTAGTATATATAATATACATGGGTATGTATATGTAAAACATCTATACAGATATGTGTGTATATATATGTGTATTTTTATGGTGAGGGCTAATGGAGTGGAATACAACTGTAATGAAAATACAGTTAATCTATGTTGATCCTGTTGGAAAGTCCTCTTTGGTTACTCTCACAGAATATTATTTAGCAACTGTATTGAGAACACTTTTTAAAGAAGTGGTCATTTATATATTTCTTTAAAGAATTTATCTGCTAGACAGATTTAATAGACTAACTCTTCCTCTTATTGTCCATAAATTCACAGCAAATACAATATCTTTGTTGAGGATATTATGGTCCAAGATGTGAAATTCGTCTCCTCCAACTGTAAATACCGAGACTTGCAAACTTTACTACAAAGCACCACTGTTAAGACTTTGCCTTTGGTCGACTCACCAGGTAAGCAATGTGGAGAAACTGGTCCTTCCTGGAGACTCTCAGCTTGAAGTGCCAAAGAAACTAGCTTTCTAATTACGTGCTGTGAAGGAGACAGTGTGACCCACTATATAAAAAAAAACAGCCTAAAGATCTTCCGCTATGGATGATGTATGACAGAAGGCTGTTTCAGCTGGTCAGACAGGTAAGCTGGAGTGTGGGCAGTGAAGCAGATACAGCAGGTAGGGGAGGTGTGTGGGAAGTTTGTGGACTGAACTGTGACAACTGGGAGGGATCTTACGTAAGTAAAGAGTCTGCTTCTGATGTGGTGCTGAGGAGCGGCACAACTCAGGGATGGTGAGCTTTCCACAGCCCCACAGTGTATTAGCAGCAAGTAGCAGGGCTGCTCAATGACTCTCATATAGCTCTAGATAGTCGGAGTACTTTGAAGAGGTTGGAGGGTGGCAGGGGCAGTGCGTGGCAGGGGAGATTCAAAACCTTGAAGTGGCTTGATGGCTTCTCTGTTCTGTGTTGTGCAGAGACCATGATCCTTCTGGGGTCTGTAGAGCGGTCTGAACTGCAGGCTCTCCTCCAGAGACATATAAGCCCAGAACGGCGACGGCTCCTCAACAGAGAAATGCAGCAGAAGCTGTCTGAGGCACCCTACAATGGGCACAGCAAAGGACCGTGGGCAACCCTGCCAAAGCTGAAGCATGAATCCTTTGCTTATGTTGATGAGGATGAGGATACAGATGAGAAAGGCGAGGTGAGGGAGAGAAGTGGCAAGACTGCAACACAGAGACTGCTTAAGAAGCAGTAAGGCATTTGGAGAGGCTGAGAAAGAAATGACACAGGGTGGACTTTATTTTCTCTCCTTTCCGTAACAGCTGCCTCAACCCCCAAGTCCCACTCCCAGTTACCTAGAGGAGCCCAATGGCCTGACAAGTCCTCTTAAACAAATGCCTGAAACTCTGGAGCCACAGCAACTCCCAGGTACAGTAGCTTCTGGCATGCCTCAGCCACATCCTAGCCAGCTTGTGGAAGCTTTCATGCTAATGGTGTGTACCTGCCTGTGCAAGGTGCTGATTTCCCAGAGACTGAGAGAAGGAGCTTTCTCTGCTGTTCCTGTATTAAAGGTGCTTTGTTAATGAACCTCAACATCAGCATAATGTACCTGGAAATATCTTCTCTGTGTGATCCCTTAGAGAGCATGGCAAAAGTAGGCCCGCTCAGGTTGCTCTCTCTCTGTCCGTACTCCCCACTCCATCCTTTGCAATAACATCTCCTCGGACATTGTCTGGAGAGTCTGCATGGAAGAGTCCCATCCCTTGCCTCCTTCACCCCATGAATGAATTTCCCTGGGAAAAGCAGGCTGAGTGCTAAACATCTGTACTTGTTTTTTGAGTAGCTTAGGCTGTTGCTCAGCCATCTCCAAAACAGCTCTTCCCTTGGATACATATCTGTTTGATTCAGCTACATTAATATGATGGACAAATAATGATGTATTGTGTTCTTTTTGTGCCACCCCAGCCTATATTAGTTTTGCTTCCAAGACTGTACTCATAGCTCATTACTGATACGTGTATCATGTATATTTGATGCAGGATGGTGGGTTTTTTTTTTCCTTTATGTATCTTGAAATATGCAGAGGATGAGTAAGCACAGAGGTGTAGCCCAATGTTGAGAATGAATACAAAGGATAGGGCTCTGGCTTGTGCTTTTTCACACCCAAAGGTTAGCATGTAACACAGCATACAGGACATTCTGGTTACTTAACACCACTCATGTATGACTAAACCTCTAAGGGATAGGAAAATCCACTTTATGCTTCCAGGGCAGAAGGGTGGTGGGACAGCCATCCACCTTCCTTACCAAAGCAGAAAAAGAATCACATCAAAACAAGGACAGTGTGTGAGATATTTTACATGAAGCTAGTACCGAGTGATCCAGGAGTGACAAGCAGAAGTGGAGCAGGGATGACTTCACAAGGCTTTCCCTGCCATAATTTTGAGTTTGTCTCACAGCTGTGGTTGTTTCCAACCAACTTTCCTCCACTTCTCAACAGCACCAAACCCCATCTCCTCCTCTTTTCTGACTGTCCTGCCTGAGAGCATAATTCTGCAGTCTTTTTCACTGCACTGCTGGCACAAGCTCCTCCCCGCTTTGTACCTGTCACATTCAGGCTGCTGCTATGTTTTGTCTTTGAAGTAATTTTCAGATTCTCACCTCCCCTTTTCATACTCATCCTCCAAACCACATTCTCTTTGTGGACCACAGAAAACTCTCATCACAGCCGTTTACCCCTTGTATCAGATTGTTTGCTGTGTTAATAGTCTTGCTTCTGGTTTGGGGTTTTTTTCTTCAGGGGCACTGATCTATGAATATTATCTGCAAGGGCTGCTTTGTAATGGTTTGCTTCCTCTCCTTGAGGAAAAGATCTTGCATGGGAATATTTATTCTGGCATGTCCCACACACCTTCTTACAAATTGAACGCTAGATTGTGACTGGCTCAGCCCTGTAATATACCATCTATTATGTCCCTCATTTTATTTCCCAGCCTGCCTTGGGCAAGGAGATGGGCATGGGGTTTTGTGGTTTTGTCTCTCACTTGTACTTCTCTCTTATCCATGTGTTTGTTTTCATTCTTCAGGCGCTTTCAGGAGTTTGAGGCAACTGATCCAGCAGCTCTTCTGCCATTACAACCGTCCACTTGACACAGAGAGTGCCGTCCAGGTTAGGGATGCAGGAGTAATAGTACCCTAAAGAGGGAAGGGAATGCAATGGAAATAGAACCTACTACTCAGAGCCTTTCAGCATTTGGCCAAAGCGTGGACATACTTATAGTCCTGAACTCTGACAGCATCAGTGGGGAACTCTACCCAAGGAGAAAGGCTGTGATTACTGTAAAGGAGTGTGCAACTTCCTAAAGAGCCATCTGTGCTCAGGTGTCAAGGCTGTGTGTGGGCATCTTTTTCTCAGTGAATAACTTAATGCTATTTTGGCTAACCTGCAGTTCAATTCCATTTGGCAAACAGTTTTGGCCAGATAAAAATGAAAAAATGCTTTTACCTTGTGCTACATTAGATGCCCTTGGGTATCTGTACAGGGTTGGGGGATATCATAAAGAGCCTGTGGGAGACCCAACCACTCACTCTAGGGCAGTGGCTGGACCCCATGTGGGATATCTGAGACCATCTAAAGCACTATTGGATGACCATGTTTAGGCACCTGAATTGCACCACCAGTATTCCATAGTTAATCTTCATTGGCAAGAGAAGCACAGCAAGTACAGAGTACACCTTATAATGTGTACTTATAATGAGTATAAAAAAAAGCTAAACACTCAGTAATATACTATTTGAAACAGAAAGGGGACCACATGGGGTGAGGAGGTTGTGCATTTTTTTTTCCTTTCTGTACTCTGTGAAACTGTGGGTTCTTTGTCTGTCCTGAACAGTGTTTTCTCCTACAGGAACTGGTGGAAGTCGTTGACACAATGAGGCCAGAAGAGGTAAGACTAGGTACAGAAACAGAGTGAGGTTAATTGAGCGCTTCTTTTGCCCTTTTCTTATCACTTGCAATACTTCCCGAACTCCGACAACCTCAGTGATTGCCACATAAAGCTATAGCTAAAGCCATTTTCTTCTTAGAGTTGCGAGTCTCGCCCAGTAAAAGAAGGGATTGTTCTGCTTCATGTGCTGAGTAACGCTCTAACCAATCTGATCTAGCTTTGAAGTCAGCCCTGCTGTGAGCAGGGTTTTGGACTAGAGACCTCCACAGGTCCCCCCTCACCTAAATCTTTCTGTGGGTCTCTGTTGTTTCTTCATTTTTTATGCAAAGGAACTGTTATCCTGCAATGACAAGGGGAAGATGCACTCAGAAAGGAAAGCTAAAAGATGTTGACTCCCTCTTTAAGCAGGAGGGAGCAAAACCTCACCTTCTCAGAAAACCTCTGAGGTATTGAAATTGCTCTGTTTCCACAGGGACTTGACATCTGACAAAGAAGGTACGGGAAACCTGATGGGTGTGATATAAAGGGCAAGATGAATGATCTACATAGGAAGGAAGAAGCATTAACATGAGAATGGGACTAATTTGGGTACATAAGACAGAAACACTGCTGATTACTGTAAGAGTGATTCCTCTTCTTTCCTGTGTCAGATAGATGCTTGGGAACAGGAGGAGCTGAACAAGAATGTGTGCTTTGGCAGCTGTCGCATAGACCCTTCCCCTTTCCAGCTGGTGGAGAGAACTTCCCTGCACAAGGTGGGTGCAGATGTCTCTCTCTGAGGCATGCACTGTTCCTCTCCTCCCTATCTATCATTGCAAGTCTAGTCTATGACTTATTTTTTCTCCTTGTCTTCACCTGCAACTACTATCACCAGCTACTTCCACGTCCCACTAGAGAAGTCTGTTCCTAAACCTTCTGCATGTACCTCCAATCACCTGCAAACTGAAAGGCTACATGATAAGAAATCTAAGTGCATTTATTAAAAGAGCTTTTGGACACCACATAGGATTTTCCAGCCACTACATTAACAGAAGCATTGTATGCCTTGCTGCTGGGGGGACATTACACTGATATTTACACTCTGCTTTGTCAGTGTGCAGCACTGGAATTCGTACTGGATTTCTCAGGGTGTTTCTGTCAGGATGTAGAATCTGCCTCAGTGCATGAAAAGAGTTGCTTGAAACCACCCTATATCATAGGATCTTCATTGAACTGAAGCAGGAGAGGAAGCTGGATCATACAACTTCTAGACTTAGCACAGGGTGACTGGGAATAAAAGCCATCATTGTATATCAGGAGAAAGAGAGGACTGGGCTTTCACTCAATGGAAAGAGAAAGCAGTCTACTCAAGCGAAAGTGCACAGTGCTTTTTTTTAAAATCAATATTCATTTAACATGAATGGTCAGCATATGCCTTGCACAAAATTAATTAATTACTGTTATCAAAGGGGTAAGATCTCAGCCTTGAGCAAAATAAGAACAGGTTAGCATATACTTGATTAGTTTGATGTTTTCTAAAGGGCTGGCTGAAGTAATCCGAAATCCACTAGCATTTATCTTTAAGAGTATAGGGCTTACAAGAAATTATACCTGAGGACTGCAAATTGGCAAAGTTTCATAACTCTCGTAAAAAAGAGCAAATGAGAAACTGTGAAATTTGACATACAAGCCAACTTAACTTGGATGCACAAAAAATGCAGGAATAAATAATCAAACTGTCTGAGATATGCATAGTTGGAGCTAATTGTGAGACTACTGACAATGGCAAGAATATAACATCTTCTTGTGATATTTAACCAGTCTGATTTCTTTTACATTAGGGTAGAATGTCTTGTTCCTGGGAAAAGAGATTTTCCCTAGTTTACACTTGAACATGACATTCAATATCCCATGTGATGTTAAAAAAGGCAAACACCAGCTCTCAAAGAATGACTTCATATAAGGCCACAGGTAAAGTCCAGCTAGAGTTCAGCTTAAAGAATTTGGATGTTGTAAATATGCCACAGATGAGCACTGAGAATGCTGAAAGTTTTAGAAAGCCTGATCAGTGAAGAATGGTAAAATAATGGGGTATATTTAGGCTGAAGAAAAGAAGACTGATAACAGTGTGATATCTGTTCTTTTAAGAAAGATTTGTAAGAGAAAGGGAATAACTTGTTCTCAGTGTTCCCACTGCACCGGATAAGCAGCAACAAGCTTAAATTTTGACAGGAAATATTCTGGAACAGGAAAAAAGAAATCTTCTAGTGTTAAGAAAAGTTATTAATAAATAACCTAAACAGGTTCTGACTTTGCATATCACTGTCTGATAGTTTAATTTCCAGCATCAAAATGAAATAGGATCTGCATAAGTCCCCAGACACACAGGGCGTTGCATTCATGGTGACCATGAGAATGTGCTCTCCATCATCAACACACTCGCAACTATGGCTGCACAGCAGAAGGACCAAAGGGTAGTATTTGCTAGCTACAAAAGGGGAAGGGAAGAGGTAGTTTCTCCCTGCAATAACTGCAGGCTTGTGTGCCTTTGTGATTACCATTTCTAAATCCCAAGTCCCAGATCTAGCACCAAGTATCGTGTTTCCAAAGTCCCTGAAATGGTCTTTTGTGTTTTTGCTCATAGACACACACATTGTTCTCATTACTGGGCCTCAGCCATGCCTATGTAACCAGTATGGGGAAGCTGAGGGGAGTGTTGGCTTTGGAAGAGGTAAGTACAGATCCTTTCATCTCCTTCTCATCAACTGCAAATGTCCTGTGGATCATTGCAATAACTTACAGGTGCTAGAGGGTTTCAGCTGGGAATATATATAACTGTGACTGCTACATTTTCAATCCAGTGTTGAATTCTGAGTCAACCCTTTGGAAGCCATGTAGAGGAATGGATGACTTTATCTCAGAGGAGGCAGCAGGTGTTGTTTACAGGGATGTTAGATGGTTCATCCTTTTCATGAACATAGGGCTCTTAACTGGGTGGCTATTTCTGTCTCTGAAAGTGATGTAGAATTTGTTATTCACCATGGAATGAAAAATTACACCACCAGTGTAACAGATGATCTCCATAGGTCCCAGAGGTAAAGCTGTGACTCTACATTTGTGCTCTCTTTACCTTGGAGAGTAAATGAACTTCTGCTGGGTAAGGCTGGGTCAGCCTCCCTTTCATCCATTCTTTTCTGAACTTCTTCTCTTCTCATAGCTCCAGAAGGCAATAGAGGGCTCCACACGCTCTGGGGTTCGCCTCCGCCCACCCCTTGCCAGTTTCCGCGATACCAACCGGACTTCCATCAGCAGTGAGAAGGTCAGTCAGGCCACTCAGGTGTGGAGCCGGGAGGACCACTGCACGGTGGCAGCACAGCAAGCAGCAGACTTGTGCACAGAGAGCCCACTGCCTCCCTGCTCACACTCCCCCCAGCCCTCACAGCTGCATGAAGAGGGGGAAGTCCTGTGCTCCACTTATGCCACTGATACCGAGTTGGAAGAGATGGAGCTGACAGGGCCAGTTGCTGAAAACATCTCAGACATCCTCAAGGACATAAGCCTACGCTCCACTGACCTAGGATGGGATGAAGATGAGGATGAGGATGTCCCCTTATAGCTGGTATGAGGGGAGTAGTCCATCACAATCTTCAGTTGAGCCAGTCTTCTTGTATTTGCTCCTCAAAGAGAAGCTTTTGGATGTTCTTTGCAATCCTCACAGAGGATTGATTTAGCTGGGAGAAGGGGCATCGGACTGACCCTTTCTTCTGCTGCTTTCTTTCTGTGCAAAGACTGTTAGGCTGTTGGACTATACAGGTGCATGCAGGAGTCAGATGTGGACTGCAAGGTGGCTAAGGGCTGGCTCATAAATTCTTAGGCTTCTGCCATGTCTACACAGCAGAAGGGATTGTAACAGGACATGAATACTGCTGGACACAGTCAGGATGCTCTAGGTCAATCTGCCATGTGGAAAGTGGAGGAGAAGCAGCTCTTCTCATTCTCCGTTTGTGTCATCCTTCCAGTCATACCTGGCCCGCATGCACCAGTGTAAACAGAGCTGGATCCAGCCTAGAAGCATATTGCTGCTTCTGACTGCAATCCTGTCCATGTTGCTGCAGCTCCTTTTCACTAGCTCTTATCTTGCACAGCCCCCAAACATTCCTGTGTAGAACATTTTTCCTCTTTCTCAATTTTTACTCTGGGATTTTCCTGGATGGGGGTGCAGTTAGGAGCTTCTCTGCCGTTTAGCTGAGCTGTGCCCAAAAAACAGATGGGAGGAAAATATCTGGTCTATGTCTCATGTCTTGAATTCAGCCAGGGCTCTAAGAAAAGTACTAGAAGGGAGGAAAGCCTCTTTGTTTTTCCATCATCTCTGGAATTTTTAAATAGAATGGGAAAATCTTAAATAGGGGCATCCTCAGTGTTGAAGGAAGGTGAGTAAAACAGCATATATGCACCCCTATATTTCAAATACCTGTGTTTGTCTCTCTGAATCACTGTTCACAATTTTTGCAAAGCTATAGTCTTAAAATATAAGAACTGAAAAAAAATAATTATGGAGTGTTAGCAGGCTGCCAAGAAATACAGCAGAGGGAAGCCACATTTTCTACACTTTGAAAACAGGTTTCTTTCTGAGAACTCCTGCTTTCTTTCCTGGTAATTCTACCCTGCCTACTTTCCACATATTTCTGCATACCTCAGATCTGAGAATTCCAGCTCTCACTTTTGCCAGCTTGTCTCCATTGTGACTAACAGCAGAGACCTCAACCCTTGTCTGCAGCATCCCTCTCTATTCCAGTTCTAAATCTGGAGCAGATCTTGATCTGTATCTTGCAAAAAGATGTCTTGTCAGTTCGTGTCATGCATGCAAAATGTTAGTATCCAAAGATAAGATGCTGCTTTGTTTAACTCACTGTCCTTGTGAGGTTTTCTCAGTAAATAGGCAAAATCAAATTCTGTGTATTCTGCGGCTTTCCTCTAACATTTTCCATATCTTTCCATCATATTTTTGGTGTGTCATGGCACTTAAATGTAGGTTCAAGCAGCCTATTGGATGCGTTTCTATTTATCAGCAACAGAGAAGAAATCCAGGTTCTGAGAATATGTTCTTGGGGGTATTCTTCCAGATGTTGGGCCACATTCCCTTTCCTGATATTAGTAAAGCATTATCTAACTCAGAATGGCCAGTTTCACCTTAACAGGTCGTTTTTCCTAAGTTTGTCTCAGGAACAAGTTAAAAATATCATTACCTCTAACCTAGTGTCCCTAGGAAAATTCCCTCCTGGCTTTAATTCCAAGGATTGACCTTGCACCAATTCCTCTCTGATGACGCTCATGGGTGGGAGAGTCTGTGACAAGCTTTTAGTAGAGGGAAATCTCCCCAGCAAGTCTCTTGAAGAGGGAGAGATTTATTTTTGCTGTCTGGAATTCAGAACCCACCAGCTGTGCATTGTCTTTGACACGTGATTCCACTTCTTTAAGCTAACTGGGGACAGCCTTTCCCTGACTAAGTTATCTTCACTCCTCCAAGGGTCACCCTGTCTCCTTGTAACAAGACAGTGGTGATCTGCAGGCAAGTCTCTTGCGCACACCAGCTGCCTGCCTCCACCAGAGGGTTGTGACACGTTTCTGGCTGCCAGGCATCAGCACACAGCCTCGCTGCTACCTTTGTGTCACCTTCCTGTGCCTGCAGAGAAGAGGCAGAACAACTGCTATTTTTTTCTAAGGGCACTGTGCTAGTCCTTTAAACAAGCAACAGGGAAAGGACATTTCTTTTAAAAACCCATAAATGTGTGGTGAGTGGCAAGTCTGAGACCAAATCTGATCTGAGGGTCCACACACCCTCAGGAATGACAAGTTTCTTCAAGTCAGCCTCAGTCTTATTACTAGCAAGTACAGACTTATATTTTACAGCTTAGCCAAATGCTTGCACTGAGAGAGAGATGAAAGAAGGAGAACTTTTGAGGCTGGAGTCAATACACCTCCTCCTTCTCTCTCCTGAATACAGATATGTGTTCTGCTCCAGTCCCACACTTCTCCTACGGTGTGTTACAGAAGAACTGGAATCTGACTGGCTGGGAAAGCATATGGAGTCTAAATCAAAGCCAGAGAGTGCATGAGTCATGACAGACAGATTGTGAGCTGGGGGAGATGAAGCTGGAACAAAAATGATGCACATGGAGAGGCTTGGGGAGCTCCAAGTAGGCACAAACTAACCTGAAAAGCTTCTTGAGGTTTGTCACCTGAGAGTACAGGAGCACACACGTGTGGGCCCACACATGCACACACACATCTCTCTCCATTTCTATTGCCTTTAGCTGTCCCAGAATTACCAGGAGGAGCTGGATGGCTCTCTGTGGGGAAGTTGAAAGGTGGGTGTTACTGCTGCACTTTGGAGGCATTACTAAAGATCCTTTCCAGGCATGCCCCCACCTTTGGAGCAGAAGGAGCATTCATCCGCACCAGTTTCTCAGCTAGGAAGAAGTATGCATACATGAATGTGTATAGGGAGCCAGGAGGGGACAAAAAACATACTGCAAAGATGGTTTTCAATGGCTAAAGATGTTTCCACTTCCATTTTAACAATAAAATCTTCACTGAGCTGATGCCAAGTACTTTAATAGGTGCAAAATGTGCAGTAAACTGACACTGAACCTTTGTCAAGGGAACTCTAAGCTTGCACCCTCTCAGGCAATCTCAGTATGCCCCCTCAAAGTTTAAACTTGAAACCTTTGGCAAACAAAGGCACACTGTAAAACTTGCATCTCTTGTCTTATCCAAGTAGCACAGACTTGGCTACCTACACACAAACCCCATTTTTTCCTGAATCCAAAATATCCAAGGAATTTGTATCAGCACTGAGACCTTCCCATTCAGCTAGAAAGTAAAATCTCCCCCAAAAATCCAAGCACAAGCCTTGAAAACCAAAAAGCTCTGAGGCTGTTTTGAACCACAGAACCTTGCTTTTCTCCTAAATAGCATGTGCAGTTGCTTATAATCATTGTTTTGGGCAGAGATTCATGTGACACCAAGCTTGCCACTACCACTCAAAGCACTAAAATAGAGCTGATCTTGTTCAGCATTTTCAACTCCAAGCACCTGCTGAACTACATTTTGTACCCAAGATATAATAGTCTGAGAACAACACGATAGTGAAAAATCTCCATCAGAGCAGAAAATTTTGGGAAAACACCACCACTACCACCACCACCAAAAAAACCCATGCTAAAAAAACTCCTTCAACCTTGTATCTTCAAGATAGTCTTAATCTCAACTAATTGCCAGTTTTTGATATCCAGTTAATGAAGGCAAGAAGTTATCTATTAAATTTTAATCCAGCAAAAAGATGAACTCTTCCTTTTATATGGCATTTAAATGTGAAAGCAGAAGTCTTGTTTTTAAATTCATCAATGTAAAGAATTGAAAAAATAAGGTGGATTTAAGGTTGACAAGAAAACAGATAGGGCTTTGGGTAGTTATGACATGGCTAAGAGACTTGGTCATGATTCGGATGAAGTAGAAAACACATGGAGATGGACTACTGGACAACAAGAAAAAATTGCCTGAAAAATGTAACTTTTTTACTAGCAAATTATTTCAGACTAAAAAAAAAAATCTAATTTGCTAACCCTATGGTCAAAACGAGTTAGTACAAGCAGAAATAGAGACACAGAGAGAATCAAGCGGTCATAAAAAATAACTCCCCCCTCTCCCCAGTCATGCAGACACTGTATAGAACTGTGTGTTTTGTGGCCAAAGAATACAAGACAGGGCAATAACCAGCTGAGCTGGTAAAGATCCCTCTTTGCCAAATTAGTCCAACCCCAGGAAGGGTATAATTAAAAACACCCTATTAAAAATACTGTCACAGCAAGCACTAAGTTGTTCATGGCCACATAAGCAAGGATCTGGGCATAGCTCTCATAACATTTTAATCAACACTGGAGACCAATAATTAATATTTCCACACAAATGTCATGCCTGAGCATTAGTATTCTCAAATAGAGAAGAACACTTTTTATCTTAAGCCATGTGATGCAAAACTTTTTAAGGCTTTATTTGTGGGAGGCAAGCTTAAATTGGTCCTGACCATAAAACAGACTCTCATTGTGTGCCCCTCCAATACTGGACGGACAATCCTGTGCACATGTACTCACACACACAAATATCACCTTTTTCAAATCACTGGTGTGCAATAGTAGATAGATTGGCAATTGGGTGGCCTGTGCTTTGAGCCACATCTCCCCCGCCCTCAGCTTGCTGGAAGTCCATGAGTCCTGACGCAGCCTCGCAGACTCCAGACACTACTGTGGACACTGCTAAATGAAGCCAGTCTCAGCCAAACCTATTACTAGTTCAAGCACTGGCCTTTCAAATGAGCATTTGCTCACATCCCAGCAGTTTTGGTGTGGTGCTTGTGCAAACATCTTGCGCTCCATAGTAAAACCAGTTACTCAAATGTATCTAGCCAACTTGAAGGAGTGCACCTGATATGGAGGACAAAGTTTGTTGAGGAAAAGTCCAGTGGAAAATTTATAAAGGAAACAGAATGTAGAGAAATGAAAATATGAAATGCCTGCTTTATATGAACAACAGTCTAAAAGCTGCTAATACCCAGATATTTACTGAATAGCTACTTAGTTTGAAAAACAGAAGGTAAAAATACAAGACCTACAAAAATATGTTCAGAATTAAAGTCACACAAACTTAAGTTAGAAGCTTTTCTGCACAAAAACAGTGCAAAAGACAGTAATGGAAGGTTTATGAGGAATACATTTGCCAACAAAAAAAAAAAAAAAAATTAATCTGTTCTTCCCCCCCTTCAAACTTCTATAGTGCACTTAAGCAAATGGGCTGTGAAAAGAAATGGGAGCTGTGAGATGGTTGGATTATGACCAAAAATGTCACAGAATCTTATACTTAAATCAAATTTGCTGTTTCTCTGGCACAAGATATGAGCTGTCTGAGGGACTGTATAGAAAATACCCGTCCAGCTGGCAAAGTGCTGAGCCAGTAAGGTGTGCAGCAAGAATGATCTTGTACTCTTTTTATTTACTGTTTCTATTAACGACCTGGAAGTAACACATGAGACCTTGTAAGACAGTAACATGAGAGAACCATGGTAGATTTGCCATCTAGTATAAACAGAGAAATAAGCAGAAAGTGGAGATCAGAGGCTGGGCAGATAGCACAGAATGAGGTTCATGCTAGGGCTAAGCAGCTAAATCCAGAGGAGGTATACTTAACTGAGGGATAAATCTAGACTAGTATGATGGTAAAAGAGTGCAGCTAGATGAAGCACTCAGTAGCTGGACACCATCTTTGTACCATAATGTGAAATTAAGAAAAAAAAGACATTTTGTGCAGAGGTATGACTTCCAGGCCCAGAGATATGTTATTTTCTCATGGACTCAAGTCTTAAACATATGTGGAATAACTGATTTCAATAACTGACAATTTAGAGGCTATTTGGAAAAAAAAAAATCAGGAACAAGTATGAGGGGACTTACAGGATTGACCAAAAAACCCCAAAACCAAAAGCCTAGAGGAATTAAGTATTTGTGTCTTAGTAAGTCACAATCAATTATATGAATGTAATTATGCAGACATACATACCAAGGGGTGGTGGTGGTGGAATCTATTCAGTAGCAAAGGCAGGTAAACTGGAAGGAAGCAAATTAACTTCAAATAGAACACAGAAAGCAAAGATCAGTTAAACAGCCCTGATTGTGAAATATGGTATGCCTTAAGCAGGGCAAGTGACACTGCTTAGCCCCTCTAAGAACCAGTGAAAAAGTACAATTATCTTCACAAGGAAATAGGTATCTTTTATGGCTAGAACTTTAAATTCTCATGTGGTAGATATTCTCAAGCGCTACTGGATCTGGCCTAAATCAGAAGCAGATGATACAGCAATGTTGGAAGTGCAGAGATGCTCCTTTCCCTTTGGGCCAACCAATTCCCCAACTTGCTATGAAGACAGTAGGCTGAGAAGTACCAATTTAAAACTGAAATGTGAACCCAGGGTCTTCCTACCCAGTGTCAGTGCCTTTTACAACCCCAGAATCAGACTCTGCTTTGTGTCCTGTCCTAACCCACTCTCGTAAAACTTCTGTCCAACTCTGTACCAGATGTGTCTGCATGTCACCAATATCGGGACAAAACTTACAGGTATCATCTGGAAAATGCTGTTTCAGTGTAACAGGAAAACTCACTCTAGGCTAAACTAAAGGATCCCATTGATGTGATGCTATCATCAAATCTGCCACAATGGCCTGGGATTTGTGTCATGGTAGCCATAGGCACACATGAGATTTTTAGCCCTGTACAGTCAAATATGTGATGTTCTTATCTTCTTAATGAGAAATAGTGTATCATATATTTCCTACTCTCGGATGCTTCTCCAGGCCACCATGGATTCTTTTCAATGTCCTCCATCAGACTATCTCATTGAGACCCACCCCCTCTTCCTAGGATACTCATTCCTCAGACGCAACTCCCCTGGAACCAGTCCCACAGAAATAAAACACTTCCACCAGCCAGGATGGCAAGACCACATTCTGTTTAATAACAACTCCATAAAGGACTGTACATGCTATTTTGAGCTACCTCCCCTCCTTTACTGTGGTTGCTGCCACACACAGGCATGGAGGTGTATAGTGCCATATAGTTTCCTAAGTCTATATGAAGTGTGTGTACATGTATGTATGTGGTTGTACGTGTATGTCTTTATATATATCTTCGGAGAAGTGTTATCTCATAAGTCACATTATCAAAACATGCGAAGTATATCCAACAAAAATTTTCAGGCAAACATGTTTTGGAGCTGGAAGACCAAAGGCAAATCAGACTCATTTTACTTATTAAGGACTAGTGTGCGACAAGGTAAGGATGAAAGCTTTCAATAGTGGGTCCCTTTCCCTTTGTGTTTTACTTCCATTCAGTACCTTCCCCTCAAACATCAAAGCACCTCTGTAAACACTAGTTTGAAAGAATACATATAGTCAGCATGGAGCCTCCCCCCTACAGCAAATGTGTACAGGCTTGGGGGAAGCTCTTCAAAATTGCTTTGCAGCAACCTTCGTTGTCCCATACATTTATGCTAAAGCAGTTTCAGATACTGAGAATACAACGTTTGAAGATCCAAGCCTTTGGTTACTTTTAAACATGCTTCAGGAATCCATTCTGCATGCCACCCCTGAGACTCCCATCCACCACCCTTGTACCTCCCAAATCCTCAGTTTGTACCCTCCCATAAGAGGGTACAAAAAAAAGAGAAAATCCTGCTCCCTGTAAAATGACTTTTGAGTCCCAATTTTATAGTATAGGGATTCCCAAAGACCTCCAATCATGCACAACATCCACAAATCAGAGAAGAAAAATTGAAGCCAAACAAGAATATATACCTGCAAAAGAGCTTTTGGCTTGCTACATTGCTCACACATGCATTATCTGAAAAGAAGGGAAGTCCACCTGTACTTGCCTCATGGGAACGTGGCAGAGCACTGGAAGAGGGTTCTTAACCTTTTGACCTCCAACTCGCAATGGGATTTCCATGCCCAATGAAAATGAATCCAGAAGGCCAGTGAATCTGGACTAGATGCCTTTATCTTACTAGACGCAAATCTTAGTGCACGATCTTGTCTCCATAATGGAGAAAAGTCTTTTTAGATGGTTTTGTCTTTCTAGCATGGACATTTGATCCCTTATGGGAAAGCAAAAACAAGACTAGGTTTCAGAGGGCATTTAAAATGTCCCCAGTCAAAGGAGATGAGGAAGATCCTCAGAAGCAGTCTTTCCACAGAACACTGCAACCCCTCTCTTCCTAGAAGACAGCAGCTACTACTCATCACTAGGTAAGTCCTGCCCATGGCCAGGGTGTTGGAACTAGATGATCTTTAAGGTCTCTTCCAACCCAAACCATTCTATGATTCCACAATATCTGCAGTGAGAATATTCTTGAACAAGTCTTTACAGTTTTAGTAAATATACTCTTTCTCAGAGAGTCACAGCCTGACTAAATTTTTGCTCCTCCAACAATATGTACCTTCACCGGAAAAATGTATCACATATTTATTTTCTTTTGTGCAGACCAACACTGACAATCATAGAGCTTCTCTTGATTTCCAGGGAAAAGATAACACTTTGTTCTGCCTGTGCTAGGGAAAAATGTCAGTGCAAGGATGTAAATAGACCCTAATGTTCTAAGCACAGGTCTTCCATGTCCATTTGTTAACATAATAACCATGTGTCTTCATCCCAACCCCAATCAATTCATGAAGCTGGCTGTGACGCTGAGAGAGCATAGTGTCCCCAACTGCCTTGCCCAGGCTCCACAGCATGTTCTGAGACAAGAGAGACATCGATCTGGCACAGATGTCCAGCTGTTCTCTTCTGCTCCTGTGCAGGTTCACCACTATTTAGCCTGGGAAAAGCCTATGATACAAAAGAGGCACCTGACGTTGACTTTACAGCTTACATTTGTATTTGAGACTGTGCTTTAATGATTGTAGGCTGTCCTACATGCACACTGAGTTCTAATAGGCACTACTTTACTCACATTTTCCCTGTTTATTTTTCCTTTCCCTGAGCCATGGCATAGAAATCTTTCCCTGTCAGATTGCTACAGGGGAGGAGAATCAAAGATGAAATTGTTGCTTATTTATATTTTTCTAGATGTAAGGGCACCAGCCCTTACAGATAATCTCTATATTGGAGTGGAGGGTTTTAGGGGTTTTTTCCTTGCTTTCCTTTATTTTCCTTTTGGAAAAAGTTAAACAGTTTGTTTAAGGGAAATGACACATTGTTTAGAGTTCTCTGAACAAGGAACATGGGAAATTCCATCTGGGAGAAATTAGAAGGAAGAGCTTAGACTAGGCCAACGTTGCTCTGCTCTCTACAGCATTTAGACATGGATATATTTTAGTTTGTTTCTCCTTCTAGGCAATTACCAATACAACAGTTAAGGCAAACCGAGCTAAATTTAGATATTTTGGGTTTCCAGTGAGAACAGAACTCACATTAATTTCATTTGGACAATGACTAAGTTCTTATTTGGTGTATTTCTTATATGATTACCCTGAAGAATTAAGCATATTGTGCACTGTTTTTCAAAGATGGTGAAAAAGAAGCCAGTGGGTGCCTAAATTCTGGGAGGTCTCTTTCCTATCCCTCTGTCTTACAGAAAGAAGTATGGCTTGGACTAAGGAGTACCATAAGCTGCACCAATCCTGGAGCTACAGCTTGTGCAGCAGTTCTACACCTGAGCCCATTCTGCCTGGAGTCTGCCATGAAGCTTCCTACCTGTGTTGTGTAAACACAAGATGTCAAGCTTTTCATGATCTTTTTCCCAAGCCCTTCTCTCAATGTCTTTCCCTCTCTGGCTAGACTTCGCCTTGCTATGGCACAAAGCACGCATAGCTGTCCACAGGCCTGTACTGTTGGACACTACCTTGCCTCACCTTCATACCTCATACCTCTATCAAATGAAGTGATCAGTTTCCTTCTCTCCAGTCCTCTTCTCTGGGCCTACAATTAATATTTTTCAGTTGTTGTTGTACACAGTACATCACGTACAGACACTGCCTAGTTGTGAAGTGCCATTCTGGATTTCACAGTAGATTGCAACTGGCTTAAAGACAGGGATAAACCTCACCTCCAACAGCTGTGCTTCACTCCTGCGCAAGGCTCTGCCTCTTGCAATTACAGGATAAGACTTACCAGTATCTTTAGCTGCCATGGAGTGTAATCGCCAAGTGCCTGCGAGATTTGTGCATGTTAAATTTATTAATTCCATGCATGTATCAAGTTACTCAACAAATCCTGCCTGATTGCAAGGGTTTATCTCAAAGGAGCCTGTGGAAGTGGAGGGAATAGTGAGGGAAGTAACAGGGCATTAAATAACAACAAAGACCAAATCATGTAAAAATATACTAGAAATTCTAAAGGAGAAAACTAGGGAAAGAAGGAGGAATATGTCCTCCCTAGTACCCCAGCTGGGTTTATTCTCAGACAGATATTTCACAATCAGCTTAAGACAACTTAAGTTGCATCTGCAGCCAAATAAATATTCTTCAACATGACCATCTGAATGTTTCACCAGCCCTCGGTGATGCTTGCCTCACCAAGTGAAACAATACAAGGGGCTGATCCCACTGAAACCCTTATTTTGATAGGGGGCTGAGTTAGTTTTCAATAGGGCCGGTTCCTGAGCAGCCAAATGAGTGTTAGCACTGGTGCCTCCTAGGCAGTACAAGTATACAGCTTCAGAAGGGAGGAGGCATGACAGCTCCTTTTAGCAGCTTAAACTCATCATGAAGATGGCATTTCAAAGGGCACTTTCCCAGTTTCCCTAACCTGATATAAAGACCAGCTGCAGAGAATAGTGTTCTCTCTCTCTCTGCTCACAGCTGCTCCCTCTTCACTTTTACAGTAGGGTAAAAGTGCACTGGCTTGCTGTGGGGTCAGCTGTGCATCAGCATCTGCACAAGAACTGTGGGAGGTGAGCACAGTCATGGCAGAGGGCTGCCTCCTTCACAGGAGCTCACCATTTGATTGGCTTAGAGGTCTGGTTAAACTCTGTTCTCTGCTGCAAGCCTAGCATGAAAGGTGATGTTAAAGTTTTTAAGGGAGAAAAGCAAGTCAGTGACTTGTCAGCAGCTTCCCAGAAGAAGAAGAAGAAGATTTAGAGGCACAGAAACTGAAAGATGCAGATTGACTTCTCCATCCCAGAGCCTGAGATAATGGAGTTGAAGAGAACTCACAAGGCTTATAAAGAAAGCTTAAGATTTATATAAAAGAAAAACTTATGAAACAGCGTAACTGATTAGATATGAGCAATCATAGGAAAAGGAACAGGAAATAATTTTCTTGCAGTGGAATCTGAGATCTTTTTCAATTACTTGTGTTTAAGCCTTCCTTCATATTCAGCACAATAATTTCAACAAGTTCCTGTTCAAGACAAAGGTCTGGGGGGCAAGATGAGAATCTTCTACCCTCACTGCTTCAAGAAAACCCAAATTTTTTATGTAGTTGAGTTCTGCTTTACAAAGGATTTGTGTAAATGAACAGCAGGGCTCAGTGTCTCAGTAACTGTAGATCATGGATACTGAGCTTACCTTTCCTTCTTATTTTCAGCCTCACAAATTCAATTTGGGCTCTGTGTATTTAGCTGGACTCTCTCCAATTCATCCTTCCTCACCAGGCGAAAGGATCTGCAGGCCAAATTTTGCTCACAGAGCACCTGTGCCTTCCATATGCTTGAACAGGTGTACCTATATAACTGCTTTGCTGGGAAATGTGCAGTAGGTTCCAGGTCCCCCTCTCTGATATTGGATATGCAGAAGCAGTAGGCCTGTTACATAAAAAAGACCAGGTTATACATTTTCCATTTTCAAAGAGATTCAAACTGCCTTTCCAGTTCAGCTCGGGAAGCTCTCAGCTACCAAGTGTGGATGGGCAGACCTGCTCTCTCCAGTCAAGCTCCTGAAAATAGCCTTTTTCTTTCTTTTTTTTTTCCCCCCAGAAAAAGGCTGAAATTTTATTATTCACAGAAAGCCAAGACCTTTATGAAAAAATTTTATAGAATTCAGTAAGCTTCAAAGTTTTTATAGAGCATAGTGTTCACAGCCTGAATTCACAGAGAATGAGAGTCTATCTGCAGCTTTCTAGAGATCAGGTAATGGAATTATACAGCAGGGTATTATTCTCTGTCCCATTCTACAGAGGTTAAAAAACTCTATAGATAGGTTTTCTCTTCCTATTGAACTCCATAGAATTTTTCTATACGGTAATTTTTTTTTCACATTTTTTACAATGTAGATAATTCCCTGTTACTGCTTTGCATGGTGATAATGTACATCTTTTAGACATCAATCAGACATCTTAGTAAATGTACCACATGTCCACACTAAAAGAAAAAGAAGCCCTGGACAAGTTGACCCACTTGTCCCAATCCTGTAAACAACACAGAGGGATCATTAGAAGCTAGTCTGAAAGTTACTCTGAACATCCAGATTGCTCCTGGAGAGGCACGTGGGAACAAAAGGGTTTGGAGAAAAAAGCAACAAGCCACCCAAATCTCCTCCCACAAAGGGACATACCCGACCATTTTTGTTTCCCTGAAGGCTTTTTAAAAAAGAAATAAGAAAAGGTTAACACTTAGTCATTCGTCATCTGCTGAGGTGCTCTTAGCACTTGCCCCATCTCCCTGTTCTGGCTAGTGTGCTTTCCTAGGCCCTCCTCCATGACTAGACCCAAACCAGTTCAGGACAATGAGCTAACACTGGCCCAGCAACAACTGTAGGAGATCATCTTTATCAAGCCCTCCTGCCCAGGGGAGATTAGCACCTGAATGTGTAAACATCTTTAAAGAGATATTGAAGGAGCATCATTCAGGAGAAGAACTACCTCATCAGAGAGATGTAAGCAAGCCCAAGCAGATGGGTAAAAAAAAGTGATCACAAAAGCTTTTATCTCTTACCTACACCAAAATACCAGTCTTACTTAAATATCCCAAAGGTCTTTCCTTTAGAGGTGCAATGGAGAGGGAAGACAGATCCGCTTGAAGTGGACTTGGCTGGAAAGACTTGGGCGTTCATAGAGGAGACCCTCTTCATGCAGCTGCCTGTGTAAGTGGGAGAAAGCTGTGTGGGATAAAGTTCTACCTGAGAGTCCCAATTCCTACATTTCATAATTCCTGGACATCATCTGCTTTGCTTGCCAGGAACTGTCTGAACTCTGACACTTGATGATATTACTTCAATCACATTCTATTCTCCTCAGACATTCTTCCCTGCAAATATGCTGGAACTAAGCCTGAATCAGGAAAGGAGCATGTATCACTCTCCTGTCATCAAAAAAATACACCAAGCCTGAAGAGGAGGCAAAGAAGAGACAAATGTACCATGAGTTAAACAGACTAGATACGAGTCAGAGTAAGTGAGAAAGAGTTGCCCCTGGGACAGTATGGCAGTGTCCAGGCAAAATTCTTTCTCTAGCTCATCAGATCTAGAATCTGGTCTAAATCCATGCTTTGCTGATGCTTCCTTGCAAGAGGTATTGCAATTAAAACTCAGCACTTGGGTAATCTCTGCTGGTTCTGTTCAGTTCTCCAGCAAAATTGATAGCCTTGTACAAATTTTGCTTTTGCTTTTGCCCCTGTTTATTTTCTGGTGAGAGCTTGAAAGGAGACAGTTTGTTTAATTTCCTTTCTAAACCTCTCCCCCACAAAAGGAGGTCTGTAGAAACATGGCGAGGAATTGCAAGAGACCAAATTCCCCCTAGTCAATTAACCATATTTTTTAAACAAAAAAATATAGAACCCGTACAAATAAGGAAAACTCCTGAAATCAGCTTTCTCCACTCCTAAAAAAGAGATGGGAGGGAAAAACAAACAGACCAAGTACTGAGCATTATTTACATTGCTTGGGAGTAGGAAAACAAAAGAAGAAAATATAGGCAGGAAGAAGAAATAAATAGGAGGAGAAAACTTCCTCTCACCCCTTTTCCTCCAGCTACATTTGGAATTGCAGAAGGAGTGGCAGAAATGGGAAAGGTGCATTATTTTTGTTAAGTGATGACTGGAGTACGGGCCTTTCCCACTATTAACTGCTTTGTTAGGAACTCTTACCCAGCAAAATAAAAAGGTTTAAAAAAAGCAAAAACTGAAAACTCCAATGTAAACTGGATATCTGTGATCTCATAGCTGTACACACTGTTCCTGCATCTGCTGCCTACTCTCTGGGTCGCCCCAGACTGCTGGCAAGGGAAAAGACAGAAGGATACAGCAGCAGCACCAAGATGGACATGTTCTCAAGCCCCCTGCAAGAGTCAGCTTTTTATGACTGTTTCTGTAGCTGAAAATGTCCTTTCCACTGGCATCCAGTGCCCAATGCCAAAAAGACACACCACTCTTGCCAGCTCCTGGGAAGGTAGAAATGTCAAAGAGAGAAACAAATAAATGAAAGATTAGAAAGAGACCAAAGCATGAATATCTGAGAGCAGGGTTAGATTCGTATCTGCATCCTTCTTCCATGCCACAGCAGAGCCGTGCCCACAGAGCCACACCCTCGGTACTGCAGCACAGCCCATGCCCATGGAGCGCAGTTTTGTATCCATCGAGTCTACAATTTCATATCAAGGTGCTATTGAGGATCTGGTTACACAGCGAATCGTTCATATCAGTACCAACTGTATCAAATACAGCCTTATCCTCTGTATAAGCCACAATCACAATACTAGTGCAATCTATATTTCATATATATCTTCATTTTAAACCAGTTTATATTCATATATTCTATCAAAGGGGACCATGTCCACAGAGCAACATCCATTCTGTCAAGATGGATTCTAGCCACATAGCCACTCCCTATACTAAGCCTGTCTCATCAGCAACATCCCCAGTACCAGAAGAGTTTGTATCCACAGCCAAGACTGTATTAAAAAAATTTAGAAATGATTTACCAATCCAGATCTCTCCAAGCACCTCACATGTGTTGCCCAGAGCAATGAAAATCAAAAATACGAGTCCACGGTAGAGGGAAAGAAGAGGTCTTCATGTGTCAATCACTTTGAGATTTTCCTCTCATTTAAAAAAATAATTAAATGTCAGGAATGGAAGGTGTGTCTGCTCGGAAGTATGGGGAGCTGGAGAGAAGAATCCCTGTAATTTCATTCCTTGCCACCCTTCTCTTTATTCAGCAGTGACGAGAACTTCACAGAAAGCATCAGTTGTTTGTTTCTCCCTCTTCCTCATCAAAGGACTGCACCCCAGAGGAGGTGACATCTGAGACTTTGCGGCTCAGTGCAGCATGTTCCATCTCCTCTCGAGGAGACAGTGATTCCAGGTCCCGGCACACTGCATCATCCTCCTCTGGAGAAGGCTTCTTGTTTAGGAGAGGAGCCTTCTCCAGACGTGGGTTCCCTTCATCCTCAATGTGGTCCTCCATGTATGTGCTGGACTCAGCCCCACCCCCACCCTGAGCAGTCTGCAGGGGCCACACGTGGACCAGCCCCGTGCTCTGGATGAAGTTCTGCTCCTGCTGCTGTTGCTGCAGCTGTTGCTGCTGGAGAAGGCTGCTCTGAATTAAAATGCTTTCCTGAAGGTTTGTCTGGGACTCATCAAAATTCTGGCCTAAGTAGGAGCCAGTTGCTGGGGAAGCGATGAGGGACTGGTCACTGGTCTCCCAGGCATCAGATGAACCTAAGCAATACATGCCCTGCGAGACGTAGGAATGAGGCCAGCTATCATAATGCGTCTGGGCCATATGCTCTGCAAGTAAAGGAGGGAAACAACACACAGTTAGACACTTTCTCTAGGCCAAGCTGGCTCATTCAGATAGCTTGCGTGCCTGTGCATGACACCTGTACTGTACAGGGTAGATAAATCCTTTAGAGGGGAGGAGGGTGAAGAGAAAAGGTAGTTCTAGGCAGTACGCAGATTAATTATACCAACAATTGACTGCAAGAGCTGGTAGCTTTCCACAGTTGTGCCCAAAACAGGCAAAGGAAATGGGTTTTGAAGCCTCCCTGTTAAGATTAGATTCCTTGGACAGCTCCACAAATGGGTGATGCCTCTGCTAGATCCCAATCCCAAAACTTGACACTACAGAATAAAATAGGGTAGAGGGAAAGAGAGCAACATGACAAGAGCAGGAAAGGGGTGTTTCAAGATTAGCAAAAGGCACTGGAGCTCACCTTGGCTCTCCATTAGCTCCTGATAGTTCTCAGAGTAGTTGCCTGCTGGGTTCTCCTGATTTGAGTTTACACTCACATCCTCACCATCCATGGAGGACCAGGCCATGAGAGTTGCCTCAGAAATAGCAAATTGCTCCATCACTCCTGTGCCAAAGGAGACAGGGAGGGGAAGCAGGGATGTGTGAAAGTCTCCACTTCTCACCACCCTCTTTAACCTCATCTCTTGGTCAAACTGTCCCACTCTCGTCCTATCTCAGCAACACCCATCACCCACAATTGGCCCTCACCCTCTCCACTTTGCATTCCACTGGCAATGCTCCAACCACAGTCTCTCTCTCTCTTTCAGCCATCTGAACCACCCACAAGCTCTCCTGAGTGTGTTTTTCAGGTTCCTGCACTTTGGTCTCTTAAGGATTCTGCCCTGGGACATCCCAACCAATCCGATCCACATGCTGAAAAGTTAGTGCTACCTGCAAGGAACCGGGCCTCCTTTTCACCATCACTCAGGTCTGAGTAGGCATCAGCGTCTTTGCGTGCTGTTTCATGCGTGTGCTGCTGCTGCTGGCTGTTACCTTTGCCCCAGCCTTGCCATTCAATCATGTGAGCCACACGGCCTTGGCCCATAGCCGTTGGCTTTGTGACATGGTCCTTCATGCTGCGAGATATCCCTAAGGGGCCAGACATTAGAAAACAAGGAGGGGCTATTACACAGCTCCAGGGTTGTCTGCCATGCTGTTTACCTCTCTTGGAAGTGGAGCTTCTCCCCTCCTTTCCTTTCCTGGGGCTGGGCTCCCATCTTTCACTGTATCACTCTCCAGGAGAGTTTCTCCCATCTTTCCTTGGACAGGCTTTCAGAAGGGGGGAAAAAGGGAAACCCCAAATATAAAAGACATTTCCTTCCTTGCCTCAAATCCATTTAGGACAGAGTTGGGCATGAAGGATTAAGTCTGGAAGTGAACAGACTAAGAAATAGAAAATGGGTTAAACCCAAGACTGTTTGAGGGGAAGCAACTGAAGATGTCTGAGGTGCGGTGCATGGTGAGAAGCCAACAGGCATAAGATGAATCTGTTCTTTGAAAGGGCAACAACTAAGAGATTTCTGTATCTAGAATCATGGTGGTGGAGACTGCTCTAAGGCCTTGAAAAGGCAAGAGTCAGAAAGGAGCAGTTGGGAGAGCAACAGAGAGGTATGGGAAGAGGCACAAAGGCCTGTGGAGAGCAGTTGCTAAGGATAAACCCAAATTTGGAGGACCTCACCAGAGAAAGATGATTTAGCCAAAGCCCCAATCCCATAAGCATTGGAGTTGCGTTTCAGCTTGGGGAGGATGGAGGTCGTATCTTCCATGGAGAGCTGAAAAGAGAGAGAATATAAAGACATGATATACAGGAAGGAGAAAAGGAAGTGAATTGAAGTGAGAAATCACTATAAGGATTCCAGAAGGTGGGGGGAAGATGAGGAGCAGAAGCAAGCAACAAAAAAAAGAACAAAAGAAGGGGAGGAAAAACTAGAAGCTATTTAACTATGACTGGATATTGCATAGGGTTGGGACTGAGTGAGGCAAGGTCAGCGGGAGAGGCAGAAGCAGGCTGTGAGAAGCCTTCGTTTGACTGCTGCCAGTCCCCCATAGGCATGCTGCACTGTTCCTAGCTCTTAGAGTTGCAAGACATGGCTGATGGACAATTCAGGGAACTTACAATGGGGAGCTGACAATGTGATAGGTAAACACAGTAATGCATCGTATATGCATCATACTACAGATATTGATTTTTATATGTTACTTTTGGGATTCATTTCTTCTCATATGGTCTTAAAAAATGAACATGACTGTATCAGTGATGTGTCCTGTTTCAAGCACCTACAACTACCTGTAAAGAAATTAGGTCTACAGATCTACTTAATTCCCTTTACTCTTTTCTCTATGTTCATCCTCAGCCCCTGAATAACAAGGACAGGAAACTATTGGGACAGTCAGCAGTCACAAACATCATCAAACACAATCTCTCAAGATGAATTCATCAGGCTTCTTCAGAGATGTCAGGCACTGCATAGGAGGCTTAATTTTCTCAAGGGCTAAACAAGCATTGCTTCTGCTCTTCATTTCAACCTCTGTGAAAATCAAGTCCAGCATGTTTCAAACACAAAGAAACTCAAAAGCAGCGACCATCACACTGGAAATTTTAAATCCTGACAGGAAGAAAGCATTTGGTCATAGGCACAAACCTCATGAAAAGTGAGTGGAGCAACAACTGGGCAGTCAAATACTTAGAGACAAAAGAAGGCATTGTAAAGATGTTGAACTGCATATAATCCCAGTGAATTGCCAAAACATGAGAGGTGAGTTTCTCTGGAAACTGACTGTAAATGCAGCAGCTAAGGCATCCTGTAACTCTGAAGCCAGGAATGTCTGTGTCTAATGTGAGCTGAAGAAATCAGAAAGAAAAAAAAAAAAAACAAACACATAAAAAGTGAGAACACAGCCCTGTTCCGTGATGCATTTCCATTGGTGATGAAGCTGGTTGAAGAATGTCCATCTATGCTCCCACTGGTCATTCCTGCCTGGGTGCTGCTGTTCAGTATGCACCCATTTCTTTCAAGACAGTCTGGGGGCTGTGCAGTGAGCCACCTTATGGAAACCACCCAGAAAAGAAAGCAAACTGCAGAAGGTCTCTACCACTACAAGGTTGGAGAGCTATGACATGAAGGCAGGAATGAATGGGAAGGGAAGGAAATTCATGAACCAGCTTTGATCCCAAAGAAGATCTATGGAATTACACTGAGAAAGAGCCGCATTATGAAAAAGCTCCATGGATTCAGAATGGGTTGGGAAATGGGAAACTGCAAGGGAAGAAACTGTATTCTACTATCTTCAAGGAAACATGACTTCGTGTACCTTGCTTTCAGCTAAACAGAAATGCAGTGAGGAAAAAACCTGACAAATTTCCTCTAGATAGTTGCTGCATGCACCATTATTTTCCTGCACAATTTGTTTCTCTAACTGAGCCTAGGCAAAAGATCCCAAGCCATAAGTGCCACAATGAAACAGATGTCAGTAGTGTGAGGGTTAGTTAAAAATATAAGTCCCCTTGATGTTCAGTGTCCCATGTTTTCGAACCACAGAGAAACAGAAAATGGCAGCCATTTAAAGGTTTTGAAAGTATCTGCAATTTGAAAATGCTTATACTACCAAAAATGGAGCTTTTAATCCTGCCTTTCAAAGTGTACAAAACTATCAAGCTAATTTATATGAACATATTTTTTAAGCCTCCCAAGCAGAAGAAATAGTTTGGTAGCACTAATATGCATTATTTCCTTTTCAGGATGCTGTTTTTACATTATTGAAAAAGAAAAAAATAAATAGATATTTTTTCATGGCATAGGTATTAAGAGCAACAAGGAACATGTGTTGTTAAAATGTTTGCTTGTTTCTTCTTTCGCTTGCTAAATGAAGTTAACTGGTGCTGACCATCTCCCCCAGTGCACATTAAGAATTCTTTTACTTCTGTATGCAACTGAAAATGAGGGATACATTTCTCCCAAACTCCCGGAGAAGATCAAATGAAGCTCTAATCAAAGACTACTGATTTTTTAAGCATGCTGGACAGACACCTTTTTTACCTAGCTGTGCCCAGAAATCTCAAAAATAGAACATATGATGTGACATGCATTTGTCCCAAAGAGGACAAAGGCAATTTAACAGCCACCTGCAGATCTAAATACCTGCCAGACAGCATAAGACCCAGAGGCAAACAAAAAGTCATCACCATCCTCTGAATCGTAGACAATTCCCAGAATTTCAGTGGCACTAAAGACTTTCAGTCTGGTTTCCATTCTGGTCTCCACTGTGTTCAATGACAGACAAATCCTGGTCTTCCTGTGACTAGAAATTTGAACAGTGATGTGGCGCATACTTACATTGATACCATCCCAGGAGAAATCTGTCCGTGTTTGCTAGAGAAAGCAAAGAAGGACATCATGTTAGTGTAACAAACAAGTTACAAACAGCCATGCATCTCTCTAGTAGCTTGCCATAATCAATAGCCACTACTTTATCTGACATATTAAAAAATTGTGTCTTTCAAGCAGGTTTTATTCCCTGCTGTTGATTATGGTGTCTGTAGGTTTCATGGTGTTTGAAAGTACAATGGTGAACAGGAAGATATAGAGAGTAAGAGAGAGAAAAACAAAAACCTTTTCATAAGGCTCCCCTTCTAACAGCTCTTTGCTGAATGTTGTAATGCTGGCACCCCGGCGTGGGAGTTGCATCGCTTTGAGGCTAACACAAGGAGGAGCTACACTACCTATGTATTTTGAGCATAATACAGCAAGTTACAGAATTATTTTCTGCTGAAATTATTTTTTCTCATAGTCTTTCACTTTGTCCATTCTGACCCACTTTCTCCTTGAAAACTAGATCCATTTCCCATATCAGCCATTACAGAACCAATCCACAGTGCATTTCCTTCTGCTGGGAGGACTCACATCTCAACATCTTGTTTTGGGGATGTGGACACTCAGGAAAATGTAGATGAATCAATTACACCTATGGTATCCATTCACATAAACCAAAATGTTCACTGAGATATAGGTTATACTCATTGACTTTCAGATCTGCATTTGATTTAACTGAATTTTCCATACAAGGTTGGGCCCCACAATTTCTGCCAGGATTCCATGAGACTCCAAGTTTCTTGAAGTTACATTCCAAGCCAGCAAGGTGTAATAAAGACATAAAAATACCTATGCATTAGCATTTTGTAAGATTTTGTAAATTGTATGTTGTTAATGTTACTTGTGAACACTATTTCACACTATATCAAAATGGAGACAAATGTGTTTCTCCAAAAGATTTTATGGCTGTGCTGCAGAAGCTGGGACAGACATTGTGCTGGACATTTAAATGAATCCATTATTCAAGGAATGCAGACCTATAGGCTTGTCAGAACTGCTACAGTTTTTTCCATATTCTGTTCCACTCCAGTCATGAGTGGTTAAAAGCACTTTCATTTGCAAATTCTTACTCACTGTGGATATTATGGAGTGACTCAACTCTATTCAATGCAAGCCAAACTGCACAGATATGAAAGTCTGATCCTCGCATGCACACTGGCATTCTGGTCCTCTCCCAGATGATGCCTCAGTGACGCACAGCACCCATTCCTGAACTCAGAAAGAACTGAAACTTTCTGGTCCCCCCTGGATAAGTGTGTCTGGGACAGGCACTCACCTCAGTGGAAGGTCGATGGAAGCTGCTGCCATGCAGTGAACTGGTGCTGTCCATATTGATTTGGTCCACATCTTTCAGTCCCTTCCAGTCTACTGCAATCACCTCATTTCCTGTGGGAACACATCTAGTCAGGCTTTGGAATACAATTTATTTGAGCAGTCTTAAGCAACTCAGCTCAGCATACAGGAGAATCACAGAGTTTAAGGCCACAATAGCCTTAAATCAGTCCTTCTGATTTTAATCAGACCACCTTTACATCAGTAACTACTATATTTCACACAGTTATCTTCATACAAAGACCAGTCATTTGTATTTTTCTCAAGCATAATGTATGCTTGGCTAAAGCACAGCTCCCCAGAAAAAAAGCACCTACTCATGATGTGTGACTGAGAAAGAACCAATTCTTTTGATATCCTGTTCCAATACTAAACCATCATCACTTAAGAAGGCCCTTATAATTTGGTCTGAAATCAACTTAGAGCTGCTGGTACCCTTGCTTTACCATTCTCAGCAAGACTAAAGACCTTTTTAATACCTGCCATTACATTTCAGGGAAGTTATTCATACACTTGCTTTTCTTCTTGACAAACTAAACAGACTTGAGATCCTTACTATAGAGCAGTTTTCCAGTTCCCTTAATAAATCTATGTTGCTTTAGAAAAGACATCTCAAATTTTTCAGTTCTTTGAAATGTGGATATAAATGCATGTAAAACTAAAAATAGTTACTTGCTGCTCCTCTTCACATTAACCCATTGTGCCATAACCTCACAGTAGATTCTCATATTCAGCTGTTTGTTCATTCGGATCCCTATGCACTTTGCACAGCTTTCTGCGATTGTTACCCATTCAAAAGCAGAGTCTGTGCCGCTTGATTTTAGATGCATTTTAATACAACTTAAAGGATCAAGTAAAATGAAACATTAATAAAATAGAAATAATAAAATCAAGTTAATAAAGATAAAAAAAGATTAGTAAATAAGATTAAATCATAATAAAAGTGAAACTAAATGTGAAGTAGCACACTTTAAATAGTCAGCCAAGTAACCAGCACTGCTCTGTGTGACTGCTCTGTCCAGTTAGCAATTTACTGTGCCTCCAGCCTTTGTGCCATCCTCAAACTCTGTTAAAAGTTACTCGCTCCCATGTCATGGTGGACAGGTTGCACCATGTTTAAACTTGAGCCTTTTGGAACCTGGTAAAAAATACAGCTCCCAAAATGATCATCTATTCCTGGGATGAATTCAGCAATATCTAGTCTATTTGTAATATATGCCATTGATTGTGAATGGTTCTATTTTCATTAATTTTTAGCTTTTTATTTACTCTTTATAGCAAGTTTCTCCTCCATGGACACGCACAAACCCCTTTGCTCATTCTAGCAGCTCTGGCACATTTACACTGGCTTATCACTGCACTTCCCAGGTAGAAATCTTCTGAGAGGCAAGACATGCTGTGCTCCACCCTACACAGAACTACAAGAGGCATGTGGGCACTTACGGGTGGGAAGCCAGAGGCACTCATCAGGTAGGATTCAAAATGCAAAAAAATAATTTGTTCCCTTAAAAAGTCTAAACATAGCAAGATGAAAACCAGCAGGAACTATTTCAGTTAGTGTCCACCACACCTTCACATCTCATAATTTTCTGCTGTGCAAGATCTCTTTTCCTGAAAGAACCAAGGCATGTTTTCCCCTTCACACCTGAAGTATGTTTCTGTTCATCAGGATAATTAGAACCAAGTGCTTTAATAGCATACCCCATATGCTTCTGAGTAGCCTGAGTAAAGTTGCTGTTCCCTGACTTACAAGGAACTGTGACTCAGGGAACTTAAAAGAAAAAGAAGATTCCTCTACTGTGTGCTACAAAGGTGAGCATAGAGGTCAGACACAGACAGACTTCAGGAGGAGGCAAGATATGGCTATGATGAGCATGACAAAGGCTACCTTTCCAGGTTGTAATCCTCTTGACTGATTTTTCTTGACAAGCATGTGTGTGTATCTGGCCTTACTGAGCTCAGTTATCTATTTCTAATTGTGATTGCTACTAAACATGATCAATTCATGAGCTATGAGTGCAGAGCTGAATTTATGTTATGTTCTGATCAGATCATTTGGCTTTTATCTGCAGGTATCCCCCTTTGCAGGGCGTAATGTTAGGCTATGTGACAAAATCATGTCTGCACACCCAAAAAGGAGCACAAGGAGATGACAGCAGGAGGGGCAGCCCAAACAGCACCCTGCTGGGCTGCTCCCAGGCCCATCCCAGGAGTCATCAGCCCACCAATGGCCCATCTCAAGGAGCACAGGGGCATGTGGCAGGTGGGAACCCAAATTATGGACTCAGAGGAAGAGACACCCTGTCTAGGCCCTCAGGGGAGTCTCAGCCCCAGGGAAAGCCCATCAAGATCAGGCAGGGGAGAGGTGTTCAGAAGCAGCCTTGTAACCAAGAGGGGCAGTTACTGCCCAGGGGTGTGGGACCCATTATGAGATGCAGGAGAAGAGTATTTAGGGATTGCACTAAATTTATGTGATGTTTAGGGGAAGAACCAACAGCAGGAAAAGGGGGGGATCTAGGTGGTTTGGGGCAGGGGATGGGGGAAATGTGAGAAAATAAAGGGATAAAAGGGACTGGTAGCATGTAAAAGTTGCTGATCAGTATGGCTGTCTGGCCATGCCCTGCACTTACGTTGTGCAGCCTGTCTTGTCTTCCTGCTAATTCCATTTCTAACTATTTTCTGACATGATGGGCACTCTATTCTGGGTGTATATGTTTCCTGATGGAGGTCTAAGTGCCAGGAATTGGAGAGACCAAAGTGAATGAAATCAACTGGAGGGAGTGAGGGTGTGTGAATCAGTGACTGATGACTAGCCAAAATAAAGGTGATCTGGGTGCCAGATGTGCACCCCTGAGGGTGAGACCAGAGCGTGAGTTGGCTACTAGAGGGATCGGGGGAGTCCCAGCCACTGTCACTGAGCTCTGTGTGTGATGGGTCTGTACCAACAACTGCAGCATGGCTGTGGCTTCTGGAGCTGCTATACCCAGCTGCCAGTGACTGCAGAGACTGGGATCCAGGAGCAGCTACTGGGCTGACTGAGTAGCCCTGCTACAGGAGGGATCCATGCTGCAAATAGTGGATCTCCATAGTGCTCAACCAGAGATGGGAGTAGGATGAGGCTGTTGGTGCTGTTTGTGTGAGCGTTGAGTGTGTCTGTGCTGATCTGTGTAGCTGACATGTATATGCATATATGTATGTGCATGTGGGGGAGGGGGTGTGTGTTTATGTGTATACATACTGGGAATGCTGGCTGCAGCTGGGGGCAGGGAGCTGCAGCAGCCTCACCTCTGTTGGGCTGGTGAATTCACCCATGCTAGCACAAAGGACACTTGCAGGTGTGCACCTGGTCTGGAGACATCTCCACTCCCAGGGCTGGGCTGCCAAGGCCTTCTCTATATCCTGTCATGGCAGGCACGGATGGGATGGGCCCCTTACTCCCTCTGGCTGGGGAATACAGCTGCAACTAGCCCACCTGGAGCGAACACTTCTTTTATCACTGTAAACAGCCTAGGAACATCATTGCTACCTTCTACTCAATTTTTCGTTACTTTCTGGTCTCCCTATTTGACAGGAGTTTCTTTTCTTTCTATTTTGCTTCATAAAGCTGTGGCCAATGCCACTACTGCCTATTGGACTGGCAATCTGGAGTTCAGGAAAGGGAGGGAGGTTTGGGGTGTGCTCGGATTCAAGCAACAGCTTAATGGGCACGCTCATGGGTTGCCTGTTCCTAGCATGGCTGGAGACCTTTTAGATTTGGGGTGCAAGCAAACCTTCTAGGGCTAGAAATATCTTTGACAAAGGGAAGAACTGGATAGAGCTGTGAAAGCCCAATTGTCAGTTCCACGCGCATCAGCTATAAGGTTTAGCTGTGACCCAGAATCAAATAAATTTGTATTCGGTCTCCCTTGAACAGGGAAGGGGTAAAGGGCAGAAGAAAGGGGCACTGTCAGGAAGTGCAAAGCTAGAGAGGGCAGGTACAGGAAGGAGTGGAGGGGCTGACTGTGATCAGGGTGAGCTGAAGGATCTGCTGAGGTCAGTGGGAGGATGAAACTGGAATTATGGGCAGACCAGGCGCTTGCCCCTGCATGCTGGGATCCAGTTGCCTCTTCGTGCAGAGGCAGCCCCTGATCCTTCCCTCTGTCTGCAACCCTTAACACTAGTCGGAGAGGGCTGGGACATTCCTGAGACAGTGATGCTGGAGAGTCAGGAGAGAAGCCACCAGAGCAAGAGGGAGCTGTACAGAAACCTTCAGTGCAGGTAGTAGTATGGTGCCTGCTTTACCTGCATGAAATCTGCTACTCTTTTCCCTGCACTCTCAGCTGTTTCTGAGCATAGTGCTGTGGCCCTTCTGTAAGTCTAGACATGCTGGCACACACAGTGTAGCCCAGGCCGCAGCACTGCTCTGTGAATGCACTGAAAAGACCCCCCCAGCCAAAGACAGAGACCAGCCTCAGGGTGCCTGGTGCTCAGCATATATGACCTGACAGCCCCAAAGTTTGGCAAATGACACTCAAACTTTGCTCCCAGCTCTGCTGCCCACTGACTGTTTCCATGAAATGTGAGACTGGAAAATATTAATATTATTCTGGCAGATAGTGGCATCAAATGGTTGGAGAACATTAACATCAAACAATCATTTTTCTCAAAGTCCACGCCTGTTCTATAATAGTAGAACTAAAGGCCTATAAAGTTTATTTATTACTGATTTTTCTCCAGTTGAAATATTCTTTCTACCTAGATAGGGGAAGAGAATGAGTAATATGTGATCTTGCATGCACTATAGTAATGAAGACTGAATAATTATTGAAAATTCTTGGTTTAAACACTTTCACAGGTACTAAGAAAGAAATATATAGGGAGAAAAAAAACCTCTTTAATATCTGTTAAAGGCTTTTGAGTGCAGTAATATCTGCTGAAGAGTTAAAACATCACATGCTGTGGTTGAAAAGGAAATCTCTGGGTTCTAATTGGCGTTGGGCCTGGGGCAATGTTACTTCCTCTTATTGAAAGTTGGATAAATGTTAGTGCGTTTTTTCTCTTCTGCTAGAAATAACAAGAGCAACGTTAATCCACAGACATGAAAGATCAAGTTCTGCTCTGATAGATGGAAGGAAAGAAACATGGAAAATCAGAAAGAAGTATGGGCAGTGAAGTGGGAAAAGAGAAACTGAAAGCAGTACAACCTATTATAGTATTGTTTTTATCCAACCTCTTTCTCACTTCAATCACTATTGTTTTTTCTTTTGTAATGGTACATTTGTTCTCGAATATAATTTCTTTTCTCTTACCCATCTTCCATTCCAGCTTCTGCTAATCATCATGACTATTCCATTTGTAACTCTATCATCAATCACCTCTTACAGAACAGTATTTGTTCCTCTCCATGCAGAGCTGATAAACATATCAAAATATGAGTGGGCCATAAAGCTAATTTTAAAGTGAGATTTTTACAAACACATGGTACTGAATTTGTCATTGTAATGTTCTGAAATGAAATTATGAAGGTTGAGAGATAACTGGGTCTCTGATGTCCTTGTCATTGTTTCTGCACAGTGTGTACAGAAAGGATACAGAGGGCTTTCATTTTCATTGAACTTTTTAAATATTATTTGTTTTGGAGGTTTTTAACATCATAAATTCCATCCTTGCTGTGGAAGACTCAGTAGATGACTGAAGAACAAGGAGGAAGCTAATTACATGAAGCAATGAGATAAAACCAAAGCAGTTGAAATACATAAATACATTAAGCCACACTGCCTACCATCATTGCTTTGTATTTTTAACACAAATTTGATTTTAAACTCTGACAAACACTCATCAGAAAAAGATGTCTCCATCACAACTAAAGTAATTTTCCAACTCAAGTCCTCTAAGCCTTTGGGGAATAATTATCATTTCTCTTTCTGTTATAGTACTGTTAGGGTAAAAATCAAGATTTACTTTACTCAGGTCTTCCTAAAACAATAAAGATGGCAAACATTTAAGGGGGGGGGGAGGGGAATGGAGGATATAGAATACCTTTTCCTTGCTGTGGGGTGGGGGTTTTTTAGGATCATAACTATGGACTCTCAGAAATTAGAAAATGAATGTACTAAGTATTCCTAAGCAATATGAGATAATGACCACTTTGAATGCACTGGAAAAATCCAAGAAGCCAGCTGGATGACTGTATCCCACCTTGCTGATCTAATATTACTATTTTTTCCTATTTCAGTAGCTCATTTTGCCACATACTTTATCATGGAGACACAGAATTTCTTAGTTGGACATATTTTCAGTTTCTTTGCATTTCTGTGATTATAGGAAATGATCACCTTGTTTTGACTTACTTATTACTTAATCTAAACAAGTCCATTCTATTTGGGTTTCCTCTCAACATTTCTCAATTCCTATTACCACTGTGTATTCATTGATACTATATTTGGTACCTGTGCCTGTATTTTGTTCATTTATCAAGGTACATGCTTGAATCTGGCACCTGCATCTATGCAGAAGGCTTTAATAATCTCTTTTGTCATAACTTCTGTGCTGGATGCTAAACATCTTCTCTAATTTATCTTATCTATTTTGTTCTGTGCTAAGTAGACTAATACAGTTGTAGAGTCTTAAATTCTGTTTTTTTCCTTCCTAACATGTTGGTGAAGATGTACGCTATATTCCAAACATGTGCTTGTGTCAATTGCTTTCTGATGTATCATGCCAATTAACATAAGAAGCAGCATATTAATTAAACAGTGAATTTTCAGCCCTGCTATTATCCATTGTTAGCAAACTTTCTTCTGTTTCTAGAGTTTTACTTCCCAGCAGAGAGCAGAAACATTATCATTTGATATTGGTAGCCAACGTTAATGTCGATAAAGACCAATATTTAGAGTAAATGGTTCAATTATTCTTTTCCATTCCCTTCTTTTCCCTGAACAGCTAAGAAAACAACAAATGTAATTGCAGTAATTATGATCAGTCTTTAAATTGTTCTTTCCCTAATATCAATTTTCATGATACTCATGGGAGTGTAGTATCTTTGTCAAAAAACAACATCATCATGTCCTGTCAAATGTGGTTGAAATAAAAGCAGTTGAAGCTACTGGGAAGGACGGACAGATGGATGGATAGCATAATCATAGAAACCTTTTCCTTCCCAGCCTGCTTTAGAGAGCTATTCAAAGTTAGCCAAAAGGTCACAATCAAGGAAAAGAATAAGCCTCTGTCAGGTGAAGTGTCCCTGAGGTGAACCTCAGATGGAAACCTCCAAATTCTCCCAGGTAAAGCTGAGAAATCAATCAACCTGAGTTATTCACATACCTGCGTAAGTATTCTAGCTTGTACTGCATAAGGAAATATAAAAATTAGTTAGCTGCTGTTGGCACCTACCAACAGAGTCACTTATGGAAGATGGACAGAAAAAAGTCTGTTTTCATGGATGAGATAGGGCTGAACAGTTTGCTACTCATCAAGGCAGAGTCTTGGTGTCCTGTGGTGGGTTGACACTTGCTGGGGGACAGGTGCCCACCAGAGCTGCTCTATCACTCCCCTCATTCACCAGACAGGGGAGAAAAAGTGTAATGGAAAGCTTCGTGGGTTGAGATAAGGGCAGGGAGAGATCACTCACTTATCATCATCATGAGCAAAACAGACTGAACATAGAGAGAGGAAATTTATCTAATTTATTCCCAAACAGAGTAGAAGAATGAGAAATAAAATAAAATCTTAAAAATTCCTCCCCCCCCACCCCTCCCATCTTCCCAGGCTCAACTTCACTCCTGGCTTCAAACCTCCTCCCCTCCCCAGAAGCACTGGGGAATGGGGGTTACAGTCAGTTGATCACATGTTGTTTCTGCTGCTCCTCCACCTGAGGATGAAGGACTCCTCTCATCATTCCCCTGCTCCACCATGGAGTCACTCTCATGGGAGACAGTCCTCATGAACTTCTCCAATGTGAGTCCTTCCCACGGGCTACAGTCCTTCACAAACTGCTCCAGCGTGGGTCTCCCACGGGGTCACAAGTTCTGCCAGCTAACAGCTCCTCTGGGGGCACAGCCTGCTTCACCATGGTCTTCACCACAGGCTGCAGGGGGATCTCTGCTCCAGCACCTGGAGCACCTCCTCCCCCTCCTTCTGCACTGATCTTGGTGTCTGCGGAGTTTCTTACATCTTCTCACTCCTCCCTCTGGCTGCAAAAGCTCTCTCTAAATGTTTGGGGTTTTTTTTCCCTTCTTAAACACAGAGGCGCTGATTGGCTTGGCCTTGGCCAGCGGCAGGTCCGTCTTTGAGCCGGCTGGCATTGGCTCTGTCAGACACAGGGGAAGCTTCTAGCAGCTTCTCACAGAAGCCACCCCTGTAGCCCCCCCTGCTACCAAAACCTTGCCATGCAAACCCAACACATGTCCACAAAACAGATGTCTTTTTAATTTTTGATCAAAAATTTCAACAACTACAGCTGTGAGGTGTCTGTAAGGTTAGGAATCAGATGTGTAGTTCTCAGGATCTTTGCTTTGGATTTGGGTTATCTCAATTATTTTCCAGACCATTCTGCCTCTTTCTGCAGGTAGCTCCCCTTTTAGAGCTGTTTAGGAAATACAATTAATGAAAAAAGCTCCAGCAACAACATTTTTCTTCTTGACTGGAAACACTTTCATACCAATACTAAAAGCTACTGCATATCATGTTCTTGCAACTAAAAGGAGATGAACAGAAAGCCTAATGTTAGACACAGACAGTTCTGTTCTGAGAAGCAGTCATCATTTAAGCTAAGGAGGTACTGCAAAATGAAACACATCCAATTAACACAATTTAAAAAAAAATAAATCTCAAAGTCCTGTCTCATTTGCAGAACAAGTATCAGCCAGCATGAACAGTGGTGATGGGTTTACCCTCATTCTTCACTGCTTCTCTGAAGTGCAGAGAATGTGTCCCCAGGGCCCTCATTCAGCACAGTAAGTATGAAAATGTCAATATGAACCAAGGTAGCAGACCTTTTTTGCTGGCCTATAGCCAGCATTACAGAAGTAATATGCAGCAGGAAATTTCACATGTTGCTCTCCAGATGTGTTTAAATTTTAATCTCTGAGGCCAGCATGTCACATAGGCACTGTCCTAGAGCATAGGAATACCATTAGTTGTGACATCTATGTCCCATAGTTTCATCTCTATGAGCAGGGAAGAAGAACCATCCCAAATACTCCTCAGGAGTCAACCAGCAGATCACAATGCACCTCCCACTCCAGGTACACTCTTGGTCCCTCTCTGTGGGGTGGGCAGCACCAGTGCCAAGGTGATGCCAATGGGCCAAGGCAAGACTCCACCACTGCACCTTTGGGCCCACTACCATTCCCTAGCCAGCAGGACCAGTCAGAGGAAGCAGAACAAGAGCGTGCTCAAAGACCCAGCACATGGGGACAGTGGCAGCCTGCCAGTCCCAGGCTCTGCTCTCCTTACTTTTCCCCTCCTCAGCTGTGGGGTATCACTCTGGCAGTCCCAGAGTATACAACCAAGTGGCTACATCCTTCTCTACTACAGCCATCACACTCTTGGCCACCGTCCCCATCAAGCATCTGGTTTTGGAACAGCAGCAATGGTCAGAGCCAGGCAGGAGGCACTGAGACTGCTGCCTTTGTCTCGCCACCCTCCTCAAAAACCAAAGTGTGGAAGTCTCCAGTGGCAGTGATGTCCTAGGCCGTGGCAATGGCATCCAAGCCATAGTAGGCTTTTTTTTCCTGGCAATACCAGCCACTCTGTGGGAAGCAATGGGTAAAGAGCTCTCAGTGAGGGGCTTTTTGTTCCCCTCCAAGCCCCTCCAGGTGCTAGGTGTAGATGTGATGCTATCTTTGATGAGATGGGCCCTGCCTGGGGCACTGCTCCCTTACCAATCCATTCTTCTCTATGCCAGTGACCCAGTGCAGCTGCCAAGAATGCCTTGGCTCCCTTCAGACATACAGGGCAATGAGGGAGAAACTGTTCCCAATGCTAGAAAGCCATCAGCAGGACTTCAGGTGTCCTCACCAGACAGAGCACCACAGGTCCCTAAGCAGCTGAGGACAATGACAAAGACCTGCTGGCACTGAAACTGCAGGGGCTGCTGGCATCGGGTGTCCAGCCCTGCCCCTGATTGCCCACCCCTATACCTGTTGGGGTGAGGCCACAGCTCACCATCCCAACCACCATCACCCCCACCCCTAACCCCACCCCATGATTGTCCCTGCTGCCCCTGAGGGCATCCACACCTACATGGAGCAACCTTCAGGGGGTACTTGCTGTTCATGAGGTCCCTCTGATTCCCCAAAGGGCTACCCCACTTCCTCTCTGCCAGTCTGGCTGGACTGAGGACCTTAGCAGGAGCAGGACAGAGGTTTCTGTGGTCTCAGTCCCAGTCCACAGGTTTCTGTGGTCTCACACAAGTCTGCAGGTTCCTCAGACCCATCATGCTGAGGGACAGGCTGTGCCACCTGCTGAAGACTCATTGCTTTGGGAAGAAGATGCAGTTGACCCTTGCCATGGCAGATTACAACCTCATCTTTGTCATTGAGGGCCCTGTTCAAGGAAGGAAGGGGGCCAAGGGGGAAGAGTGCTTCCCTGTACCACGGGGACCACAGCTCTAACTGCAGAACTTGCTGGTATACAGCATTGCTGGTACCACTGGCACCACCACTGCTGGCCAGAAGGTTTCTCACCCCTCTTTTCTCTCCCTCCAAGTGAAACAGCTCAAAATCCCATCATTAAACCCCATGGGATGGAGGGAAAGTCTCTGCAGGGGTGAGGTATTCTCCTTGCTTTGGGAAGGAGGGTTCTCCATCGTGTTCCTGCAGAACTTCACCAATCTAACTGACAAGTCTAGTTGCTACAGTGTTAGAAAAGCATGGTCTACTTTAGCTGCCTCATGGATAAAGTCTCATGCCGCTACCTCTGATGGAACAGCAACCCCGTTGATCTTCATAATCCAACTCAAAGTGCTGGAAGTCACTGAGGACATGCCTGTTGCCTGATGCACCTTTCACTCTGTATAGAATGGGGGTCACTAATGCAGCTGATGTCTGTACCCTAAAACAAGGCCTAGTACATTTATAATTCTTCTAACTTATATTTGCCTTCTTTGTTGGTCTAGTTCCTCCCAAGTGCTATTCCTGGACAGGGTCTTTTAAATATCCCACTGAACTGGACTGGCAGGGGTAGATATCCGATCACAGCAGGTGTCCATCTGAAGATCATACCTTGATCCAAACTCCATACATCTGACTATGCTTCCTCCATCTCAATCTGAGTAGCAGAGTATGAGCCACTCCTGGCCAAATGACATCTGTTTCACACAGCAAAATGTTGTAAGCTTTGTCTTCTCAGATCACCATCCATGGTGCTCACCACCACCTCCTGTAGGATGAGGCTAGCCTACCAATAATTTAACAACCTGTTAAAGAATATAAGCTTTATTGCAGCCTCCCAGGACATCTGGATCAACATGTGAAAGAAGAACCATCCTTTCCCTTGTCCCAAAGGTACTAGAAGGTAGAGTAGGAAGTTGTGGGCCAAGTTCTTATCTTACAACTACACGATGGCACCAAGGCAGTGGAGGATTGTGGCAGAACAGGATATTCTCAGGCCGGAGAGGTGGACTGCCCTCAGGAATTCAGTGGGTGCCACATGCAGCAGGGCAAGCTCTGGGTCCTGGAAGAAGTTCAGGTGCAGAACACCATTGCCTGGTTGTAGACCTAGTTCCTTTGGGAGATGGGTCATGGCACTTGCTTCTTCCAGAAGTGAGGTGACAAAAACACATTGCTTGCATCCTTGCAAAGGGTACTGCTCCTCACGTTGGTCCAGCGCAGAGGCAAGAAGGAGGAAGGACTTCATATGCAAGCCCGCTACTGTTTGGATAATGCTGATTTCTGCGTTTGCCATGTTCTGAGCAAAAGTATCCAATGGCTGACCAGGACTCACTGGAGTCTCACTGTGGCTGGGATCTCAAAAACTCTCTACCACGTGCCCAATAACAAAACTCCAGGCTCTCCAAGGCTGCTAGGATGAGCCTCTCAGGAGCAAAGAACTTTGCTTCTCATGAGAGAGGCATGAGAGTTCTTATGCTAAAAAAAACTTGGGACTGCTGCAAAGGGAGGGGTTGCTGCACAGTATTTCTCCTCAGCATAGATTACAGCAAAAGCTATAGCGCAGCTAAAGTCTGTGCTAGTGTATGCGGTCCACCTAGACCAGAGCTACATGATTCCAGTCCAGAGCATGAAACTGTGTTATCTAAAACCACAAAGAGAGAGCTTGTCATTAGCTCTCCTCCTCCTGGTCCCCCAACCAGGAGAAGGTGTTTAACAGAACAGGTAATGGCTATTTTATAGGGGCCCCTGAAGGCATTCAGTTTCAGCTCCTGCTTCATGGGGTTTCTCCAGCAGCTGTGTACAACTGCAGAGTGCTTGTTCAAGCTCAACAGGGTCCTCTTGGCTTCAGAAGGGGAGTGAGTCAGGGCTGCCCTATTCCAGCCATTGCCGCTCCATCACCATAGAATCCTTCCTCTGTACAGTTTGTTAGGGCACGATGGGCCTGCTGCTCACAGAACTACACTTGTGTGTAGTCATGTGGGTATAATCCTGCTGACATGCTTCCTCACACTCTGGTACCCAGAAGACCTGGCACACATAGGTGAACCAAGGCACATATATAGCATCTTCCTCTGCCCAAGTCAACTGAGTCAAGAGGTCTTGCCATGTGCTTGGAAACAGATGCTAAGCAGGCAGTTAGCAACCTCCCAGCTGCACTCCACATCAGTAAGGCACGTGCCTCTTGCTCTGAGAGCCTACCTCCATGCTACCAGCCACTTTCTAGCTACAAGCTGGAATAAGAGGGACATCAAGGTGTCTGAATAGCTGCAGAGGTGGGCAGAACTGATGCTGCAACTTTTCTTTCAGGGAGGGTTCTAGCTGTTGGCAACCAATGAATGCTGACTATGTTTCAATACTGCATCAACACCCTGTGCCCTATCCCTGCAACACTGACCAGCCTCCAAGAGAAAGTACTGGACTTCTGGATTGTCTTTTGTGGTTCACAGTCCAGCCTGGCTTGTGCTGGCATGTGCCTTCCACCGCCATTTCTGAGATGACATGTCTGTCATGCTACACCAGTGACTCAAGAGGCCTCTTGCAAGACCTTAGCGAGGGACTGTTTATCGGGGAGTGTAGTGACAGGACAAGGGGTAATGGGTTTAAACTAAAAGAGGGTAGATTTATATTAGAAATTAGGAAGAAATTATTTACAGTGAGGGTGGTGAGGCACTGGAACAGGTTGCTCAGATAAGTTGTGGAAGCCCCATCCCTGGTAGTATTCAAGGCCAGGTTGGATGAGGCTTTGGGCAACCTGGTCTAGTGGAGAGTGAGCCTGCCCATGGCAGGAGGGTTGGAACTAGATGATCTTTGAGGTCTGTCCTGGCTCTGGCTAGGATGGAGTTAATTTCACCAGGAGCCAGGCCAGGTGAGCCAGGCTGGCCAGGGGCTATTCCATACCATGTGAC
>VXBL01000885.1:7494-18846 GCA_013400195.1 Aramus guarauna | reverse complement strand
AGGAAGAGTTTCAGAGAAATTACGTTAAAAACATTGTAGAATAGAAAACCTACCCAAATAATGCTGTAGCATTACAGTTAGAATCTGAGTTTAGTTAAGCTTCTTAAATTTCAGAAAGCCCCTTTAACCAAATAAAACCACTCCACCTCATCTCAGATTAGCTTAGGATGCCACTTTTGTACATACATATTTTAATAGGTATTTGTACAGATGTGAACTGATCTGGTATAACAGCAAGGAAAATAATTAAATAAGGCAGAAATAAACAGTACTGACAAAATAGTCTTTTGTATCAGTAAGTTCTCTCATGGTATATTTTAAAGCAAATAAATCATATTCCTAATGCATACTATAGTGCAGAGATTTGCAGAAGCCATTTAGGGTATAATGTGAGGTAAGAAAAGTTCTGAATCAGCATTAACAGTTATAATTCAATTATTGCATCATGGGATATATAAAAAGCATCTTAATTCTTGTGGTGTAGTCTTGACAGTTCTTGAATGTTGACTGAATGTTTATACTGGTAGAATTGTGAGTTCGTCTTTGTTACATTCCAGTGTTTCTGCCTCTTGGCATGCTAAAAGCACGGCTTANATGGTATATTTTAAAGCAAATAAATCATATTCCTAATGCATACTATAGTGCAGAGATTTGCAGAAGCCATTTAGGGTATAATGTGAGGTAAGAAAAGTTCTGAATCAGCATTAACAGTTATAATTCAATTATTGCATCATGGGATATATAAAAAGCATCTTAATTCTTGTGGTGTAGTCTTGACAGTTCTTGAATGTTGACTGAATGTTTATACTGGTAGAATTGTGAGTTCGTCTTTGTTACATTCCAGTGTTTCTGCCTCTTGGCATGCTAAAAGCACGGCTTACTTCATTTGCTCCTTACACACTGAATAAAGTGCTGTTAGTGTGCTAAACTACAGAAATAGCCGCTGCTAAGTAATGGTGTAAATTTTCTACTTGAATATTTTTGTTGTAGGAACCTCAGGAGGTCAGTGTTTACTGTTTTTATATATGCCTTTTTTCTGTTTTGAGTTTCCCTTTTTGAAGGATTCTGAGAGTGAACAAAAGCTGCTGATCAACCTAAGTTGGTAACAGAAAGTTTATTTAAAATCCTTATAGATGCATCTTTTTGGCAATTCTAAATTGCTGTTAAATTAGTCTTAAGTGAAGTTCNCACACTGAATAAAGTGCTGTTAGTGTGCTAAACTACAGAAATAGCCGCTGCTAAGTAATGGTGTAAATTTTCTACTTGAATATTTTTGTTGTAGGAACCTCAGGAGGTCAGTGTTTACTGTTTTTATATATGCCTTTTTTCTGTTTTGAGTTTCCCTTTTTGAAGGATTCTGAGAGTGAACAAAAGCTGCTGATCAACCTAAGTTGGTAACAGAAAGTTTATTTAAAATCCTTATAGATGCATCTTTTTGGCAATTCTAAATTGCTGTTAAATTAGTCTTAAGTGAAGTTCAATACTAAATTTTTTTCATTACACATTCAGGAAACAGTTCTTTTCATTTAGGGAAAAAGATTAGAATAGTTCATTATTTTAACCAGTGCAAGCAAAACTAATCAATTTTGTACATTTTTTCCAAAGCTTGATTATTTTCTAAATCAGTGAATATGTATATATTTAAATTGTAATAAGCTAATTCTTATGCTTTAGTTTATTGCTCCTTAAAGCTTATACTCAAAAGATCACTTTTAGAAGTAATGGTTTAAAATTTATAATCATTATAATTTTTAAAAGTTATGAAGTAGCATAAATTTTGTAACTAACAATATTGATACACACTGTGATTATTTTGGGGGGATTAGGACTTTTATGTTAGCATCAATCTTAATTACTTAAACTGCATATATTGTATAATAGTAAAATGTATATTTTAAAACTTCAAGTGGCTTTCCTCAAGCGAAACTCATTGCTACTTAGAAATATTCAAATACTAGCTTTATCTCAGGTGAATACTCTTGTACCCTTTTTGTTCAGAACACATGCTAATAAAAATGTGTCTTAATTATATCAGTTTATGTATTTCATTTAGGCAGCTCCTCTGTCTTGAACTTAATCTAAATTAACCTTCTACTGTGGGACAATAATGACTTTTGCTTCACCTATTTTATTCATATTGAATGTATTAACCGATAAGGTGCAAAAACATTCTTCCCTTGAGGAGAATGCATCCATATTCAAACAACTGAAATATTTCTTGAAGAGTGCTTTAAATGCAACATCATATTGGAAATCGTTTGTTTCAGATTTTGTCAAGGAAAGAAGTTGCAACTTAACACTAATTGCTTCAAAACTGTCTCTTTCATGAGGATGATAGATGCATAAAGCTTCTATATAGGGTCTAAAGAGTAACTTTTTATCTTAGATAAAGATTAAGCTCTACAGTGAAATGACTGCTGTAAATGGCAAAACATCCTGCAGTTATCTCAGAAAGACACTGATATAGTTTGCGTACATATTTGTTATATATTACATAAGTATTTCCAGTAACCTCATCTTGAATAAATAACGCTTGATCGATAGCTGTGTATTTCACTCACCTATGCATTCTCCAGAATTGCTTGCATCCATCAGTCTTCTAGGTATTGTTCTCCAAAAGAAACTGGGTTTTGCCTGCCACTGCTGCTTGTTCTTTGCACTTAATGGTTGGAGCAAGCTGCTTTTAGATTATTATTTTCAATGGAAAGCTGAGGGAAGTACTCTTGTTGCTTGCCTTGAGAGTATATTCTGCTAAAATAATGATACTTATTCACTTGAATGTATTTATCTGAGGGAAGTTTAAAATGGCTCTATAAGAATCTCTGCGTGGTGTTGCAAGTATACTTTTAAGTAAGTCAGATTCACATCATGAAGAATTCAGCACTTAGATTATAGTATCATTTTTCTGTAAGCTGGTTCTATTGTGCTACTTTCACATTAGGTGTCTATTTCCTTATTTTGGGTGAGCAACAAAATTGAGAAGGCGTGGGTGTCTTTTGTGAGGACAGGGATTAGAAAAAAAGATTGGTATAAGCAGGTCCATTTGGCTGTTGAAATCTCCAATGTAATATTATCTTTTTTCATGGGAAGAGATAGGTAGTTATGTTGTACATTGTCTGATTTACTAATACTACTCTTGTTAAATTTTAAATTGGATGCAGTATATAAAATAGTTAAAAATGCAAGATGGCTGGATCTTTCTGCTGACAACTTAGGTTGTATGAGTTTTGCTTGAAAGCTTTAAATCTGATGTTTCTGTATCTGCCACAACGTTGGAATGTTTCCTTCAAACATATCCTCCTGCAACCTCTCAAACTGTACTAAATTGAGTGATATTTCTTGAAGTCTGCCTATGTGCTAACAGAACTTCATTTTAAATAGAATATGGTTTTAATTTTTGATAAGCTGCTGAATTTTAAAGAGTTTTTGGGGCCACCAAATATTTTGGATCATGCAGAGAATATATATTGTACTGTAGTAATTTTGTATTTACATTTGTATGATGTGACATAATAGATGTGAATGTTAATCGCTGCTTGACTATGTTAATAAAGTTGTTTAAATATAGATGTTGCATTCCAATTTTTAATGAAAGATGAAAATTTCATGTTCAGTTTATGATTTGCCTGACTCAGTAGTGCACTCTTCTGGTTCACACATGTAACTTCTGGAATCTTTTGAATAAAGATTTCCATTTTATCTGGAAGAAAATTATCTTTGGATAAGTTAAGGTCAACTCAGTTTAGATACTTCATGCTGCTTGAGGGAAGATCAGTGTACAAATAGGAGGTTTACGTGAAAGGAAATTAATGTCTGTTGGGTGATAACTGATAACTGCTTTACCACTGAGAACTGGTACATTGACTGTATTTTTGTTTGAAACAGCTGATGCTTGCTAAGTCTGACCAAATCGGAAAGGGAAAATAAAAAAAATAAAAAAAATAAAAATCATTCTCATTGCTTGTGCTATCAATAATGCGAATAATAAAGGAGTAAACTATAAATAAATGAAAATTACTCAAGACCTTGAACCAAAGCTTGCAGTGGTCTTAGTCTGATTTTATCTAGATTTTATGGGACCGTGATAATGCAAACTATTTAAAGATCTGTCCTTCTATTTATATAACTTCCTGCCACAGAAGTCTCTAAAATGAAAGTATGAAACTAACACTAGTAACTCTGTGGACAAAATCCACCTATGTTGATTCAAACATTGTCTTAATTGTCTACGTACTACTGACCAAGTGTTATACAAATTGAACATACAATTACGTCTGTCTAGGACAGACAGCTTCTATAGTGTAATGATTAAATCCAATAAAATTCATTGTCATGCTATAACTACTTACTATAATCAAATTTATAGTAGAAATTAATTGCTGCAGACTCAGCTGAAAGTCTGCTTAACAAAGGACTTTGATTTCTGCCTGTAGGTGTGTGGAGACCCAGGTGATGAGCAGAGGGATCAGCTCCTGGGGGCTGAGCACAGCACTAGAGGCTGTGCGGGAGGGGATGGGGGCAAGTTTTGCTTACTTTCAAATAGCCTTCCCCACTCCCTTTACATTGGTGGGGTACCTATGATAGACCATCCTGCTGTCAGCCACATATTTTGGTCATGTCTCCTACTGTCACCTTATAGCCTGATCTTAGGCTGTGGCTTCTAATTTTGAGTCTGAGGTTAATTGCTACCTGTATATACAAATGAGATGAGTAAGTACTAGCATCTAGAAGAAGTGAAAGGAATGTTATGACTAAATTTGCGGTCGGATTGCAACAGTGCAAAGGATTGTACTTTTAGCATAGCTCCTGCTATTTCTTAAAAAAAAAAATTAAAAAAAATTACATCTAATTTGAAGGTGTACTTGAATGGCAACGCATGCCAGTAGGAATATTGTGTGCATAAAATAATTTATGTATGTTAAGTGCTCACAGAGTGGATGTTGGCAGCTTTTGTTATCCCAGAACACACTCAATAAAACATCCTGCCTTTATAAGGTATTGATATGTAGTGCATTTCTTTAAGAGGTGTTTACCCTTGTTTTGCGTAAAATGAGCAGAAGTACCATTGAAACCTCCCAAAAGACATGCAAATGTTAATCTGAATAATGAGGTTGTTTCCAATAATCAGTTTTTAAGGAAAACATGCAATTATACTGCACGTGTATTAATGCATCTACATGTAAGTGATGGCGTACAAGGAATTGGTTTTGAATCATGCAATTTTTCAGGGGTTTTTTTTTGTGACACCAATTCTTTTTTGGCAGATTTTCATTTGAATCATAAAAGTGAAAATTGACGTATTTATTTTGTAGCTTCAGGAGTAAATATTTTTTGTTGAATCTTAACTTACATTTAAAATAAGGAAATAAAACATGCCAAACTGTTCCCATTTTTCCTTATTGCCCCTTGGCAAAATGGATAGTCACAAATTTTCCTCTGTTAAATATACAGGGGAAATATGCAGTCTTCCTCTGTCTTTACATACAGGTTCATCTAGATGCATATCTACTGCAGTATTGCTATAACTGATACCAGTGTTTTTTAATTTTCCTTTATTTCTCTCAGCACCCCCCCAGTGCCTAATACAAATGCCAAATAAAATTTTGTTTCTCTGATAAAGTACTGCACGCAATGAGGAGCAATGTTAATTTGCCAGTCCTTTCACCTTGAAATGATTGTCAAGGAATGCCCTTACATATAGGACATAATTAATTTGCAGTTTTCTCGAGCTATCCTCCAGCTTTACATTCATGGTGACTTGCTGAGGGGATTCTGTGGCTTGCAGAAGTGTTCTGTAGTTTGAAAACTCAAACATAGTGAATGAGACTATTTTTAAAAAAAAAATATTTGATTTAAAACTAACAACAACCAAAAAAATGCAAACTTTTACACGTAAATTCTGAGGTGGTATTTGTCTTCCCAGAACCACATCTTGACACAAGGCATCTTTCAGTTGTCTTCCTTTAACTTAATCATTAACTCAAAAGGAAATTTTGAGTCATCTTACATGGTGGGGTTTTTTTCTTCTTAACACATTGATGGTCATTGTCTTGCATGTGTATTTTTCATTCTGAAATGGACATGCTCAAATAAACATTTTGGAACCATGTCCAAAATTCCTCCAGGCATATAAACATGTGCACCTTCTAGCTTTGGAAATACTTTGGAAGAACAGATGAATCACATGACAAAGTGAGAAATCAAGTATTCATCTTCTTTAATTCTTTACATACCTTAGCATAAGGGAGGAAGATAGTTGCATCATTTTCTCCAGTACTCTACCACAGGAAGATGTAGCTAATTTCAGTTTTGCTTAACCCAGTCTTCCTTAGTGAAGGCTTTAGACACCAAAACTGTTGTCTTTGGGCCAAAACCACATGGAAGCTAGCTGCAACCTTGGACCAGAGCTCGTTTGTTGCAAGCATTCATTCATCTGTGGAAACGTTTCTCAGTCCGTAAAACCGCAGTGTTTAACAGAGTTGTTGGGCAAATAATTCTCCAATATAACAAGTCAGGCTTTAGTTTCTGTAATTAAGAACCATAGGCATCTTGGCTACTTTTATTCCTTTTTTAAAAACCCGAACCTATCTTAATTTCAAACTTGGCAGAAATGGCAAGATGTTGTTCAATGTGTGTGGAGACAGGAGGCCCTCTAAATCATTACTAACACAAGTCTGCACATCTTCATAAGCACTTAGGCATTAAGAGTTTTATCAAGGTGATAAGGAAACTATGAAGATGACATCTTTCTTCCAGCCGCTCCAGCTGGTGGCTGCTATTAGTAAGCACTAGTATGTATATCTAGTGATGTTGTGAACAATCAAAGGTAAGAATTATTTTCAACCAGCATGACTTCTGCCCAAATGCAAACCATTCACTGTCCATCCTGTTCATACTGCTATTCTGATTTTTAACCTGCAATCCTAATTAAGTACCTGTATAAACAAATCATTTTACCTCTTTCACAGTATTTCAAATACCTGTTTCTTACCTAGACAGCTAAAAAAATCTGTACAGACTAATATCTATCTTTTTCAGCTGTATTTGATTTAATTAAAAACACAAGCATCATTTATTCCACTACCCTGTACTAAGAATACTTGCCTGAGACACCATGTAATCTTACTAGCTTAGCTTCAAACCCTTCTACCACCAGTTACCTTTTGTGTTTCTGTCACATACTATAACCAGAGTGGAGATCTGGACAACTCATCTTGTTTGTGTGGTAGGTCCTATGGAGCACTTCGGTACTGCATGAAGTTATACAATCAGAGCGTGCTCTTCTAAACACTGCAGGTTTGTTTGCTTTTCATTGGATTCAAATGCTTTAAATACTTCATTCTTTTTTGATTTAGGTTATTTTTACTAGTTGACTGCAAGTAAGAGGCTCTTTCAAGTTCATTGATTGATACGTTTGCAGGTAAATGCCTAAAACATTAATGCAATGTCAAATATATTGATACTTCAACAGTATAAATTCAGCTAATCATTTAATGTATTCTTGACGGTATTGCAGCATAATAATTTGTCGTGTTATTTCCCCATCTTACGTGGAATATAGATGAAAAAAAATCCATATGGTGTTTCTGTACTAATGCACCTCTTGAATATATTAGAAATCTCCCAGAATTTTTCATGCAGGACTGAAGCGTGACTAGAAAAAGTCAAAATGAAATCTACAACCATTAAACCATTCCAGTTTGTTGTTACTAATGTTCACTAGTGCTTTCTAATGCTTGCATTTGATTGAAGGTTGATTTGATGAAACATGCTTTTGGCAGCAACAGAGCAGAAGAGTAATAAAGGTGGAGTGTTGGCACCTAGTGACTCACCGTGAAACAATGCTGTTGGGTTCATAATTTCAGTAATTGAAGTAATGAATGGGATGTGATCAAGCTTAGTGACTAGATCAATAGAATTGTGCATTTAAGTATACAGTGAGTCAGATAATGCAGCCTAATGGAATAAATAATTCCAGGGATGTTGAGAACAGTGTCATTAAAACTTGCTGTAAATCTTCAACAGAACACAGAGATCACTACTAGCTTTGAAAGAACTCTGATGAAGAACTCTGATGAGGTATTGCATCAAGTTTAAAAACATTCAGTTGATCTGTTACTGTAATAAATGTGGCTATCTGGAACTGTGCACAAGTATTTTTGTTTATCTTAGAATCATAGAATCATCTAGGTTGGAAAAGACCTTTAAGATCATCAAGTCCAACCGCTAACCTAACCTTGCCATCCCACCACTAAACCATGTCCTTAAGCACCTCATCTATCCTTCTTTTAAATACCTCCAGGGACGGGGACTCAACCACCTCCCTGGGCAGCCCATTCCAGAGCCTGACAACCCTTTCTGTGAAGAAGTTTTTCCTAATGTCTAACCTAAACCTGCCCTGGCGCAACTTTAGACCATTCCCCCTGGTCCTATTGCTTGTTACCAGGGAGAAAAGACATTAGAAACATCCATCCTGTTGGTAAGTGTAATGTAGGGCATAATCTCACCAGCGATCTCTCATCAGGCCACAATTTGAGTTTGTGCACGTATTTCAGAAAAGGGCCTAGCCAGTCTTAAGATTGTGTTGCAGAATTCCCAATACCCTTTGAATAAATTATTTCAAGTTAGCTGTATTTGCTGCTAACTTTATAATCTCTTTCTCCTAGCCAGACTTTTTTTCCTAAGCTTTTCTAGCTTTAACTTCTGTCTATGGGATTTCATTACACTTTTTGTACAAAAAGGCTGCAATAAATGTCATGAAGGTAATGTGTAGGTCATAAGCAAGTGAGTTAAACTTCAGGGTAATGTCTGCAGGTATTCGGTACAATTGCTTAGTTAGAACATACTCCTGGTGTTTTTTAAATCCTACATGGTAACCTGACAGTACTTAGCAACATTAAATGACTCTTGAAAGGGACTTACCTAACAATTCACTCTGTCTTCCTTTTCCCCATTTTTGTTCTCCTCCACAGTGGTAAAGAACTCTTGTTTTTTTATATCTCCTTCCAGTGGTCATAATCTTTCAAAACATAGCTCAACTGGCAGAATAAATTCTGTTTACCTATCAGGATTCTTTGTGTAGTTCTTTTAATAAGGACAGTAAGGAAATAAAATGCATTTTTCAAGGCACATCCTCAGTGTGATATATGAAATATATATCTGGTATATAAAGTGGGTCCACCCCCACCTGCTTCTTGTGTTGCTTCACATCCTGATGTAGCAGTAGATAAGGGACTACTATATAGCTTTGAACATGTGGAAGATGGGAAATTTTCTATGAAATGTAGAAGTGAACACAACTCTCCTTCCATCATAGCATAGTATCTGTTCCTGTGAAAGGTATTTTTCTATCTTCTATGGAATAAAAGCCTTCAGCTCTGATCATGCAGCTTTTATCTCACTGTTTGCCCAGGTGTACATCCGTACAGATAGAAATGCAGACTGCGAAAAGTACTATGTTCATATCATGTTCATATTCACTTCAGATCATAATGCAGACTGCTTACTTATATGAAGTAAACAGCTGCATAAAGTATTTTTTCTTAAATGTAGTCCTATAGCATGTTGTTACTGTTTAGAATTACAGTACATGTGCTTACTACTATTACCAAAAGAGAGATCCAGACCTAACAGTCTTGGGACTTTTAAGATATTTTGACTATGAGAGGGGTCCACAAGTTTTCTGTCTTGGCATTGACAACTTAGCAAACTTTGCATATACTGAAACTTTGGGAGACCATTACTAGAAAGAAAGGAATTCCTAAACTTACCATGGAACTACAGGAAGTGATGGACTGAAGCTACAGCCAGCTACCAATGACTGTAATACCAGTTGATAATGATATTGTGCATCTTCCATGAAAGTACCTTTGGTGAAGGTAGGTGAAATTTTGTCATGCAAAATGAATTCCACTGACTTATATTGGTACGAGTAATACAGATTTGGCTGTCTTGTTTGCCCTAACTAGTTGGTTTGGGATTGGTTTGTTGTTTTGGGTTTATAGCTCTGTAAAATTCTGAGCTATAGTTTTCCTGAGCATTTGGCTTTCACGGAAGTCTTTAATCAGTATAAATTTGATGTAAGTTGGTGAATTCATCAGGTTCTTAGGGATGACTTGAACATTCTGTTCCATGCTTTACCTAATACCTTAGAGAACAAAGGCCAAATGACATCAGAATTAGGGTGGAGGCAAGCGAGATTTTCAAACCAGAATGGATAGAGTTTCCATGAGGGGGAAGGGAGGACCTTGAACATCCAGCATGGAATATTGGTTTTTGCATCTTGGAGAAAGTTTTGCGCTGACAAAAACATAGATGAAGTTTGGATAAAGCGCTTACCACATGTTTGCATAGGACAATGAATTGCAGCCCCTCACATCACTGCTTAGACCTGGCCCTCTATTTTTAGTCAATAATGAAAACCTAACTGCTGTCTTGGGCAACGAATCCTATCATTAAGGTAGAACAGGAACTCTTTGGGGTCCCAGAAAGAGCCCAGTGGTGCTGACTCTGCCATGAAGAATGTATTAAGATACTCTCACTGAGAAGCAGCACTCCAGGTACAGACTGGCCACAGACAGCACTTCAGCAGCTCTTGTGTTCTTGTCCAGCAATTAGTATCACCCCCACTGGCTAACAATACGCATCAACCAAATGAAGGGTCTGGAAACTGCACCGTCATGGAAAAAGACGGAGGTTTGAAGCCAACAGTTTCTCCAGGCTCTGGCTTTAGATGAAGCACGGTTTAGGAGCTTGCCACTGTTACTGTAAAATCCTGAGAGGCGGCAGTTGGGAGCGTAAGCTGGGTTCTATCAGCAACATTCCCGGTGGGACCAGTCGCCGCCTGCTTTGAAGGATCTTACCCTACTCGGCCGGAACCATGCTTGGACGCGAAGCCGCTTCAAACAGCGTGAAACCCTTCGCCTCCAAGCATTGCAGCACTGGTCCCTGGTGGTTACTCCATGCGTTTGAGGGGGTTTTACGCAAGATTTCTGAGCCTGCCCTCTGCAACTGCGTTCGTGTTTCTACAGATCAGGGTTTCCTCACTCACGAGATGGCACCTCGCCGTTCGCCGTGGATTGGAGTTGCGGGAGCGTGCGTGCCCCGCTCGCTGGGGGCGGGAGGTGGCTCTCCACCCGGCCGGGTACGAGGGGGCAGCAGGCGGCCGGTGTGGGGCGGTCGGGTGGCACAACGGGCCCCCAGCCCCCTGCCGAGCCGCCCCCACGGCAGCGGCACAGGCGGCGGTGAGGAGCCCTCTCCCCGCATGCGCCTCCACGCGGGGGAGGGAAGGCACCACCCGCTGCGCGCCTGCGCACGAGTCTCGGTGGCCGGTGGCCGGCTGTGCGCATGCGC
>VXBL01000884.1:12147-66110 GCA_013400195.1 Aramus guarauna | reverse complement strand
TCTTTGATACCATAGCAGAAGGGTGTTTGTTGATGAGAAAGAATATGTGAATGTGCAGTTCAGGAGACCACATCCGAGTGGGCAGGGATGACAACCAAAGAATAAACAACTTGTGGAAATATATAGGTTCTGTTCAGACGAGAAGTCAAAAGTGTACTTGAGCCAAGAGGCTTGTTGGACTATTAGAAGTAAGGCACACTGGAAGAGGGGTGGTTGGCTACCTTCACCCCAATTGCCAGGTACATATTTAAAGCTGTACCATATTTAAAGCTAGGGACAGCTTTCAGCATGAGACTGGAACAAACAACTCATGCCTCTGGATTCATAGGTAGATGCCTTAACTATTCTGTGTACATATTTCACTTTTTTCATATTACCATATTTTCAATATTCACCAAATACTTTGCATTTTAAAATGTGAAACCAAACTACTTAGGCAAGTCACATTCAAGAATCTACTATAAAGAAGTTAATTGTCGTGCTCCTTTTCCCCTTCACTTTTAAGTAACAGACTCAACAAGGAGGTAAGGAAAGTAGGTACTTGTTTATATTAATATATTGTACTTGAACACTTGCATTTTGCAGCAGGTACTTGATGAATGTGCTTTTGTGTCCATCTATGCCTCCTTTGTTGTAGTGCAATTAAAACTATGTGAACAATAACATGTTACAAATTCTAACTCAAATAGCACTTTTTAAAAAAAGTACTCTTTTCAGTGAAAAATAATTTCAAAATACCATGAGACTGAAGTGTACCCACGTATTTTGCCAGTAACAAGCCAAATACATTGCACGCTATTTACTAATGTGAATTAACATGGAACAATAGGTATTGTTAACACAATTCATACTATGAAATCCCCCCAACATATTGACAATCTATCTGTGGGGTTTTGTGTAGCCCACATATTCATGACCATCAGATTCCTGTCATCTGCTACCTCTTGCCAGTATTTCCACTTCCATATGCCTATGACCAGTGGAATTCATTTTCACTTGGCTTGCGTGTCTTCACATATGCTTATCTGCTGCTCTCATCACCATGTAAACAACTGTTAAAACTGACACCAGTAGATAAAAAAAACCCCAATCTTTGGGAGTTGCACATAGGGATTAAGGGCAGTATGTAGTCCTTCTCTCTTAAGTGAATCAACTTTCTGTATCCTTTTGACAAAAGACCTTGGTGCTAGCATGCCCTGGCTAGATCAAAAACATGATGAAAGGGAAGGGGTTTGCTGTGGCATTCCCTAAGAGGCCTCTTTGTATCAGGGTCCAGTTTTCTCCAGGGCATGATTTCATTGATCAGCTAATGTGTCTTTTCAGCAAACAAAAAAAAGGGGTTCCATGTATTCAAAAGAACCCTTTTCTTTTTTTTTTACCTCACTTAGGACATTAAAATTGTAAGGAGTATTTCCAAAGACACATTTTGCTCTCTTACTGGTGCTAGAACACTAGGGAGTCAGATGTTTACTCTGCAACATAACAGCACTGAGGTTGGAATTTAAAGAACTCCCTGGAGCAACGTTGAATTGTATTGTTAAAGGGAACAAAACACAGAATGTATGTGGATTTACAAACTAAGCAACTTGAGACTAAGACCGAAAAATGAAACCTAATTCAAAGAAAAATAGTTGGTTTCCACAGCACAGTTCATTGCTGCTGCTACACTGTAGCCATCTGTATAATCTAAGCTAAATAGTGTTATATTTCTAAATAGTGGCAAAAGGACTATTTGTATAGGCTATAAATATGACAGGCCTAGAATCAAATAGTAGAATACGAGATGCAGAAACCAATCTGGTGCCAGTACTTCCACTGAGCAATACTATCAGCTGAAGAAGATCAAAACAGAAAGAAAAATCTAGAGATTAACCCCTCAAGGTGTATACACCCAAAAATAGTCCATTTCGTTAGGAACTTTGTAATGGAGTGAATGTCACATAGATATCCTTAATAATACAGACTGAAATTACCTTTGTATTATTGTGATTAGTTGCTTATTATTTTATACTCATTATTAATGTGGTACACTGTTACTTTATTATTATTTTTGCTTTTGTAAATTATATTCTAATTTATTGTCATGATTCTTAACACTTGTTCTACATGCATTCTCCTGCTTGTAATGAAAACAAAATTATTGTAACACTTGATGCAGTGAAATTCCACACCAGGCACAGATTTGTTTTTAACATAGATAATTTAGTAAAATAAAACTGCAGCTTTTAAGAATGATACCCATGGTACAGTTGTCTATTCCCTGATTTAGAATTCTGTATGCTTAACATTTGCTTCGCCAGATGCATCAAAATATATTTAAGATGTTTTCTTTCAAGTAACATCTATATGTTATGCTAGAATCCTGTCCTTGGCAGCAGAGATGTTTGTCATATATAAGGAAAACAATAAGGAAAAGGAAAAGTCAAGAATATGGTCATGTACATTATTAGATAATATTTTAGCCTAAGCAATAATGTAGATCAAGAATGAAATTAATGGCAGCAAAAATATCCTGTACTTCTTGGAATGATTTCATTAACAATCAGTCAATAATAACAATAACAATAAAATGTCCTTCTTGCATTGAGCTTTTAAGGTTTTATCTGAAGTTTATCTGAAGCCATGACGTTTTTAAATATAAATATAAAGAAGAAAGTGATTTAAGAAGACTTGGTGCTTAGGTCACTGTTGCTGAGAGATGCTTCTTTTCTTACCTTGTGCAGTAAAAACATCTTGTGTGGAAATCTCTGATCAAGTCCTATGAAATGTTTCTTGTTTCTCAGTTAAAATCTAGTTTCTGGTTTAATGAAAATAACCACTCTACTATTATGAGATGTTAAAGAAAGTACAGAGAACCTTAAACATTTACTGATATTTAAGGTTTACTAATTCTGGTTATTCTTTTTTATTCTATTTACAAATGAGGATTCAAAAAACAATTGCCTGTTTTAAAGGTACAGGTATTTCAACCTGTGCTCTATCACAAGTTTTACTGCCCTACAGATCAGAATTTAAAGATGGAGTAGTCTTGGTAAATAACACAATCTAATAACCGTTTTCTCTGTCATTCCAAAAGTCAGTTGACTTTCTTCCCATACATTTACACTACAAGTTACTACCTGATACATTTCCCACTATTGTTCAGTTTTGAGTGTTCTTCACCCCCCTGGAGCATTGTGTTTTGGATTATAATGGCAAACTGGGTACACTGAAACAGATGCCGTTATGTTTCCCTCTCTTTTCCTCCCTTTTCTACCTTCAAGCTAACGTCACCCATGCTGACTATAGAATTCCTGGCACAAAAAATTCCCTTCAGTCTTAAAATACACTTTTCCTGCACCTGAACTTCCTTCTGGAGCCAGCCCTGCTATTATAATTCTCCATTACACTTTTTCAGTGTATTTCTTGAGGAAATGGACACCATTCTTACCTGAGATACTTGCTTATCCTTTCTCTGATTTCCTTTGCTATACCCCACAACCATTCCTTCATAAGTAAATTCCCTGGTCTCTCCAAAGCTATCTGATCTACAAGAAGGACTTTTAAATATCCTCTGTAGGATGTTGAACAGGCCTTGGTTATTTTGCTGACTATTTTATTATTCTTTATTACTACGAACTAAGATCCAGGCCTCTTCTGTGGAGGTTTACTGCAATAGACTTTGGATGAGTCCTGTGAGCCTCATCTGGAATCAGTCATCAATCTTAAGAGTCTTAAAGAGAAGGCCATTACTAAGCTGAGGCTGTCATTCTGCAAGAAGTGACACCCTGTCTGGCAGTCTTCCCTTCACCACAAACAACGATTAGGTGGAAGGGATGGATCATTGCTTCTGTGTGGTCCCTACAGTCTTTGTACTAGACAGAATGGTGTAAGAGCATTTGCATGCAGTAATCAGGATGGAATCCCAAACAGATTTATAAGGGCTCAGTCAACCACAGAACAAGGTTTACTACAGTACTAGTGACTTGGTAGTTTCCCAAGTATATTTGACCCAGCTAAAGGGGGAATTCATGTCCAGTTTAGGATACTGAGCCACTCAGAATGTGGTATGGTGTGCATTTAAGGGTGCTGCGTCCCTTACACTGGCATATCACCTAAGAACCACACGTCATTTATTTTCTTCTGTTTCTGCGCAGGACTGACATTTTCATTGAGCTGGACAGGCTACGGGGCACACAGTTTATGCTCAGAGGTTGTATAGCTGCCAGTCAGAAAATTACTGAAATCTTACCTGGAAAGGATATAAGTATGTACTTCTGCATTAAGAGTGGGAAGATGTCATTTCTATAAACAGGCATTTTCAGAGAACACCTAGCAAGATTGCTAGACAAATAACCTCATTTCTTTAGTAATCGTGCTTGGAATTAATTCATCGGATCACAGCTTGAGATAGAAAAGGAAGAGTTTTGGAAGCTAGAAGCAAAGGCTCAGCCAGAGTGTGCTCCAGGCTTCAGTTGCTATGACCACCCAGAGGGATCAGATTTGGCCTGGCTGATAAGGGATAAGCCATGGCTTTTGGAAATCGGATTTCTTCAATGCTAAGCACATCACAATCAGTGTATTTACTCTTCTCCCCACCCTCCCCTTGACATCAAAGTCTTTATAACTGTACACACTCTTGCAATGTTTATAATGTAACAAAATTATCATTTGTATTGTTTGAAAACCCATCTCATAATGCAACTTACCTTTTGCAATGAAGACCAGTCTTCTGTGTAGGATTCACAATCTCCCTCCCCTTGGAAGCAGATGTGAGTAACACTTTGTGTGCACATAAGCTGAGGAAAGTTCTGCACACGTGGGAACGTCTTCCAGTTATATCTTTACGGAAAGACACGGACCCTTGAGTTAACTAGAATTTCAGGAGATGAACTTGAGAGTACACTTTCAGTTTTTATTGCCACATTTGTTCTGAGGTCAGCTATGCTTTATAAAGCAAGTAATTTTTCACAAGTGCAGTGCACTTAATATGAGTCACTGCCTTCTAACATCTTCGAGTAGCGATCAGAAACAGGGTCAGGGCCTCATGCACACGCGACAGCATGCGTGTGAAAAGCGTGCAGTTAATTTCCAGGACAGTCTCTTCTGTTCCTCTGAATCCACACACTCGGGCAGGACTTCTCGTCCTTCCATCATCTTCTCCCCCCCGGTGACTGCTTCTCCTCTTTCTCACTGCTTTCAGGCATCCGTGGATCTCATATTTGCTGTACAGTACTGCTGTCTTTTATCTGATATATTAATGTGAATGTAATGAAGAGTTTTCACATCTGTAACAACCCTGTTGTATGTTAAAAATGCTAATTTTAGGCTGGTTTTGTGAATTGTTTATTGAATGTAAAAATGAATATAAAATCTAAGAATTTAAAGAAACAACTGCTAGAGATGCATTAAAATATTTATTTTCAAATAAGATACCAGATAAAGATAATTTTTCACATTTTTTTCTCCTACAATAATTAAAGATTGCAGTAGATTGTAGTAAAAATTGTAATTCAAGATGCTTTTTCCTATTATGAAAACCACTGAGTTAGGAGTGAATATGAACAGAGGGATCTGAGCTTCTCTTTTGGTCTCTCAAATTCTCTTTCACGTTTTAGCCTTTGCTACTGAAATGCACTATGAAAACAAAACCTTGCGCAGCAAAAAGGAATCTCAAGCATCTCATTTGGCCTTTCTGGCTCAAAGTTTCCTTAGAAGTTTATTTACCTGAGATAAGGTTACATTGTTGAAACCATCCTGTCAATTAGCAGATAACATTTGACTGCAGATGTATTATTCTTCATAAGCATTTTGTCAAGGATAGGGCTGGTAACTGAGTTTCTAGGGAGGAGGAGAGGTAAGACGGCTGTAATTACAGGTATCAATTAACTGTATCTTGCTCAGGGTCCTTGTCAAATAGAGTGCCAACAGGCTATTTAAATAAAAGAGGAAAAGAATTTAAGTTGCATTTTGCACCAGCCGTAAAGGGAAAATACAAGGGCAGAATATTCCATCTTGGGATTTTCGGCAAGGTTTAAGAAGTTGGCTCAACTTTGGTTGCTCACTGCAATCCTTGGTAAAATGTTTATAAAGCTAAAGGAGGATGATCTGAATTCTATTAACATGGATTTATTTTAACTTTCTTATCCTAATCAGCCTAAGAAAGGTCTCAAGCGTTAAGACAAACATCCTCCTGTAAAGTATACCCCCACCCCAGGTTTGTGAAGTTTCTATGCTGTTTTCTGCCACTTCTTGCAGTCATGGTGATCACAAATTTTAATGAAAGAACTACAGAGGACTATGGATTTGGGGCCTTGGTTTCATGGCTCTGGATGGGTGGCTGCACTCCCTTTCACCTCTACATGGAAAACTCTACCATATGGCCCCTTTTCTCCCAGCATCAGCAAAATACATTTCTAGCACCACAGACTCGCTGGCTGCTCCTTGGGACTCGCGGGCTGTGGGCAGATACTCAGTAAAATGGGTGAATGTGGTGTCAGACATTGCAGGTGCCTCTGCCTGTGGTGCCTTGGACAGCACTGCATCAATCGACTTCCACAGAACATGGCCTTCCCGTCACTTGGCATGCATGGCGGGGACAGACTGGCTGCTCAAGAAACACGGTCTTTCCAGGGCATCTTTCAAATTTGGCCAGACGCTTCCTCTTAGACTTCCTGACTATGGTACCAGGTGTCCCTCAGCACATTTTGGGAGCCCAGCTGTGGCCCACAGCAACTCAAAGCCGCAGCCAGGACAGGGTGCTGGTGTGTGCAAGCCTGTCATGGGTCCTGGCTGGGGCTGGGGGGTGCCCTGGTCGCTTGTGTGTGGTGCAGAGAGCTTCTGAGCTCCAAGCTGAGATGGGTCTCCTCCATCGGCAGCTGGCACCGCTGAGGGGGAGGCTGATTGCTGAGTGTGGGTCGGCTTCACATGGGCAAGCCCCGGGTCTGGGGAGCGCCCTGGGTAAGGGGCACCCATGGGCCTCACCAGCTGCCTGGGCTGGGCTGAGCAGCAACTCCCGCCTGGCCTCCAGGTCACGGCAGCTGCCGCCTTGCCTGGAGAAGTGAAGGGGATGCTGCAGTGAGCAGCCACACAGCTCCAAAGGGAGAAGTCCCCACATGTGAGCAGGAGGGCTCGAGTTGAAGTGGAAGGTTGAAGGTGGGGCTGGGGGAGCAATGGTAGGGCCATGGCTCTGGGCATGCACATCAGTGGGGCCTCTCAGCGACAGAGGGACACGGCAGGGCTGGGAGAGCTGCAGAGAGGCTGGGGGTGGAGAGGGAGATGGGCCATGAGATGGAGAAGGGGAGCTGGGAGGGTGTGAGGGGCCAGGGAAACCTCAGGGAGCAAGGGGATTCTGAGGCAAGGGTTGGATGAATTGGTGGAGACCACAGGTCCCAGCCAGAGGCACCCTTACAGCAGAGAGGAGATGGCGCCTGTGGGTAGATGGAGTGTGTGAGAAACTTGTGGAAAAACCTTGAGCTCAGAGAGGGGACTTCCCTTGCAGGAGCTCAGTCCTCAGGATGGAGAGTGGAGGGCACATGCAGGGACTGTGGAGACAGAGACACCCATGGTCAGTTTCATCCCTTCAGTGAACTCCTGAAATGCTATACATACTATTAAAAGAAGGAAGCCGTGATGCTTTCAGTGACTTGCAGCAGTGAGCTGAACTCTATACCTCTTTGGATAGCCTATTTTAATTGGCTATGCTGTATTTAGCAGATGAGTGAACTGCAAATGATCACAAAAAGTAGCAGTTGCAAAAATGATGTCCATAAATCTGCCTGCTGCAAAGACAGCAGTGTTCTTGAATGCCAGATGCTCGCTGAGTCCCGTGTAATTCTGCTGAGCTGATGAACAAATGCTTACAGCGTGTGTTGACTCTCAGCTAGTCATCAGGATAGTGAAGAGCTGCCAAGAGGTATGTTGCTTGTTAACAGTCTGAGACTTAAAGCCNAGGATATGTTTATCTTTATTTTGATCAAGTTCATGCTGTTCTTGGAGGTTGCTTTTAATGGCCTGTGCTTACCTGGACTTAGTCTATGGAAGTTTGGAAAAGGATGCACAGATAAATAGTCAGCCCTACTGCTCAAAAATCATGAAACTGTCTTGGGAATAAGACCCCACCAAGCCAAACCCAAACTCCTGAGTTACTATTCTCTTATTAGCATTTTTTTTAACTTACTTGCTTCACATTTTTCCACCTCCGTATACTGAGGCAAGCTAGGATATTAGGTTTTTGAGGGTAAGAAGAAAGGTAGGAAACTCAACAGCTGGATTCATATAATTGAAGTAGTCTTTTAGTGGAAAACAGAAATTCAGATGTTATAAAATTACAAGGACGAGTGGGATAAATATCCCATTCTTATTAAGAATGGAATGCACACTACACATTTTAGGAAGTGTCAGTTAGACTTATCTTTCTCAGTGAAGGCAACTGTTTTATAAAATTTTAAGTTTTGATCCTCTCTATTGATACTAGCCAAAGCTGCTTGGACAGTCAATTGTATGAATTCCCATTTGGGCTGGTTTTTTTCTTGTCCAGATACTTCATTTCTGAAATGAAGGATGCAAAAGGTGGCTGCCTTTGTCTTGATACCACAGTATCACAAGATAGTACATTGCAATGTAATAATTCTCCTCACAGGCTCATTCTTAGTCAAGGGCTCAGCAGAAATTTGTCCATTTGAGACTGTTGATACATCTGCTATAAATACTTGCAGAGCAGCATGAAGTTGACAGCATTGTTCCCAATTAATTTTTAATCTAAAAAATGTACTTTTTATTAAAAGATTGAGAAACAGCAAATTCTTAGACATCAGTAAACGTAATGACTAAAGTATGTATAACTAATTACAGTAGAGTATTTATTACAATGCAACTGCTAAAAATATTAAGAAAATAAAAAAAATAAATCACAAAGACACAATTTAAAATTATTTCTAGTAAATAACCATGGAAAAAGCCCCTCAAACTAAAACATCTTTTGCTGTTTAGAGGCAGATAATCCATTCTTAGTCCAGTGCACAAATTTGATTTACAGTGCATTTCAAAATATTTATCTTCTTTTTAGGGTTTCCATCACTGCCTAAGCCAATAACCTGCTGTGTTTGAAAATGTCTGGGCAGTAATTGTCTTGTTTGCAAAGATATTTTGGAAAATAGTGAGCTTCGTGGCATTTTGTAGATTTAAGGAATGCAATTACCAACATTGTATACAGAATCCAAGTGACCTGCTGGCTTCAGAAGCTCAAATCCACAGAAAAAAACTTTAACAACAGCAAAATGTTTGTTTAATTTTTCTTCTGTAGTTGGTCATTGTAGGTGGATTATGTTATAGCCAGTTTGGCAAAAGTATGATTAGTTTAACAATTCCATATAAGTACATAACAATGTTGAAGTAAACATACAAGGAAGAGTATGATTTGTCTGGGTGGACAGTCTGACCCATTTTCATATGGAAGTATTTGATGAAAGACTATGCTGATATGATGGCATCTGAGTGCTCCTGTGATTCATCCAAAATGATTAACAAATAGTTGGAAGGCTTATTTACTTTTAGAGTTTTCTGAAAACTTAACACAAAGGAATATATTGAACTCTTTATCTTATATGTGAATGTGTTAGAGGGAGGACTACGTTTCCTTTGATGCTGTTAGTTACAAACTGACAGAGATCTTCCCCAAATTAAGTATTTTGTCTCTTTTTCCTTCTGCTTATGATCCTTTTGCAACCTCCCATGTGGTTACGGAGTGAACATACTTTTCTAATAGGCAGCTGTTGAAGAAGTGATGGGGCTAGGGAGATTTGAACAATGTCTTGGAATTTCAGTTTGAATTTAAAAAAAAAAAAAGAACACAAACACCATTTCTGACTCAGAACTAAAATTACAAGTAAGTCTTTAAAAGCTGTTAGCAGTCTCCTTTAAAAATATATACATGNGCTGAGTCCCGTGTAATTCTGCTGAGCTGATGAACAAATGCTTACAGCGTGTGTTGACTCTCAGCTAGTCATCAGGATAGTGAAGAGCTGCCAAGAGGTATGTTGCTTGTTAACAGTCTGAGACTTAAAGCCTTCAAAACAATAAACCTTGAATCTCCTTTAAAAATAAGAAAGCAGTAACATGTTTTGGTAAACTTTGGACTGAAATTTTGATCATTCCTCTGCGGCTTGAACAACTTGATTACAAAAGCAGTCACCTTGCATAGGGTGTCCAGGGTTGTGCAATCGAGTGCTGTGGTTACGTGTAAAATGTCAGTTTGGTTTTGCTTGTGTTTTCCTTATTATACTATGTGTGTCATTCAATAGGATATGTTTATCTTTATTTTGATCAAGTTCATGCTGTTCTTGGAGGTTGCTTTTAATGGCCTGTGCTTACCTGGACTTAGTCTATGGAAGTTTGGAAAAGGATGCACAGATAAATAGTCAGCCCTACTGCTCAAAAATCATGAAACTGTCTTGGGAATAAGACCCCACCAAGCCAAACCCAAACTCCTGAGTTACTATTCTCTTATTAGCATTTTTTTTAACTTACTTGCTTCACATTTTTCCACCTCCGTATACTGAGGCAAGCTAGGATATTAGGTTTTTGAGGGTAAGAAGAAAGGTAGGAAACTCAACAGCTGGATTCATATAATTGAAGTAGTCTTTTAGTGGAAAACAGAAATTCAGATGTTATAAAATTACAAGGACGAGTGGGATAAATATCCCATTCTTATTAAGAATGGAATGCACACTACACATTTTAGGAAGTGTCAGTTAGACTTATCTTTCTCAGTGAAGGCAACTGTTTTATAAAATTTTAAGTTTTGATCCTCTCTATTGATACTAGCCAAAGCTGCTTGGACAGTCAATTGTATGAATTCCCATTTGGGCTGGTTTTTTTCTTGTCCAGATACTTCATTTCTGAAATGAAGGATGCAAAAGGTGGCTGCCTTTGTCTTGATACCACAGTATCACAAGATAGTACATTGCAATGTAATAATTCTCCTCACAGGCTCATTCTTAGTCAAGGGCTCAGCAGAAATTTGTCCATTTGAGACTGTTGATACATCTGCTATAAATACTTGCAGAGCAGCATGAAGTTGACAGCATTGTTCCCAATTAATTTTTAATCTAAAAAATGTACTTTTTATTAAAAGATTGAGAAACAGCAAATTCTTAGACATCAGTAAACGTAATGACTAAAGTATGTATAACTAATTACAGTAGAGTATTTATTACAATGCAACTGCTAAAAATATTAAGAAAATAAAAAAAATAAATCACAAAGACACAATTTAAAATTATTTCTAGTAAATAACCATGGAAAAAGCCCCTCAAACTAAAACATCTTTTGCTGTTTAGAGGCAGATAATCCATTCTTAGTCCAGTGCACAAATTTGATTTACAGTGCATTTCAAAATATTTATCTTCTTTTTAGGGTTTCCATCACTGCCTAAGCCAATAACCTGCTGTGTTTGAAAATGTCTGGGCAGTAATTGTCTTGTTTGCAAAGATATTTTGGAAAATAGTGAGCTTCGTGGCATTTTGTAGATTTAAGGAATGCAATTACCAACATTGTATACAGAATCCAAGTGACCTGCTGGCTTCAGAAGCTCAAATCCACAGAAAAAAACTTTAACAACAGCAAAATGTTTGTTTAATTTTTCTTCTGTAGTTGGTCATTGTAGGTGGATTATGTTATAGCCAGTTTGGCAAAAGTATGATTAGTTTAACAATTCCATATAAGTACATAACAATGTTGAAGTAAACATACAAGGAAGAGTATGATTTGTCTGGGTGGACAGTCTGACCCATTTTCATATGGAAGTATTTGATGAAAGACTATGCTGATATGATGGCATCTGAGTGCTCCTGTGATTCATCCAAAATGATTAACAAATAGTTGGAAGGCTTATTTACTTTTAGAGTTTTCTGAAAACTTAACACAAAGGAATATATTGAACTCTTTATCTTATATGTGAATGTGTTAGAGGGAGGACTACGTTTCCTTTGATGCTGTTAGTTACAAACTGACAGAGATCTTCCCCAAATTAAGTATTTTGTCTCTTTTTCCTTCTGCTTATGATCCTTTTGCAACCTCCCATGTGGTTACGGAGTGAACATACTTTTCTAATAGGCAGCTGTTGAAGAAGTGATGGGGCTAGGGAGATTTGAACAATGTCTTGGAATTTCAGTTTGAATTTAAAAAAAAAAAAAGAACACAAACACCATTTCTGACTCAGAACTAAAATTACAAGTAAGTCTTTAAAAGCTGTTAGCAGTCTCCTTTAAAAATATATACATGCACAGGGAAAAAAATACTCACAAATCATTGTTAGAAAAATAAATTTTTAAATTAAAAGTTTTTACCATGACCCATATAGTGCATAACTAACATGCAATTGCAGTTTATTGACAGCAGGAAAATGTAATACCCACTTACGGTCTTTATTTGGTCTCCCCATCTTTTCTCTTTGACTGATTTTACTCTTAGCTCACCCTGTTCTTTAGTGGATCTCATTGCATTTTACAGAAATCAGTTAATGCTTCAGAAAGTTTGCCAGCATTCTCAAGATCATGTGTAAACAAGCATACCCAGGCACCAAGGTATTTATTCACTGATGATCACTTTTAAACATTGCATCCATGTTATAAACAACCTTTGGGAATTTCCAGCTGTATCTTGTGCCACTTGTCACAGGTATATTTTTCTGTTAAAGGGCAATTTTTTGAAAAGCAGCTTGGGAATAATTTTGTCCTAGAAGTTACCTGTCACTTTCTTTTTGAAAACTGGCTGCTAACAGTCATATTTAAACCATAAAAGTCATAGGAATTTTATTCCATTTGTACCTGGAACCAAGTGCCAAATTATATAAATTGCATGTGATGAAATTTATTTTAATATGGTCCTCTCTTCAGACTAGTTACAAGTTTCTTGGTGATTAGCAAGAACCAATACAGTGTCATAAGGTGCATTTACATTGCTTTCTGGTTAATGTGATTTTTTTTTTTTTTTGACAAATTTTTTTTATAGAACTACTTTGTCACAGATGAGGTCATTTTAACACAGTCCTTTACTTATTCTGGGCTTTGTGCCACATGATGTATCTCGAGGTACTGAAATCAATGAGTGGTTCATACACTTGACTGCCTGTTCGTATGTCTGGACAGGTTTTTTCCTCTCTGCTTTCAAGTTCAGCTCTGGATCATCCCTTCTCCCTAGAGAAGAAACAACTTTCATTCCTAATGCCACTTTAAAAGGTCTCTATCAATACTGAGCTCACCTTCCTGTTCTGTGTAATCCACAGCAACTTCTCTGCTACCTTTGTGAAGAGCCTGCTCTAGGCAAGGCAAAACTTACATTTGTGCCAGGTTCGTTATGTATAGGTGTCAGCAGAGGCAGACAACGGAGCAGTGATGGCACAGAAAGGAGGGAACGCACTTGCTGAATTGGCTTGCAGTGGAGGGGTTTCATCACAAAACTGCTTTCCCTGTTTCATGAAGCTCTGAGGTAGTAATTCTGTATGTCTAGCCCAAAAGGCATATGGGAACTGAATTGGTAATACATGTGAGATGCAGTACCTTGTTTGCTTAATTTACAAACAATTAAGATGCTGCACTGAAACAGTCTCTGATATATTACCTTGCCTGGTCTTGTGCTGTCATCGCAGCTGTGAGAAATGCCATATACAAATAGATTTTGGACTGTATACAAACAAAGTTAAGTACTAGTACATTTGGAAATGACTCAAAAATGCTTGTGTGACAGAAATAGAGTTAGAATATCTTCCCCTTGAGGTCCTGTAGGTGCTTCCTCTGCTACTTTGAGTGTATTTAGAGAACTGACTTCATCATCACCATTCATCCTCCTGTTAGGCATTGGAAATGCAGAAAGTTTTGAAAGAGTTTGGAAATTGTCTGTGAACCCTTTGCTGAGAGTTTTGAGAAACGATTAGTCCTAGGTAACCCCAGGCACTTTCTACAGCTAATGGAAGTAGCTGTCAGGCTGGGAAGTGGGTTGATCCACTGCTCTTACAGTTCCTCTCAAAACTGCCTTTAGGTGGCTGTTCCCGTTGGGAGACTTCTGAAGAGGAGGTTAAGGAGAGTTGTCAATAGGCTCTTTGACATTTCCTTTGTGGTTTGGAAGGGTGTTTCTGGAATTGCTGCTGGAGCAATTCTGTCTGAAGCAAAGTTGAATCTCTTGATGGTGTTCCTGTGAATTGGGGGCTTCAGTATACAATTCTAGTGAATAGGAAATTGCTCCCAAATCTTTTTCAGGATATCCTTGTGCTGCTCTTAGGAGTTGCTTTTTTTGAAGTGATGAAGCGGTTCATAGGGATGCCTGCATTTCCCAGGGGATGCCTGATATCCAGAGCTGTGAAGAGCAGCAAATCCATGGAGCTCATGGGGATTTATATGGAGCAAGTGACGACGTTTAGTAGATTCTACACATTCTGTATTACTCAATAATGTTGCATGAGGGCAAATATGAAGGCACACAGGCCAATCCCAGGCTGGCCGTGGTCATGGAGTCTTGTATTCTATTTTGTGTGCATATGTATATAAAATTTTAACAATTAATCTCTTACTCTGTGGGGCATTCAGTAAAGGGTTAAGATATATGGGGTGGTTGATGTTTGCAATTCCTTTCGAAGGTTAGAATAAAAAGGCTTTTATCACTGATGGAGGGTAACAATTTTCCCTAGCAAGTTAATTGTTTCTTAGATCCCTGCCTAGAACAAAGAGGTAGTAAAACAGGCATGATCTGATAATCCCCTAGTACTGGGGGATTACTAAGCCTGCCAGCAGTCAGAAGACCTTCAGTGCTGGTGGTGCCAAAGCAGTCAGAGTGAACAACTCCTCTGGCATTACATTGGTTATAGCTGAGATGATACTATTGATTTTCAGGTTAGTAAGTGTGGCTTTACTGATGTTGCATTGCAGAGTGGCAAGGGAGGTCATTTCACTGCTGTGAGAGGCAACAAGTATTTGGTATCTGGTAATTTGGTGAAAATGTACCTTTCAGATGTTGTAGCTCATGCAGACACTGGCAGGGTAAGAATAAGTAGAGATTTGCTGTCTTGACCTTACTAACTACATCTGATGACGCATGCCTGCTCTCAGAAGATACAGTGTCAATCTGACTGAGTCTTCGCTTTGAAATCCAGCAGTGCTCTGGCATGTGTGCACAGTAAGAGGCAATTCAAATGGTCGTCACTGAGCTTTGTTACAGTCTAGGAGAGTTAGATCCTTCATCTGTGTGATTAGCTATTTTGGGCCCTGTTAGCAGGGATAGACAGAAACTCTATTAATGCTCTGCTTTCATATAGATATTAAGTTGCTTTTTTTTTTTTTCAGAACAGCTGGTAATAAATTGAAACAGCAGCAGCTTGAATGTTGCTAGGTTTAATCTCTGTTATTGGCTTCTTGGTGGTCAAAGAATTATAGATCCTGCAAGCCCAGGTGGTAAAAAGAAACTGAGAATTATTTAAAGCCTCTGTCTTGCTGAGTAGCTAATCGCTTGAGGAGCAGGGCGTCATAAAAGAGAAAATCTGGTAATCTTAATTACAAGCATTGCTACCAGTCAAGCTTGTGCTGTGTTGGTTTGAAAAAAGCAATTATGGTTTCTCTTTTCCCTATCTCAGGGAATCTTAGGCCAAAGTCAGTAAAGTGAGATTCCCCTCCTTGCCTGTTTATAATCTGTTCATTGGCCTCCCTATTAATATGAAGCCAAAAATCCTTTGGTATTATATTTACTGAATTTATACTGTGTTACAGAACTTTGTCTTACTCTAAAAGCAGTAGGAGAAGCTGAGGTACCTGCTGTTTGTGCCAGAACTTGTGAGCTCTAGAAAAAAATTAAACACTTGGCTATAATCAGACTCTCTGTGTCCAAGTGTGGTTTCACAATGGCAGTATTTGAAACCCACAGTCAGAGTGTGTATTTATCCCATCTAATGCTAGTACTTATCACCATGTTTCTGTCACTTGCTATGTGATGTTGAAACAGGCAGAAGTTTTGTGAAAAGATGAAGCTAAGCATAAGATAAACTCAGGAGAAATATAGCCCAGAGTGCATTCAAAATATAAGTCTTGTAAGATCTGCTGAGCAAGGTAGAGCTGTGATGAGACACACATTTTTTTTGTCTCATCACAAAGTGCAAACCCAGGTGCAACTTTCATTTTTAAGTACTACTTTATCTCTACTTCACCTCCTTTAGGTCCACCAGTGCTTTTGTAACTGTCAGTCATTATAGCTTGACTCCATCTGTAAGGATAAATGGAAAGCTTAAATTACAAATAGCCATTTTCTAGATGTCTTATCAGTCTGAAAGGCATCCTTAATTTTTTTTTTTTCAAAATTATTTGACTATTTATTTATTTTTAAATCTAAGTGGTAGGTTATGTGATAAAACACCCACAAAGGAGCTCAGAGAGACAATGGTAGGAGTGGGAGGCCAAATAATACCCTGCCAAGCCCATCAAAGGAGCCAATAGCTCACTAAACGCCCATCTGCATAAGCCAAGAGGAGCTCAGGGACGTACAACAGCAGGCAGGAACCCAAATCAAGGACTCCTGAGGAATGACCACCTTGTCCGGTTGCCTCCTAAAAAATGGAAAAAATTAAGTGGAAGGGGAGGACCAGAACTGTGTAAGGAGTAGTCTCACAGTGTGGTTTGGCTTGATACAACTTTCCATGTTCAGACATGGCAGACAGAAAAACAGGACTTTTCTGGATTATTCCTGATGGAGTGGAAATCTGCACTCTTAATAGGCTTCTGCTAAGCTGAAATTCTCTTATATTAGTTTAAACTGGAGGGAGAGGTTTTTTTCAGAGCTGTGAAAATTAGATAAAGGTGTGTTTTCAGCATAAAATGGTAGGTCCCTTGTAAGATGAGATCTGTTTGAATATGATTCTTGGGCACAGATTCATCTGGTCTCTACCTAAAATGCCTACATGCCTCCCTAGTGTTCTACCTAAGCGTTCCACCTCGATGCCTGTACCTGGTGCTTGTACAGCTTTTGATCAACTGCTGTGGCCTCAGTAGTCAACTAGCCAGTAAGAAATATATAACAAAAATTTAGGTGGGATTTAATCTCTGTAAATCTGGGTCCGGCATTGTCTCATGATCTTTCTTTGGCTTGTAGTTTAGGGAGAAACAAGCTATGCAGATATGCTCGGGATAAGGATGATGAAGTAGCAATATTATTACTTCATTTGTAAATGAGAGACCAAAACTTAATCAAAATTATTTTTATTCTATTTCTCTTTACCTTGTGACTCATATATATATGCATATATTCTAAACTGGTGACAAATGCTGTACCTATTTTGTACTTCTTGTTTATCTCGGACCAAGATGAATACTTCTATAACATACTACACTCTATTACAAATCCAGACATATTTTGGGACTGAACATCTGTAAATGAGCTGTCTACCATATATTTTAGAACTGTTAAAGCAGTAGTGTTGCTGATTTTGTCATCATGAAGAAAGCTTCCATTTAGGGAACATTTATTGAAATACACCTTTCTACATTCAGAATTAGCCACCTGGATTTTTACATATTTGTTTACTATATTTCCTTCCTATGCCTTGAGGAAGGAAGGCAGCTCACTGTCAAGCATAGATATGTAGGTTTTGAGGAATGGTAGGGAACAAAAGAGGAGTCCCGTACAGCCCTATTAGCCAGATGTTTACTTCCATGCTATGAAGTGAGCGACATCTGCAGATAAAACACAGTCCTGTGATTAAAACCAATTACCAAACCATGAAAACTGAGAGATGAAGAGCCACGTGTGAGTCAGGGATGCTTCGTACAAGTTTCTTATACCACCAAAATTGAAGAACTAACCTGTGCTTTAACTCAGAGCCTTAAGGCACCCAAGTGAAACATCCCAGTTTTTATATCTGTCTTTTGATGTAAAGGTGAGGTTTAAAATATGCTGATAACAGAATCAGACAATCATAGAATAGTTTGAGTTGGAAGGATCTTTAAAGGTCATCTAATCCACTCCTCTGCTGACATCTTCAACTAGATGAGGTTGCTCAGAGCCCCATCTAACCGGACGTTGAATGTTTCCAGGGATGGCGCATCTGCCATCTCTATTGGCAATCCGTTCTGGTCTTTGCCCACTCTCATCATAAAAAATTTCTTCCTTATATCTAAGTCTGAATCTACCCTCTTTGAGTTCAAAACCATTACCCCTTGTCCTATCGCTACAGGCCCTACTAAAAAGTCTGTCCCCATCTTTCTTATAAGCCCCCTTTAGCTACTGGAAGGCTGCAATAAGGTCCCTGGAGCCTTCTCTTCTCCAGACTGAACAACCCCAACTCTCTCAGCATTTCCTCACAGGAGAGGTGCTCCAGCCCTCTGGTCACTTTTGCAGTCTGCGTCTGGACACACTCCAACAGGTCTATGTCTTTCCTGTACTGAGGACTCCACAGCTGGATGGGTGCAATATTTCCCTTTTTCTGGTAACTGGGGACTTCATCTGACTACCATGACTTTTCAAATATCATGGAGAGTGGCTTGGCAACAGCATCAGCCAATTCCCTCAGGACTCTGGGATGCATCTTGTCAGGTCCCAGAGACTTATGTATGTTCAGGTTTCTCTGGTGGTCACAGACCTGATCTTCTCTTACAGTGGGAGGGTCTTTGCTCCACCAGTCCTTGCCTTGCAGTTCATCCACTCAAGAGATGTGGGAAGAAAAGTTGCAATCTGCAGCTCTTCTAATCTTCCCTCACAAAGTGAACTCCTTTCAGGTGGTTTTTCTTTTGATGTTTCATTTGCTTTGTCACTTTATTTTTAAGGGATCAGTATCAATAACCAGGACAATATTCTGATGAAGACACTATAGATTGCATTTCCTTTCCATTTTCAAAAGTCACAAGAGAACGTGTGTGATCAACTGCTAGTTGATGACAGACTCTTCTCAACACTTTTCTTTAGGGAAAAATAAGGAAGTGAATAATACTTTATGGAAATTGTTAAAACCTTTTTAGTGTTATTCTCACAGCTGTGAGGAACTATCTGACTTTGAATTACTCTCTATATTGCAGTGAAATAGCTTAGTGCTGTAAACTTGTTGCCCAGAGGGATGCTCATTTCTTCTTCCTTTCAGTAACTTCTGCTGCTTTCTTTGACAACAACGATGGTGATTACTTCAGCCAATAGATGACAACAAGGCATTTGTTTGCTCTCTGTTAATCACTTCTGGAATTGCAGCCTCAGGATATGTCCATCAAAATATGCCACACAGGTTACATTCTTAAATTCCTGACTATACCTGCTACACAGTAAATGGAACGAGTCTTGAAGAAGCTGAGAATATCTTCTTGTGTAATGGCAGGAATCCTCTCCTGACAATGCATTTGGACAAAAACTAAAAAGGTTATACAAAACCTTAAATGTGACAATGTTATTTTTGTTAATATTAATTCGCTTGAATTTTTAATGGATCTTTCTAAGAGTTAAACTATTCAATTATACTTCATTCTCAGTACCTGCAAAATATTTCAATACTATGGTTAAAATGTCTCCTTTTGCTGGCACGGAACAGGATTAAAGATCTGTGCATAGTTTATCAGTGCAAACACAATGGATTTGTTTTTTTCAAAGCAAATTTATATGTAACTTGGAATTTGTAATGGATTTTTATGGAAATAATAAAAAAAAGAAATTGGTGTGCATTGTCATTTGCCTAGAAAGTCAAATCTAACCTCAGATCTTCAAAACAAGATGACAAGTAAGATACTTTCAAATATAAAATATGGATATATGCCAGTTAAATACTATCACACTAAATGTCATATTCCAGCATATGCTCAAAGGCTTCTGAGTATATGATAATAACTTCTGAGCAATGAAGAAACATCCTAAAAAGTAAATAATCTCATAAACCTTGAAACAAGTTTGACACTATGTGCAGTCTAAAATAACTCTTCTCTTTAATCTAAGCATAACAATGGTATTAGCCCAGAAAAATTCATTTATGTACCTTGTATGTATCAAACTGTTCCTCTTGACCATGAGTATGAGGGCTTGAATTTTTAATGCCTGATACAATTATGGTAATTAGGATGTATTTCAACCTAGACTCAGCAAGAAGCTTCTCAGAATCTTAAGCACTAGCACTAGCAAGCGTAGTTAGCAAACTAAACAAGAAACACTTCACTTTCTCTTGTTTTTTAGGGACAGTTATGAATTATGGCCAGGCTGAAGTTAGCAGAAACTTTCTTTCTCCCTGATCTAGTCCAAAAAACAAAGCTTGTTTGACCTTGTAATTACTTGCCAATTTTTGTAATAGAGTTCACTGTATTTTACAGGCCTCAAAGAAGGAATGTGCTTTGTGTCCTGAGAAATAAGCTTTACTGCAAAGTGCTGAGTTCCTTCTATCTAACATAAATTTTCTAAAATGTTTTACATTTTAGAAAGTTTTAAGGACTCTTTTTCTGTGAATCCTTGGAAAAGAAACAGGCCTCTAAGCAGTATTTCCTTAGTGTGAGCATCTTTATTAATGTCCTAGAACAAGATGTAAACATGTAGTTTTCCATGTTTAAGGTAAAGAAGATAATCTTAAATGCTCTAGAGTTTCAGAAGCTTTGTACAGATAACAGAAAGTGGGCTTTTTCTCATCTTCCTCTAATGGTTTGTTTGTTTATGATGATACAAAAAATAAGACCTTCTTCCACAGATCTTCTGTTGCTTTTCAAATTTTGAAATTTAATAATGCCTAACCAGGGTGACCGTCGCAACAGCAAAACTGTTCAGAATTCTGGATTGTTGTTAACAAAACTCAACATTTCTAAAAAGGCTCTTAATACAATGTCTTATAGTTTTGTATATAGGGCCAAATATATTATGCTACTTTTATTTGCTGTGCTATTTCTGTATACTATAATTGAAGATGAAATAACAAGCAATTCAATATTAAAATTTGACCATATTTATGGTAGTTCCTTAACATTATCCTAAGTAAAGGGATTTATCAACTTTCTTATGTTTTCTTATGTGGAAGTTGCCACAAGGGTATCTAAGCATTCTCAAATATTAGTCAGGTATGTCTAATATTTTCAGAACACTTTTAGCAGGTTAAAAGGCCCCATATTTGACAATTTAATAGATTAGATTTAAATCTTGTAAGTCAGTGGTATAATGTACTCTGGGTGTCCAGTTTCAGAAGTCTTGGAATTATTTTTTTTCTATAGTTTTTTTCGCCCAAGTACTTGGCGTTGTATAGCACTAATTAAAATTAAAGGAAAAGTGTTAAGCAGGGACAGGGCCGGAGAAAAATGCTCCAAATTATCACTAATCAACCTAGACTATGAAATCAGACTCTTCTTTCTGCAGTTCTGGTTTCATTCAAATTTTTCTTCCAGTATTTTCGCCAAACTCAGTGCTTGCCTTTTGTACTGCATGTGCAGCCTTGATTCACCCTCCAAGTCTGCAGAATGGGGCAGAGGTCATTCAAGAAAAATTGTTTTGTGATCATTAAAGTATGCAACATAACATCATGGACAGATGAGGGGAGTGAGGGAGTGTTGCAGACTCATAGGGAGTGTCCTGAGGTTCAGGCTCTCCCTGCTGAAATGCTGTACTTCCCTCAGTTTTAGGAATTGCCACGTTCACAGGAAAGGAATGCAGTGGTGTTTGGTCTCTCAGTCTGGAATCAACATTTACACAAGAAAATGTTAGACAAGTAAGTAAATAGCTATTTACCCAACCTCAGTATTAACTCCATAGTTACAAGGTTAACTTAAATGAACCCTTGAAGGATTTTCACCTCTTTCATCTGGTGAGGACTTTCATACTTCACATCAAGACTAAGATTCAATCCTCTGGCAAAATCTGTCTTGGATATGAGATGATACATGTAATACTGAACTTCTCCTGAGGTTTTGTTCAGATTCAGACCCCTCTCTTACTAATACGAGCACATTCAGAATTTAATATTAGACTTCACACTTCTGCTGGTGGCTTGTTCACAACCCCTACCTGCCTTAAACTAGAAGGACCCTTGGGTAAGTCTCAGGCTCCCAACAGTAAGCAGAAATTTCTAATGACTGCTCTGCTGCTGAAATATATACAAACTGTTAACCTGTTGTGAGGGGAATGTTGGACTGGTGGTTTGGGATTTGGCTCTAAGTGCACATATAATTATGCACTGAAACCTATTTTTCATATAGGCAAACTGAAAATTCCAAAAGCATGCACAAACCATTGCTACTTCTTAGCTGAAACTAGACAGGATGGTCATAAGTAACTTTCCGGATGGTAATCGTTTTTCAGTGAATATTACTAGCCCTTGCTTTGAGAATTGTCTTTGTAAAAGGCTGGTGTCCTTTTAGCTCCTTTCCCTGTTATATCTGACCCGAGCATATGTAAACAGGTAGTTGAATTAATGTTGCATAAGCAGGTCTTAGTTTCATTTCTTTGTTACTCTTGAGTGCTTGATTTTAAAAATCATACTGCTTTCTTTAAGGTGTTTTTTTTTAATTCTAAATTGGCTGAAATCTTTGGCCTATCATACAGAAGCAAATCCTTTGAAGTAAGCAAGTAATTGGTAGCAATTCTAAGTTGCTGTCCTCTGCGTGAATCTTGGACATTTTAGCAGTGGTTTTCATAGATCTAGTTGTTAGATCTAGTTTTACAGTGAAGTAAAAAATGATAAATATTTTCATTAAGATCGTGATTTTTTTTTAAGCTTTGCATTTTTTCTAACCTTTTTGTCAGAAGCAGCTAGATCATTTTGACGGGCACGTTAACTATGGCCTGCCTGCCTTGCAGAACCACTCCTCCCAGATCTCAGACTGCGTTACTATCTTGCAAAAAGCTGTAAAACAAATTGGCAAGATGTGTGTCTTTCCCCCCTACAGATAGGGCCACAAAATGAAAGCTAGTCTTTTATTACTACCATTAGCTCAAGTCCTAGGAAAATGCTACAAAGGAAAATTCCTAATCTTGCTACTTAATATATTGCAAGCAGGCATTTTTGATTTTAATATAATTAAACAGTGAAAAGTTAAGAAATGCCAGGATTTACAGTTGCTCAGTGCTGAGTGGAGTTTATCATTTGAGGCTCAATGATGTGCTAAATGCAACAGTATGGCTTTTCATTCAGAGCTGGCACGTGTCCTGCTGGCTTAGTTTGGGTGGAATTTTCATGTGCCTGCCTGCAAAATGCCATGTAAACAAATGCTGTGGGGGGAAATNAAAAAAGCATAGGTGAGGTATAGATTCTAATCCTTAAGGCAGATAAAGGCACTGAACCCTGGTCTCCCACATCCGGGATGACAGTCTTAATCACAGGGTAGGAGATAATGATGATATTTCCTTTCTGTCTTGTTTGGACATATATGTGGTCTGAGTGCATATACCCACAAGTGAGAAACATTCAACATCTCTATTCTGTGAATAAGGAATAACTTAGTCCCCCTCTGTCTAATGCATCTAAAGTGGCATGCATTTCGGTACATACCTACACCTAAATATAGTTTCCTAGTAACTTTGCTAACTAGTTATTTACAGGCATGGGAGGGGGTGGGAGGTGGAGTGCGTGTCAGGAACTAGGTTTTGATGGGTATCTAAATGGATGCAAGTCTTGAGCTTCCTTATGACCCTAATATATTGACTTCCCCTGCCCTGATAGTAGCCATAAAATACTTCTGTTTGCCTGAAGGTCAGCCTTATAGCATTTTCTTGTGCTTATGCTAATTAAATGAGATTATGAATGAGAAAAAAAAATCTGGTTTACAGTATTGGAGAACTGAATGTTCTTGGGAAACTTACATTGCATGCAAATAATGCAAGAAACTCTTTTAACAGGGATAAATCCTGAGGACAAGTATTGTTTTGTATAGTTTTTGACTAGGAGAATATAGTAACTGGATTTTTTTTTCTTTTGTTTCTTTTTCTATTTTTTGTTGTTATGATCTTCCAAGTCTCTCAGCCTCTTTCCCCTCTGGGGTAAGCTATGCACTTTGGAAGCCTGGAAAGAAACAATAAGATTTGATGCATGTTTATACAAAACAATTAATTTAATAGCTGAAGGGGATAGTTCTGTAGAAGTAGCATGATTTATAAAGCACAGGGTCAGCTTTGGAGTTTTTGAAGCCTAAAGCAATGGATGATTACAGTGCACCAAATGGGATCAGAGATAGCAGAGTTTGCACCTGCAGTTGCTTTTTCAACTGTTGTACACTGTGCCATTGATTGCTTAGAGGCCCCTGAGGCTGTCCAAGATGATACGGTCTGACCTGGTAAAATGAAAAGTCAAAATATCAGGTAAAAACAAAAGAAAGGAAAAACTGTCTGTGCAGAGCAGGTGTGTCAGAAGTTGAATTATCAGCTAACTATTCTATGTTGAGTCAAAAAACATCACAGCTCTTACCTGGTTTTGATCTTATTGTATATAACCAGCAAGTGTGCTCCTGACAGTTGTGTAAGCACTTTTAATGCCACCTGTGTTAATTTCTTTGTCCAATCGATGCTTGGAAAAGCAGTGAGAAAATGGTATAAGTAAAGAATGGAGAGCCAGTCTGTAGATTCTTAGCTTCTAATAAGGTTAATGGTGTATTTGTGAATACACAGATATTAAATGACAGATGATGACTATTCAAAATGGAGCTACAAAGAGCTGTCCTTATAAAATATTGGAGGTGTTAATATGGCTATTTTTTTGTTTCCCTTATCACAGTCTTTACATTTACAAATTAGTTGTTTTGAACTTTCAGTATTCCTCTTATCCATGTATCCCAAATTTCCTAATTTGGTGCACTTAATTGTTTTGCCAATGCTGCTTTTGCTATCCTATATTTCAAGAATTCGGTAAATGTAGCTGTGTTGATTTTGCATGTTAATTAATGTGTGATGTTATTATAAAATCTCTTACTGTGATCTTGGTATGCAGATTTAGTACAGAAATACTTTAAGCACTTTTTAGAAGACAAATAAAACATGATGTCTGACTCTAGTGTGCTACCAGGTTCCAAACTGTTGGTGCTTTTATGAGTGAGCATTTTGAGCTGCATGGTAAATCTTTCTTCAGTTCTGGATTTTCTTTTCCTGAGTGAATCCAGCCCTTTCTCATCCCTGTTGTTACTTGGGGGATGATGTGTATGTTGCAAGCTTATTTTAGTTTTCTGATGATCAGAAATGTTGGCCATAAGAAGAGTAGACACGGTGATTAGGACAGCTAGAAGTGCCACTTAATGAACTAAACATCTCACTGAAACTAAAAATAGTAGTATTTCTTTAAATTGTTTCACACTGATGAAGTGCACCAGTCTTTTAACAGCAGTTCCCACAGAAACTCTTTCTCCCCTTAGAAAAGATAAATCGTGTGACAAACTCTGGACAAGAGTGTGCACAGGCTTGCTGATAAGAAAGGTGAAGGCCTTTGAAGAGTGTACATTTATTTAAGTATAAAGGCTACCTTGTGGCTCTGCCTCTTCCCATAACTGTGGTTATGCTTTTATAAGCTTCATTTTGTTGGAAATGTTCATATTTCTGGTTTTGAAAAATATCCTCAGTGTATTGATTGCACAGTACTTTTCTCAACTTGTAATGTGAAGTTGTATGTGAGAAGATCTTTAAAGGAATCAGTGGGCTAATTGACTACCTGACTCTTAGCTGCATGTGTCCAATCACATTATGGCAAGAAAATTTCTGTCTGGAGTATTTTTAAATTTGGCAGCTCTAATTTTGCCTCAAGAATCTAAGTGCACAAATAGAAAGAAATAAGTAGGTATTTTTGACCTTCTGATTCTAGAGATTTTTCTTTTTCTGAAGCTAGTAATTCTTTATAAATAGAAAGTACAAATTAAAAGCACAAATTAGTGTCCAGGGTAAATTAACAGCATAATTTAGAGGGATGAATTTGGCAGAGTGTTTCAGGGGAGAAAAGGAAGGGATTACAAGCATTCACCTACTGCTTTTTGTGTTTTGACCTTAAATCAAATTAATCTCTTTAATGTTTTCCCCTTGTATCTTGCCTTGACCATGCAAATAATTTCAAATTGTGGTGTCTGCACTTATAAAAGCACTTACGTATTATGGGCACTTCTGAAAGTGTCCCTTCAGTGCTGAGTTGTGACTCACATGTCTTTCAGTGGTGTTCTGCTGCTGCTCTGTAGTCTCTGAAGGATTATTTACACCTCTTCATGCCTTGTGGCACTTTTGAAATTGCTCTTAAGTGGTCAGATGTGTCTGCCAGGTTATTCAATTAACTTCTGCCTCTGCGCGGTTTAAGCCTGCTGCTGGAATGAACACATTTACACTCCACTGACTGATGCAGTAGCCTGTGCTGGATCCGTTAGCAAGAACAACTGCTCTCTTGGACTAACAACCATGAATGCAGATCTGGGGGACAGCTTCTGGCTGTATATTAAATTCTTGCCAGAATAAATGGCCATTACTACATATGCCCTTTCCTAGTGTTAGGTGATCAATACTGAAGGTGAACAGATATCTAAAGAAACCAAAAAATAATGAGTTTTACAAATATATGTTCCCTGTCCTCCCTTTCTTGTTATTATTTCCATCTCATCTCAGCTTCATACAATTTTTTTATCTTTCCTAGTGAATATTTCCTATATCTGTGCCTACAGCTGAACACATTTGTTCCCTGGCTCCTTCTTTCCTCTATTAAATTTGGTAACTGCATCAATTCTTTGTCCAACCCTTTAGTAATACCCTGTTCTCAGTAAGCTTTCATAAATCTTTTCTATAAGGTTTCCAGTTCCCCTTTCTTCCGCTTTCATAATTTGGGGATTTAAGTCATCTGGGTCTAGTGCTTTGTTGGCTTTCAGTAGTTCTAATTGCCTTCTTATCTGTTTTATGATGAGGGTAAAACCTTTCAACAATTCACTCCCCCAAGCCTAGGAAAACATGCCTTAGTCCCTAGGATGTTATCTTCTTTCCTTTTATGTATAGTGTCGTGAAAAAACAATTTATACCTGCAGCATATTAACCATCTATCACTAGTTTTCTTCCAGCATATTAACCATCTATCACTAATTTTCTTCTTTGATCCTCTAGTATTCCTCCTGTCTATTTTCTCTCTTTTTTTTCCCTATCCTTTCTCAGTCTTCCCCGCCCCCCTTTAGGCACTGTCTTTATTTACATGTTTCATTGTTTTGGGTTTTGTCCCATATCTCTTTATTCATTTCATTGTCTGGGACATACAAATTTCTGACAACCTGCTCCCCTTTTCTCTTGCCCATCCTGTAGATTTGGCTTTTTTCCAGAATTTTATGTTTCACTGATTTTTTTTTTTTCCCAAAACAGCACACATAAAGGCAACTTCTACTCATGCAACTAAATGGAGACCTATAAAATTTCACCTGTAGCTGTTTCAATAATTCTAAATATGCATGTCCTTGCCAAGTGAATATTGTTGTCATGTTTTAAAATCTCTCTTTACTAATTGCCTAGAACTGTAGGGCTTAGCCAAAAATTCTATTGTTCCTATCACTATCCAAAAAAAAGACAATCAAATTGCTTGCAATTTTAAAAGCTCTCACTGCATGCTGTAAAGTTGGTGTGTTTTGTTTTGAGTTTTTTGAGTTTTTTTTTGTGTGTGTGTTTTGTTGTTGTTGTTGTTTTTTTTTTTTTTTTTTTTTTTTAATTTTACAATGGCAATGGTGCTTTTTTGCATGTGTGGCAACAGTCTGGGAGGGGGAACACAATGAAAATTGTCTGAGTACTAATGAATCCCACAGGGGACTTTTCCTCTGAGATCTATCAAATGAATAGTAATCTGTCACTTGCAGATGAAACAAAATGATTTGAATTCCAGACTCTTTCAGTAACATATCCCCTTTCATAAGTGCTCAGCGTCTACATATATTCAGCACCCTTTCAGAAGTTGCTTTTCCAGCCTCTATTGTGATTTTTTTTGGTAATCATACCCCTCTTTGTACTGACATCCTAAAATTGCTATACTCTTCCTGAAAAGAGACCTAAGTTTGACCGTGGGTGAGCTGTCCTGTGAGGCCACTGACATGGCCTCCCAGAGGTTTAATCTTCCTGTCTGTTTATACTGTCCCAACCCTAGGACACTGTGAGAGCACCTGTATGTTTGGATGGAGCAAGGATGAAACCTTGGCAACCAGGCTGTGCTTACTGTGTCCACCTGTATGCAGTTTATGGAGCCTTCACTGGTGACCTACCCATATTCATGGTGTACAGCATGTATGGTGAAATATTCTGGTACTTTCCACCATTTGCACAGATTCAGACCTTTTCTGGCATCACCTCCTTTGGGCCATGACCCAGGTACAGGTGTACTTGGCTGTCAGGAGGTGATGGATTGTCACTATTGTTCCCAAACAATAAAGGAGCAAGAGCGTCATGGTCCCAGTACAGATGTACCAGGTCGTTACCGTTGCTAAGCAAAGCAAGAACCAGGTGCATAAAGGGAGTGCCTTAACACTCTGGTCTGCTGCCTAGGCATGTGNGGGGGGGGGGGGGGGGGGGCGCTGCCCACAACACCATCCTCCCATTTTTGGGTTCATGCTCCTGTGAGCAACCAAAAGAGTGAGTTGTCCTACCAGCATTGACACTTGGAAATGCAGTCAGGCTACTTGAGAAGAAGGTACTTACTGCATCCATTATGTTGGTCCAGGAGAGACTGGGTGAAGTTACTAGACAGGCACCTGCAGATGGTGGGAGTGGGAACCTGCAGAAGCACTAAGGGACAGCAGGTTATGTCTCCTTTTTTTGTTACTTTCTATTGTTCAAAAGAAGTTGTCCCCTCCACTCCCCAAGGGTGATATGAACACGATTCATTGAGCTCCTGGGCAGACAGCTCATTATCTGAATTTGAGATTCCTAGTTAAAAAGCAAAAGGATCTTTTGGCCCTGATTGGTTTATCGTACTTCTGTAGTACATTTGGTGTGAAAGGGCTATCTTTTATTTCTCAGATGTGTCTAATGGTCCTTGTTTATGTTGCATCCTTTCTGAGTCATCTTCCACTGCCAGAATCCATTAGGGGGGCTGTAGAGGTCCTTTATTCTAGATGGATGATGAAGAATTGTAGATGATTGCATAAAAAGGGACCTTTCTCACAGTGTTTGTGACTGGACTGTATATAACCTGAGCTAGGCCTTATAGGCCAGGGTGGTCCTCCTAGGAACAATGACCAGCTGTGAATTCTTCCCATGCTGAAATGGCTTAACTAGAAGGAAACTGACCTATCCTTATGCATTTTGGTGCTACTCTGACCAGTGTGAACTAATCTTAATGAGAAGGTGGGGCTGTAAATGATACAAAATCTCCCAATTTGTCTGTTTTACAAACAAAGTTTATAGAATGGTATATCTGCCTTGACAGCAGCTGCTGTGTGTGAGGTCTTTGCCATTAGCTTGCAGTAAACAATTTGTAAAATGGCACATACTGAAGTGCAAATGTATGTCTGATTTCTTGTCTTAATTCTCTTAAAGGAAAGCTGAATATGTTTGTACCCTGACACGGCTATCATCCAATTTGTCCCCAAACTGGCAGCAAGCCTGGAGCCTCCCATAGAAGAGAAGCCAGTAGAGGCTATATGCTGTCCTGGTTTTGGTTGGGATAGAGTTTATTTCCCCCCCACTAGCTGACATAGTGCTGTGTTTTGGATTTAGTATGAGAATAATGTTAATAACACGCTGATGTTTTAGTTGTTGCTAAGTTACACTAAGTTAAGGACTTTCAGCTTCTCACACCACCCTGCCGGTGAGGAGGCTGGGGGTGCACAAGATGCTGGGAGGGGACACAGCCAGGACAGTGGACCCAAACTGGCCAGAGGGGTATTCCATACCATATGTCATCATGCTCAGTATATAAACTAGGGGGAAAGCTGGCTGAGGGGCTGCTGCTCTAGGATCAGGCTGGGCATCGGTTGATTGGTTGTGAGAAATTGTTTTTAATTTGCATTACTTGTCTTCCTTGGGTTTTATTTCTCTCTCTTTTTGTTGTTTTCCTTTTAATTAAATTTTTTATTGTTATTACTATTACTTTTACTATTACTATTGTTATTATAGTATTTTATTTCAATTATTAAACTGTTCTTATCTCAATCCACAAGTTTTCTCACTTTTACACTTCCCTCTGCCATCCCACCTAGGGGGGCGAATGAGCAAGCAGCTGTGTGGTACTCAGTCCACCTGGGGTTAAACTATGACAATGCCAAGGAGGCAGGGGAAGGCTAAATGCTCAGAGGTCTTTACTTGGCCTTTTCAGTAGTGGATGGAGTATTGGCTGGCTTGTCCTTAAGTAACAGACACTGGACAGGAGCTACAGGGGTGATATAACTAAAAGAAAAGGTCTGACAGATGGTGAGGTGGGATATAAGAGTGCAGTTATGATTAGCAAAGGGTTGCTGCTTGCCCCAGCAGTGTCCTGGGATGCTTTCTAGCTTTTTTTTTTTTCTTAAGGTGAAGAAGAAAGAGCTTTTCTATCTTTGTAGCCAGATGTAAGATACGCTTAGCAGAGGCAGAGGGGAAGTTACAGAAAAGTCACAGAAGTCAGGTGGAGTCAGGCTTCTATATTTAACTGCAGCAAGACAAGCATGTAGCTTTGCAAAGAAAAAAGATACAATCATAGCATCACAAAATCATAGAATTGTTTACATTGGAAAAGACCTTTAGGATCATGGAGTCCAGCCATTAGCCTAACACTACCAAGTCCAACTACTAAACCATGTCCTTATGCACTATATCTACACATCTTTTAAATACTTTCAGGAATGGTGACTCAACCACCTCCCTGGGCAGCCTGTTCCAGTGACTGACAACTCTTTCAGAGAATAAAATTTTTCCTAATATCCAATCTAAACATCTCCTGGTCCTCTTGTCCTGTTGCTTGTTTTACCTGAGAGAGGAGACCAACGCCCACCTGGCTACAACCTCCTGTCAGGCAGTTATAGAGATCAGTAAGGTCTCCCCTCAGCCTCCTTTTCTCCAGGCTAAACAACCCCAGTTCCCTCAGCTGCTCCTCATCAGACTTGTGCTCTAGACCCTTCACCAACTTCGTTGGCCTTCTTTGGACAGGCTTTAGCACCTCAATGTCTTTCTTGTAGTGAGGGGCCCAAAACTGAACACAGTACTCGAGGTGCAGCCTCACCAGTGCTGAGTACAGGGGGACAATCACTTCCCTGGTCCTGCTGGCCACACTGTTTCTGATACAAGCCAGGATGCTGTTGGCCTTCTTGGCCACCTGGGCACACTGCTGGCTCATATTCAGCCAACACCGCCAGGTCCTTTTCCACCAGGGGCAGCTTTCCAGCCATTCTTCCCCAAGACTGTAGGGTTACATGGTGTTGTTGTGACCCAAATGCAGGACCAAGAACTCAGCCTTGTTGAACCAGCTGGCCTCAGCCCATCAATCCAGCCTGTCCAGATCCCTCTGTAGAGCCTTCCTACCCTCCAGCAGATCAACACTCCCCCCCAACTCCCTACAGCCTGAGTAAGTTTGGTATGGGTGCTATGGAAAAACATTTGTGACAAGAAAAATGTCACATTAATAAAATCCATGCAATAAGATTGTTTAAAATATGCTTTTCTATTTGGTCTTCCTCCAAGACAGTTTTGGCCAAAAAAGAAACTCCAAAACAAATGCAGCTACTTGGTAACAATAACTTCTAATATCAAGTAAGTAGAAACAATATCATATTAGGTAAAAGAGAAGCAACTGTTTTGGTGCAACCAGTGTATAAAGAAGTAGTACTCTTTAATTCTGACATCTAGTGCTTTGCTCTAACAAGAAAACAATTTTTTTTTTCAATGCATAGCATCAAAGCAGAAATGAGGTGCAAGCAGACAGAGGTGATGCGAGTACTGTATTTGAAGCAGCATTCAAGTGTTTCCAGCTAAGGTAAACTGAGCTTCTGTAATGTGCTTCCAGAAGTGCAGCCTGGACTGCAATGCTTGGTCCTGGCCATGTTTTGGTCAATAGGTTCTAAGCTCTGCCTTAGAGGGGAGAGGCTGGTGGTAGTCTGACTCCAGTTCAACCCTGATGCAGAACCAATTTCATTCAACTATGAAAAGACGAACACTTAATCTTTCTCCTTAGACCTGAAAGGAGGTTCTCTTCTGTGCATCCTACTGTGGAGGGTTTCAGTCTTGCTTGTCATGTTAAAAATCGTCTCATTTCAGAAAAATCAGTCTAATGTGTGCCTTTTCTGGGGGATGCATCCCTGACCATTGTTTGACCAGCTGTTTCTAATTGTCCTAGGAACAAAAATTTGGAGATCTAAGACACAAACTACTTGTATAATAACCACATCTGTTCTGATTAGGTAATGCCAACTGAAAAGAGTTGTTGAAGAAATGCAGAAGTGTTCATTTAGTCAGATGATATTGTATTTGAGTCTGAGGAAAGTAGTGGCTCTGTTCAAGAACTGTCTGATTTAAGAGTGACCAAAATTTTGAGCATGATATGGGATAGTCCTACAGAAAACGCCAACAGCAGAGCATTAAGAACTGTGTTGATACCGACAAGTAGCCACATTATAGTACCAATATCTCCCAGGAAACAACTGTCACTCTTTTTCACTTGTTCCTTGTAACAGATTGCTCTACTAATTCCCAGGATTACAGCAGTATATGGAAACACTCCTGCCCTAAACTGTACTGTATGCCAGCAGTAACAAGAAAAGGCAATTGATTCCTAGTTCAACAGACTTTTCAAGACAATATGTATTGTTTTTCTTGGATTCTGTTTAATGAACTACCAGGCCCCATTCACAAAAATATGTTGTTTGATCCTGAGAAGACAGCCAAACCAAGCTATCTAAAGTCTTACTGATGAGCAGAGAAAAATCAAGGTGCCAGAATCAAGGGCTAGATGATATAAAGACTGCGCTGCACAAGACAGATATGTTTGGACCTGCTTAGTTACAACAACTCAAATAAAAGTGTGTCCAATATTTCAGAAGATAAAGACAAGAGATTCACCCTCAGCCTGACCACTGACAGATTCTGTTTTCACATGCAAAGCTGGAGGTCTTCTGAAAGAACATCCCGTTATCTCACCCTAAGTCCAACTGACTTTCACAAATGTGAAATGCTGGTTTACATTCATAGTCACCACTAAGTATTTCACACATTTAGCATCTGCCTTATCTTCCTTTTCTGTAGCATTTGGACTTCCTCTCAGTGGCAGTGCACTTGACTAAAGTGTAAAGTACCATGTGGAAATCAGTCTAAAAACAATTGCTGGATGCATTTCACTTCCTTTGTGCAGACATGGCAGATCAGTTATCAAATGACAGATGAAAAAATGACAGTTGTTCCGACACTTTAATTCTTTGCTTTTTCACCTTTTTCCTTGGTAAGAGGAATTATAACCATTCATACAAGGACATATAGGAAATATGTGTCTAGATGACACAATTTGTCATGTCAACACAAGAAAGAAGCCTCTACAGATTCCCTTTTTTTCAGAAGGATCTTTGTACCCTTGCTGATATAAAAAGATTGAGAAAGCTCGATAGTGCTTACATCCATCATAGCATCTGTTAAGACCCAGAACTGGCTTTTGATTCAGTTTCAGACATTCATCTAGCCAGTTTAAAGGACTTGAGGCTTGGGCTATGCATAGCCTTGCAATTTGCAGCCAGAGGTTATATTGCTACTGTTCGTGACACACCTGGGGAAAAGAAATGCCCATGACTGAATGACTAATTAGGCTTTAAGCGTCAACTCTGTGTTAACTTGGTTCATTCTGCTGGATTAAGTGAACTATGAAAAGCATTCTTTATCTTACACAGACTATATCATATTAAGGATAAATTGCATTTCAGCAAATATTTTCCTTCCAAGGAGTACATTTTTTCACTTCATATTATTCTTCAGAACATGATGAAATTGCACTTAGCTTTGATAGTATGAATTTACTTTGATTACTTAATTTTATTCTAGTGTACGGTAACAGGGTTTGCAGATAGCAGAGAAGTAATGTAATTTTAATCATTGGATATTTTGGCCTATCTCATATGCCATTCTGATAAGCAATCTAGGAAGTATTGCCTAGGCAAAACTCTGAGAGGGGGAAGCAAAGCCTATGCTTGGATGAATAGACAGAGGTGCTGTAAATTAAGATTCATTCCTCTCTTCTTAGCAGCAGTAAGGCTTTAGCTAGATTGCTGTGTCCAGCCTTCTTTAGGTATCAGAGGTAAAGAAGAATGCAGGTCAGCTGGCAGAAAAGCCAGAGAAGATCAGTAGAGATGATTTAGAGATATACAAAACATGACTGTTAAGGACAGAACTAAAAATTTGAGATTGTTTATTCTAGAGAAGAAAAAGTTGAGAAGAGACATGATAAATCTTCCAATACATAAAATATAGCTGAAGAGAGGAAAAGGTTATTCATTCAGAACAGTACAAGAAGTTATAGGCTTAATTACAGCAAGGGATATTTAGGTAAGATTTTAGGAAAATATTTCTGAAGACAATAATGGTCATGCATTGGAAAAGACCATGCTTGGGAAGTGTGCAGTAAGAGGTTAAAAGAGGTTAAACAACTCTCTCTCTTAAATGATGTAGGTACATTTGATTATGTCTTGTCTGTTCTGACCTGGAACACGTTTAGTGGCTATATAATTGTTATTTGGGAAACTCAGTAAAAAGAGGATGTTCTATGTAAGCACACAGCCAAGAAAGTATGATAAAAGAAGCTACAGGAATATTTGTGTCATAGGAAGTCTTGCTCACTGTTGGTATAGCTCTGGTACCAAAGGTTCTTGATGAATTCACTACTGTTAAATGAGTCTAGACTTAGCTTTTGTTCAGTCAGGTTTGACCTTTGTACAATATCATCCTTTCTTCCATGATTACAGTTGCTGCCTGTATTCTCCCTTCCTAATGTTGCCTATATTTCTGAGGCGTATAGTGCATATTTATTCACTGGTCTGTGAATAAATACCATCTCAGCCTCCAAAGTCTCTTTTTAGATGCATTCATACCATTCAGAAAACAGGTACTTTAGATATTCAAAAAGCATTCTCAAATCCAAAAAAATGGTTTCTTACCCTTCTGTAGTTTTTCTTATATGGTAAAAAGGCCCAAATTTCTGCATATTTTGGCACTGTCAAAAAGTACGGTCTTAAATGGCACCATGGCAGAGGAAGAATGGCAGCTATTCCACAGTTCTGCACAGTAAATAAACATTAATTTTCTGTATTGAAAGCAGAACTATCACAGAATATTATGTAGTGGATATATTATGTATTGTAAAGCCTCTTACACCATGCACTTTTACTCAAAATGCCGGGCTGGGTTTTCCCATTCCTATGAACCACGGTTGCCCAGCTAAGATCCTTACACAGTTGCAGTATTTTTCCAGCTCCTTCCTCAAGCTGTGGGGTCTCCTCTTGTGCTTCTGTTCCTCCAAATCTTACTTGTATTATCCTAATGAGTCTGATGCACTGGGACTGTTTGGATGCCGATTGATTTTCAAGTGCTGTAACATTCTGGTGCACATGGCAGTGCTTGTCTGCTGTGAATTTTGTAATCTCGCTCACTCCCAGCATGAGAATCAGGATCCTTCTTGGTGTACTGAAGAGATTCTGATAGCGGGCAAGTGGCTTTCTTTAAGGAATAATGCCAGTGTCCTTGATAAGAACAAACAAATAAATACCTTTTCCCAGTTTTTAGGTGCTGAGCTTTATGAATAAGTATTCAATGAGAACTGTTATTGGAATAAAACACCATACTTCCTGAATAAATTAGCCTTTTGAACAGCAAAGGTTACAAGAATCAGTACTAATCTCTAGGCAGATTTCACACCATAAAAATATACTGCATTCTCACTGTAATTTTAGTCGGTAACAATGATGAATTTGCAGTGCAGGTTTCAGCCCCTGAAGAAGCGTAATTTACCAGGAAAACTTACAAATTGACTAAAGTCCATGGACAAAGTTTGTCTTCTGAGAACAGAGCCTGAGAAGAAAGAAATGAGGCTTGTTTTACTTTACCTTCTAATTGCCTTCTGAAACACTTGGTCTGGTACTAATTACTTTGGCTATGAAGAGTGTATTGTCTTCACCTCAGTATTTCTAAAAAGCTTTTTATCAGAGTTCCTGCCATTCCCCTCCTGTCCATTCCCTGTTCTGGGACTGCAGCTGAGAATATGCTGTCCTGTCTGCTTGTAAAAAGTCATATGCCTGTGCTACAAATTCTCTTTTGCAAAATACATTTTGCATTTTCAATATCCAGGTAGCTACTGAATGCAGATGTATTTCTCACTTGTGCATTCATATTTCTGGTTAGGCTCAGGAATTCCAAAAATAATATCAGAGAGGAAAACTCAAAAGCTCATTGCTTTTGTGGCTTTTTTCACTGAGGCCAGTTTTAGGCCATATTGCCAATGATCAGTCTGTGCTCTTTAGTTCTATATTATATACATAAGCTGTGTGTGCAACAAATGATGTTTTCTTAGCCTCTCCATATAGCCTATTAAACAGTAGTTGGAATACTTCCACCCCTAAAGCGAAACCTTTGGCATAAATAATATTGTCATTTGGATAGGCTAGACATACTTTTGCAAAGTGACCTTGTAAAAATATTGTCTGAGGTATGAGTGAGCCTAAATTATATGACAGTGAGGTAGTATATTCTGGTCCCTCTGGTGTATGAGGTCTCATCTTGTAGCAGTGAAACCACCTGAAATTAAACAAAACCCAGTAGTGTGCATCAGATTTAGAGGTTGAAGTAAGTTGGTTTGGGTTTTTTTATTTTTTTAGTAGCAGACGTTTATGTAAATTCTTTGTTTGGCAAAGACAAACATTACTTTCTGTGGTTTTTCTGTCTGATGATTTTTGTCTTCGTAAAATAAAATGATATGAAACACTGTAATGAGACTCTTCTGCCTACATTATAATTCAGTCTGGAATAGCTGGGTCAGATTCATTTTTTTCCTCTCTCTTACAGCTCTCAAATATTTTTTCTGTGTCAATCAGGGATAACTTGATTGTGTGCTCTAGATGACAACATCTTGCTCTCTATCAAAACATACATATTTCTGTTTCCCCTCAAGGGTCAATCATCTTAAAAATTGTCTTCCTAGTCTGTAGGGCAGGGATAGGTATTGTAGTTGACTATCCCATCTACCAGCTCATCCCCCTGAATTGTTATTCAGATGTTTATTCTACTGTAATGTTGCTAAGTCTATTCTAGTTCATAAGAACAAATGGGACCAACCCATGCTCTGTAATTTGAAATAATTCTTTAGCTTCACATGTCAACTTTTTGGTTTGTATATTCTGTAAATGTAAGGGAGAGTATAGTGTAGCCGTAATGGAAATCTTTTTTAAAATGACTATACATGTACTGACTGTTACTCTCTGCCGTTCCAGTAAAATAGAGAAGGAATGGTGCAGTACCTGATAATACAGGTCAGATCATGCAGGCTATTCACACAGTGAAGGTGCAAAAGAGAAGAAATGGGAAAAATACAAGGTCACTTGTGAGTCAGTGTCTCCCACTGCTTGCCAAGAATGTAGAGAGGCACTCAGTTCAAGCAGGTGAAAGAAGTATCCTTTGAGTGCAATGCTGTATTAAAATGTTTGACTCAGAAGTTACTTCTGAAGAAGAGCATACATGATTTTGGAGCCAAGTTTTCAAGAGCTGCTACAAAAACGTGATCTTACAGACTGTGTTCAATATAAAGAGCTTCAGCTTTTAACGCTTTATTGCTGCCAAAATGAAGCTGCCAAAACTAAAGGCTATCCTAAGTGCTATTCCATAACCATGCCCTTTTACTACTACAAACAAATCATAAAGGGGAGCAAGTGCACAGCTTAAATAACCTTATGAATATTGTACTGGGCTTTCAAGTTCATGACTCCAGTTGACTGATGTATATGACTGTTGTATCTTGCTTTGTTCCACAGTCATGCATTTCATCAATTAAAAATAGGAACCACAGTAGAAGCTCTTTATACCAGGAGTTGTTTTCTCTTCCATGTGATCTTCTAAATCACGAACAGTAGATTTTCCCTCTGCTTTACCCCTACTGCAAAATTCCTTCATTTAGATTTGGAGTGTTTATTCATAACAATGCACAATTTTTTTCTAACTTCTTTTTTTTTTTTTTTTTTTTTTTTTTTTTTTTTAAGTGGTTTTTTTGTTTGTGTTTTTTTTTTTTTTGAGAAGGTGCTCTGTTGTTGGTAGTCTCCTTTCAGGTCTGTAAATACAGAGTTGTTAAGGAAGGGTCCTTGTGCTATCTTAATGGTGCTTTAAGAGTAGGTTACTATCAACCAATTTATATTTAAAAAATGGAAAAGGATAGGTTTGGATTTTTTTTCACAAGAATTAGCTTTCAGACGTTTGTACTGCTTTGGAGGAGTACCAGATACCAATTGTAGGTTACAGTCAGAAGATACTCATTCTGTGGTCAGATTTTTCTGAGTAGCAGACATTTCATACTGAGTCAAGTAAAGTCAGTTTAGTGTAACAGTCTGGCATGTTAGGTATTTCTAGCAGCTTCTAGATTTCATCCTTTATGTATGACTTAAAGGTAGGATCAAGAGTGAACAGAGAAAGCACTTTTGGTACAATGATGTTTCAGCATGTGTTTCAGGAATAAAAAAAGTAAGATATACAGAGAAAGTGTTCTAAACATAATAAAGTTAAAATATAAATTATAAGTCTATTCACTGAAGCTTTGACTTCAGTTTTTTTGGTGTGGTGTGGGTTGGGGTTTTTTTTTTTGTTTTTGGGGTTTTTTTTGCATTTGTAGTAGGTACAGAAACTACACATGCACATAGTAAAATAAAATACAGCTTCAGCTTAAGTGTGGCTTTTCTAAGGGTGTGCAGATTCTCCAGCTCTGTACTGGGAAGTCAAGCACACAGAGACATAGTTTGAGAGGATTGTGGGGCACAGCCTAGCTATAAATGTAATAGCTATCAATTTCAAAAGTGGAGGAGGAGGGTATAAATCCTTCCTCTGCCCCTTCAGTAATAGTGGCTGACAGGGAAGGCATGATAATGAGAGAGGGTGGTGGGGAAGTCTGGGGAGGCAAAACACAATTCTTACACATCTGTGTGAGAAGCGAAAGAAAGACCTGTCCAAGTGTGCAGTAGCTTTCTAAACATACTTTTCCAATCTGTCTCTTATAAATGAAACTTGTGCTGTGTCATGGTTCTAAGAAAAAAAAAAAAAAGTGTAAAATCAAATGGAAAACCCCATCTGTGATGGACACTGAAGTGGAACAGAAATCTCTGGTGTGACAGTAGCTGAGGTGCACAGGCTGTTGGCCATTTACAGGCTGGGTGCCACCTGGCCTGGGTGCCTTGCAAATTTTGTGACCAGAGGTTATCAGAGAGCCCCACTGTGGGGCTGTATGAGGAATTTGTGACTAGCAAGCTGGAATGTGGCACGTCTGACCAGGATAATTGAAGGGGAATCACTTTATGGCATTAGACTGGGATATGGTGGGCTTATGGTACTGGCAGGGCAGGAGTGTGTTACCAAAGGATGACCATCTACATTCAAAAATGGGATGAGAGTTGATGGACATGAGCACACACTCACCAGGGAACACTTTGGTCTGCGATGCTGCCTCAGAAGGAAGGTAAATTAGCTGTAGAGCTGAGCCTGGGTAATGTAGCTGCTGGAAGAGGAGGCCATGGAAGCAGCAACAGCACTGCAGTAAGGCAGTTCCTCCTACCCAGCCTGACTGACTTCACATGTATGCTCAGTAGCAGGGGGAAGCAGGGAGATGGAGGCTGCACTTCAGGGTGGTGATGGATGCTTGTCACCAGTGCTCCCAGTCCTCCTCAAGGTAGGTATTTCTGGTTGATCTAACACTCTACACCAGGATAAGAAACATCAGAAGACATGGTCTCACTTTTCAGTTTATATCCTCTATGCTGTATATACTTCAGCACGAACCTTGCAAGTGCAGATACAGTATGATCAGCTCATGTTTTTTACAGTGAAAGATGTAGGTAAATATCTACATCTTTTACTGAGAATACACATGTAGGAGTCCCCTCATCTTCTAACAGCCCATGTCTGTCATCATTTAAGTAATGACAGATGCACATGTCTCTGCCAGAATGAGGCAGTCTGGAGCTATCCATTCTGTCTGAGGCTAGTTTTTATGTTGCCAAAACATAACTGTGTCTCCTGCAAACTTGAGGTCTTCTAGACCAAAGCAGACAACATTGGTGTGCAGTTATGTTAACTGTTAGAGTTCAGACACCCTTCTACTGGGGAAGTGAGACAATATGGGAACAACCTCTTCCCAAACCTGCTCATGCTGCAAGCCAGCAGCTCAGGGAAAGCTACGTAATGTGGCATTGCAGACTACACCCCTAGCAGCCTAGGCGTAGTGGCTATTTGGCAGAAATAAACCAGCTTCTGTTGTACTTCAGGGTTTTTTAAACTCCAGAGCAGAAAGGGCACATTGTACTAGCTGTTGGCGTCACTGACAGGATTTGTGAGGCAAGCCTTTTAGCTGTTCTTGAGGATCTTGCTGTTACCAGATGTGGCCTAGAAGGACCTTATCTATTTGAAATCCAGCTGGTCCGGAAACAAGAATGTCAACTTTACCAACAGAGTGCTCTGTGCAGGGATGTAAAACTTTCCCCCCACCCTTTCTTTTGATTTAGGAAAGTTAAATTCCCTCTAATGAAATAAAAGGCCCCATTACATGGAAGGCAAGCCTGACTGGAAGGACTCTCTCACAGACTGCCGACACTAGTCCACTGTGTTGGCAGCAAAGCTAATGTATTGAAATTGCAATTTAGCTACCACTAAAAATAGGTAGCCCTGACCTTTGTGCTCTAATTCAAAATTCAGTCATAGTTTGGACTTGCACCATTTTTAGCTTATTGAAATGAGTAATCAAAAGAAGCAGATGGTTGTGAGGGGTAAGCGGAGCATAGTCTGCAATTTTAAACAGTGACTTTTTCACAGAAATTACTTACATACCAGCATTATGGTGTGCATATTCAAGCTGGGTGAACTGTGCACATAATCAGCATCTTTTAGGAAGGAAAACTTCATGAGTAAGTGTCAAAACACTGGTGGTTTTGTATTAATAATGCATAGACAAATGTTACAACTATGTAGAAATTATGCTCACGTATTTATACAGATAGGTGAGGTGCTAGCCACCAGGGTGGAACATGGGTGCTGCTTAATAAAAAGACTCAGGAAAATATATTCAGTGAAAAATCTCACTACCATAGAACAAATTCTTTCTACAGCCACAAAACTGATTGTTCCTTCAGTTTTCAGCCATTAACATAGAACAAGACTTGTGCTTCATGGAGAGGGGGACACCTGCCCACACTGCATTTCCAACTTGCTTTTCAATATTGACAAATGTAACTCTGAGCATATGTATTTCATAGTCTATAAAAAATACTGCAATCCTGTAGCATTCAACATTTCATGTAACTGTAGAAAAATCAGATGATGAAGTAAATAGGTTTGAGTAAAAAGATGCTTCTGCTAGCCTAGCAGTACGGGAAACAGGCAGGATTGTTACTGGCAGTATGGGAGCTAGCTGTAAAATTGCAAACTGGTTGTTTCAGAGAACTGTCATCATTTCAATCTCTTTCTTTGAGGTTGGTGTTGGGTTTAAGGATAGTTACTTGAGTGTGTGCTTCTGACATCAGCTTTTCTTAACTTTGCTCCAGACGTCTCCTAAACGAGATGCAGAACTACTTTTGCCTTAGTGAAATTAATAAAATATAGATACCATAGTGCATTTCTAAGTGATTTTCAGTTGATTAGCTTAGATCACCTGCTAGTTTTAAAACATTCCTAATGTTCTCATAGTGTAGTGCATGTCAGTCCTTAGTGCTAGGAAAGTTTTAGCACTGGGTTCAATGAAGACAAAATAAGAACAGGGATGCCTATTAAAACTACCTTCCTTAAAAAGTAAAGGGAACCTTATTGCATGTATGATTTCTTTCCTACATAGGCAGTTTTGTTCTTTCCCTAGGAAAGGGATAAAGGCAGATCCTTTTATTTTCTTGATGAAATATTGATTAGCATTAATACAGGTGAACTGAGAACTCTGAGAGAAGCTTATTCAATGAACGCTGTGAAATACTATGCAAGGCTCATTAGCCTTGAAGACTAGTATCACTTTAAAAATCACTTGTAATTATTAAAAATCGTTTAAAGGTGCTATGTTTCTGGGGAATAAGTATTATAAAATATTTTTATCACATAGAACTGATAAATGAAAAATGCTTGAATTCATTTATTTGTAGCATTTCTTATTGGTACTCCCTCATGGCAAGTTCTGCCTGCACAAGGCTCCATGCCAAGCCCCTGTTGCATAGAACTGATTTTAGACACAGGTAGACCAATTATCTTCACAAAGTATCCAGGGCCTGGCACTTCCAGCTGTCCCCATTAAGGTAAAGTGGATTTTCCATTCACAATCACAATAACATTGAAGGGTTTTAATTCAAACATCCTTACCCTTATGTATGCATTTGGTACAGGGCAAAATGCAAACTGCCAGGGACGTTGGTCCCAACTCTCTTTTAAAAAAACAACCACCTTGAAACCAAACCTCACTTCCTTTCCAAAAGGCTTTCCTCTTTTGTATCCAGATAGCCATCCTTAGTCCAAAGCACATGCCGGCTGGGCACCTGGGCTTAATGCAGTAAAAGTCCATTGCACCTGAACTGATACTCATTAGACACAGGAAAGACTGCTGCTTAGGGTAAGCATCCTGTCACTGGGACCAGCCCTTGTGCTCTCCTAGCACAAAGCATACAAAGCAGTGTAGTACTTACAATTAGCTTAATGAAGCAACACATTTGGTTTCAACTGTAGCTAATTACATAAGATATATTATCTCTGGAAAAATGTCTACTGATTTTCAGTACACACTTCACTTACCAAGAAAATGTCAGCATAGTTACTCTCTTGTTCTTGGGATGTTATGCAAGGTCCAGCCTTTCAGACCTCTTCCTACTGAGGAGAGCCCTAAACCATAAGTTTAGCTTTTCTCCTTGTGCTTGTCTCATGCTTAAAAATGGGAATTGTCTAATACAGCACACACAGAGCTGCTGCAGGTAGTTGGCAAAAAGATTCAGTTAAAAGGGGTGTTAGTCAACTTGCCCATTCATTGACTCATGCATCCTACTTTAGCTTGCAAGAAAAATATGTAATTAGAACATTTTTCTATTACAGGGGCACTAGCTGTCTCCTGGAATTGATGCTCAAGTTTCTTTCTAGATCTTGCACACACACACACACACACACACACACTCTCTCTCTCTCTCTCCCTCCCTCCCTGCCTCCCCTCCCCATCAGAATGGGGGTTTGATATGCTCATTTCCTGTAATGACTGTTTTAAAATTTTCTCCACAAACAAAACATGACTAGAGGTAACAGCATGTAACATTAGATGTTCTTGATTTTCCCAATAGCAGCCCAACAGAAAATGACTTAATGATTAAAAAACTTTGACTCACTAGTTTGTGAATGGCTGTGTTTAAGAATGTAACCCCTCTTAACTTCTTTACACCATGGTACAGTATAATTCACTCAGCCTAAGAGGAGGATAATGACAGCTTTATACAGGATCTCACATCACACCTCCAAGTTTTCTTCTTATCTCAAAGGTTGCACCGCGCATTAAAGCAATAGTCTGTATTAATCTAACCTCTGACATTTGGGCCATATTAACCCACCAATGCAGGTTTATGTATCTCACACCTCAGACCCTATCAAGAAATTTGGCAGTGGCAGCTTGATAAGGACACCATACCTTACTGAACTTGTTCTAAAAACAACATCAGCAAAACACTCCTCGGGTTGCACTTTTTAATGACCTTGCTCACTTGTGCTCGCTCTTCTTTAGCTGTTGCCCATATGGGTAGTCCATGCTTCTGCGGCATCAGAAACGCAGCAAGGAAGAAGCACTGAAAATCCCATGTTTCTGCAAACTATTACCACCGGGGGACAGGACCTGTGGAAAGTCTGTGAACTAGAAACTTAGAGCTGTTGATTTTTAGACAGTAAAACAATTGTTAAAAATAGGGTTATGCTTTTAATGAAAACAGGGTTATGTTTTTAATGAGACCGATCACATTTTTTCTGTTTCTGTACTGAACTAATTAACAAACCAATCTTCATTGCCAGCTACTTTACAGTTAAAATTCTACCAGAAAGATGTTTCTGATATTGCAACAGTTTAAGCAACCACTACAGTACATTCAGATTCTTTTTTTGTTCATGTGGTACATATAGTGAAATAATACTCCCCAAATCGTGTATTAACCCAGCTTCCTAAGCTGGATCTGTTTTGGAATATGTATTTCAAAAGCAGAAAACAACCAAATTCTCAAATTAAACTGAGCTGGTTTCAAAAAAGCTGGGACCAAGGAGTTCTGCAAATGCATCATCTTAATTCTGCAACAGAGTGGTTCACGCAGGCAGCATTTACAGCTGTAATGTTTGAAGTCAAGTCAGCTGTTTTATTATAAAATATTCTAAAATTTTCTAAATATCTAAATATCCTAATTCTAAATACCTTTAGAGAGGTTGGATTATGAATGCACTGAGAGCACTTGACTGCACAACTTAAGAAACAAATGATAGCTCTGCTTCAAAACTGCACGACAGGTTCTTGAGACATTCCTTTTCACACTTCTCCCGTGGTATTTTTAGGAATTACAGCTTACAAAAGAGCCAGTGCTTTATTGCAGTCACTTTTCAAGGCAGCTCTGGCTAGCTTTACATTCTTTTTATCTCCTTTCCTTTTTTTCTCTCATTATCTTCTTGCTTTCTTCTCTTCTCCTCTTAGTTACAGGATTCCGTGGATCATAGATCTCAAAAGTATCTTCATCCTGCATGCTTGCATCTTTCACCTTTCTGCTTCTGTCTTCAAATTGAAGTACATGTGACATCCTACAAAAACAAAACACAGCTCAAACTCAGTGAAAAAACTGAAAGTTATGATTTGTAATTAAAATATGCATGGCAAAATTTTAGTACTGTGACATTTTTGTGCATAGTGAAAAAGATCCAAGTTTTGCTGGGTTTTTGTTTGTCGTTTTTGTTTTTTTCTTATTAGTATACCTAATATTACAGGACAACCACTTTTGTGAAGACTCATTTTGAAAAATACAGCTAGACTTTGCTCTGCTGGATTTTATTTCATGTACTGAATTCTCTTGTCTTGTCTTTTTCTAGTTAACATATCTTCCCAAATGTATTGAATAATTTTCCCAGGAACAGAGAGCATTTCTCAAGTTTTCCTATTAGTCATTTTGGACTTCCTTTCACTGTTAGGGTTTTACAAAAGGGGGTAAGAGCTTGCATGGAAAACGCTTGAAGTAGGTACACAGAAGATCAAAAAGGGAATGCTTCCCATCCTGCTGCTCCACCTTAACTTAGTTCAGATCAAACTTTATATTATTTGAACACCAGACTGTACTAATGCTTTGTTCAATTCAATTTTTTTCAATGTGATTAGAAATTTCCCCCCCATTAGATATTTCCCCATTTCAGCAAATTCCCAGTAATCTGAAAACATCACCATTACAAGCTTGAGAAGCAGGTCCATGTCAACCTCAGTTTCAACAAGGCCAAGTGCAAGGTCCTACACATGGGTCAGGGCAACCCCCGGTATCAATACAGGTGGGGGGATGAAGGGATTGAGAGCAGCCCTGAGGAGAAGGACTTGGGGGTGTTGGTGAGTAAAAAACTGGGTATGAGCCGGCAACGTGCACTTGCAGCCCAGAAAACCAACCACATCCTGGGCTGCATGAAAAGCAGTGTGACCAGGTCAAGGGAGGTGACTCTGTCTCTCTACTCTGCTTTCATGAGACCCCACCTGGAGTACTGCGTCCAGCTCTGGGGTCCCCAGTACAAGAAAGACATGGAGCTGTTGGAGCAAGTCCAGAGGAGGGCCACAAAGATGAGAGGGCTGAAGCACCTCTGCTATGAGGACAGGCTGAGAGAGTTGGGGTTGTTCAGCCTGGAGAAGAGGTCTCCAGGGAGACCTTGTTGTGGCCTTGCAGTACCTAAAGGGGGCTTATAAGAAAGTTGGGAACACACATTTTAGTAGGGCATGCAGTGATAAGGCAAGGGGTAATGGTTACTAAAAGAGGGTAGATTCAGACTTAGGTAAAAGCAAGAAATTTTTTACGATGAAGGTGGTGAAACACTGGAAGAGGTTGCCCGGAGAGGCTGTAGATGCCCCATCCCTGGAAATATTCAAGGCCAGGTTGGATGGGGCTCTGAGCAACCTGATCTAGTTGAAGATGTCCCTGCTCATTGCAGGGGGGGTGGACTAGATGACCTTTAAAGGTCCCTTCTAAATTAAATCATTCTATGATTCTATGATAACCTGGAGTCAAAAGTAGTTTGTTAGCTGTAGTCAGTGGCAGGAAAGCCTTGGAGCTTATCAACTATGGCCTTATTAGCAGGTGTCACTGAGGTGAGAATTTATATAGAAGCTGTCAGCAAACTATGAGTTTTAGCTTGGACAGACAAAATTTTAAACAAAAAGATAAATTATTTACTCAAAGAAAAAGAGAGGTGGGAGGAAAAGAGAAGAAAACCAAACCAAAGGTCCTTACAAGTTGACCGATTGTGAACCTATTCATCTTTACTGACAAGTTAGCAAGACTTTTGAATATACAGTTGTAAACCTACTCCTTATGAACCAAGAGAAGAAGTACACCTTTCATGGTTTCAATAACACCCCCCCACCCCAAAACAGAACTAAAAGATTTTTCAGTGCCAACAAACATGCCTAGCAAAAACCCCGCTTACATTTGGGTTCTGTATTAATCAATTGCAAAAACATCTTTGACTTCAATGGGGCAACTTAAAATAAGAACTCTACTGAACTGAATCTAAGCGTATAAATTGTTATAGCATTAGATGTCTTTGTCTAAAGTCTTTGTGACAGAAAATACAGGAAAAACAAGTTAGAATGAAACTTTTGTGGCCTATGAAATACAGCTTTATCAGTCTCTTGCAACATGTAAGAGGTCCTGAATTAAACAGGTTTTTCAAAAACTCTAGTGCAAATCTCCATACATAAAGAAAGGGAGTGAGGGAGAGACAGCTCAGTTACTGTAGATTACAAGATAGTACTATTAAAGAAATCAGACAAAACTGAAAGACCATATGTGATGTTTGAATGCTGTAGAAAAAACTTACAAAAATTGAGACTTTTCATCACAATTGATTCTTGACATGTGGATTTGTTATTGTACGTTGTTGTCAGCATGCCTGTATGTTACCTTGTCCTATGGAAATATGTAAGAGTTGTTTCCAGTGTATAAAACTTCAGTAGTTTATAACCCTGTACACACTAATAACACCAAAACTTGTTTTTTTTTATTCATATCTACAATTCAGAATAACATAATGTACCATCAGAGTGACTCATGATTGCGTATTTGTAGTTTAATTATAAAAACATTGTCTCACAGTGGAGGGACTGAAGTAATTTATTTTAGTTAACATGCTTTTTGCATTTGTCATATTCTTCTCAACTTATTAAAGATGAGCATTAGAATATTTTTTTAAGAACACACACCAAATCACACTATCCTAGTCTGAATTAAAATACAGGCCTAAAGACATGGAGCCATCCCTTAGTGAGTGTGTTATATGAGTGTATGTAGAAGTGCAGTCACACTTAGCCATTTCATCAGCTTGGGATTTCAAAGAATGCTACAGCACACTTGCAGGATACAACTAATAAGAATTAAAAATAAACACATCTCTAATTCTTGGGTCAGGCCATACTGCGTCCCAGGTAGTTTGCAAATTAGATGCAGTAGATTCAGACTAAGAACTGTTTACGTCTCTCCGAGAGCTGAAAGAAGCCATAGTCTCTGACTGCTATTCATAACTTTCCACTGAGGTGTTCCCAGCTGTGATTAAAAATAAGCCAATATTAAGAAACTTTTTGATATTCCCAGAATCAATTTCAGATGCAGCATCCAATAGGTGAAGCAAAATAAACACAGACTGTGGTGGAGATTTTAAAAAATATTTTCCTGATGTGAACTTAAGCTTATTTTTTACAAGTCACACATCTTCACAGGTAGACCTGTTTTGCATCTTTGTAAATGGTAAATCACACTTAATACTATTTTCCAAAAACAATTCAATTGTTTTCTTTTTTAAAGAACATGGGAAGTATTTAATAATTATTTCTATATGAATTATTTGAATTCACAGTAATATTACTCAAGCTCCTCCAATGAAAGTTTGCACTTGCATAATTTTTCAAGTGCAGAGTTTGGGCTGCAATTCCACAAATACAGGCTGCATGAGACTTTTCCTTGTTCAGTTTATAGCTCTCTTCCCTTACGCATGCTCCTGGGTTCAGTGGGGAGCTGGATGCCCAGTCATGCTTCTGCAGTCGCTCTGCTGAAAGCTCTAACTTCATCTCTGGTCTTTGAGAACCTATTAACTTGTGCTTATCACCACCTGTTGACAGTTCATTTTAAGCAAATGAGACATACAGCCTTAAAACAAGCTTTTTCTTCAAAGTTTAAAGATTGAAATGTTGTCAGTTCTCCCACGCAAAACTCAAAAGAAAAAAGTTTTGCAGATTAGTTCTTTTTGCTCAAAACTAGTTTTAATAAAACAGCTTGCCAAAACTGATGATTTTGGGTTTAAAGTATCTAGGTGTGCAAACAGTTGAGTTTCTTTAGAGGAAGTAACCGCAAAATTATTTTCTTATCCTCTTTTATTAAGATGGTACTGCAAATCAGAACCAGCTATCTTAGCACGGATTTATTCATTTTTACCCTGGCCAGATGATAGCATCCTACAGTTTAACTGTTGTCCTATCCCATGTAATGGGGGAGCAGCTGTTCTGCTGTATGGCACTTCTTTCCCTCAGTGTTACTAAAGGACATTCAGTACTTGGCTCTCTTCTGTATTTCAAAAATGAAAGGTCTTGAAACATTAGATTGAAATACCTGAATTCATTTAAGATGGTTTCAGAGACAGCACAGGATTTCAAAGGTATGTGGACACTCTCCCGGCCTAGTGATACTCTCAGATAATGATTTTTGCAAGTCAGCAAACAAGACTGCTTCTTCACAGTTTCTAGTGGAGTAGCTGCTATATGTCCTTGAGCTGTGGTAACTAATACATTACCTTGGTGATCAGCTTGATACTTTCTAGGAGGTAACAAGTGGGAGAATGGTGGCTGCAACTGAAGCACACTGGAAAGCATTCAAGAACTATTACAGTGTGATTACACTGTGTGTCCAACAGGCAACACCATATTTACCAACTGTGCATCAAAGGACGAACCCCACCTACACACTGCTCTACACGCACACTCAGTTTATTCAGGACACAGATTGTGTTCTTTTGAACTACTCTAGTGAGACGGTACTTGTGAGAAAAGATACGACATGCAGCACTCCCTCTGATTTTGAGATGTGTGACTCGTGCACTGGATCTGAACTATATACCAGCTGCTGACAGGTGGCAGTCATGTTAAACATGGCAAAAACTGAAGTCTGGTATCACAACAGCTCTGGCCTTAACCAGAACTGCCCTTTGGGAGAAACCAAAGTGGCAGTGAGTAAATGGAATAATTTTGAATCTCAGCAAAAGCAAGGAAGCACTATGCTTTTGTACTAGTGATGAATCTAGGATCTCCAAGCACAAATGCACTGCCAGCATCAGCAATTTTTATGCTAACTGAATGGAAGTGCAAAGCTGCATTGCTTAATTCCACACTTGCTTATCAAACTGGCACAGCTATTGGCTGTCACCAGCTCACCTGCTGCCCATTTAACCTTCCTTGTGGCTCTACACAAGATGCCCTCAGGTGCCTCTGCCACTTCAGTAGAGAGCCTGGGACATTATCTTGAACTCACCTATGTCAGCATTTTAAACATCTGAGCTTTGCATTAAATCATCAACAGGTGCGGATAAAATTTATGTTCTGCCAACTCTGTTTTGAGGGTAGGAGCTTTTGGCAGAGAGGCAGTAACTTCTAAAAGGAGTTTTAGCCAGGATTAATTTGGAGGTACGGCAGCTGGTGATATATCCTTTGTTCCTGCAACCAGTAGGCACCAAGAAAAAGTAAGACACAGCTTTATACTTTCCAGATGCAGAACTGTATGTTACTAAAAATGCACTATTTACAGACAGTACATCTAAACTGGTGCTCAGAACATTGGCAAAAATTATATACCACTTCTAAATGCAGGTTAAATGAACCAAGCAACTAATCACATTGCTAGAAAATTTACAATATCGAATTTTGCAAATTATTGCTACATTTTATGGAAGTTATTGGTTCTCTCCATCAGGATGCTTAAAATGAACAAAGCAGGAGTAAGGAATCTGTGTCAAGAAATTCAGTGCCGCTTCTTGCATTGTACAGGCTGCCCAGAAAAAAAGACAGACCAACATGGAACATAACTACTAGTGCTACCATTAGTTTCTGAGCTCAACATTGCTTGCAAGTAACATGCTACCTACTTCTCTCAATTATTACCAATGCACCATGCATTTAAGAGAAAAATAATGACAGGTACTCAAGCACTACTGCTTTCCTTAATTTATATTCTATTTGCCAGTAGCATTTTCCTTCATTTATTGATGTTCTACACATATTGTAGATGTGTATGTTAAACAATAAACATTAACATAGGAAACATTGTAACACTTTCCTCCCATCACCCTCATGATATGTAGGCAGTTAATAGAAATGTAGCTCATGTGAACAGATGAGAAAACAGATGAGTAAATCCACAGATCAAGGCAAATGAGATCTCTCTGCAAAGGAAAAAAAAAAAATTGGCTGTTCTGGAAGAATGAACTCACTGGCACTCCTTTCACTTCCAACAGAGTAGTGGGTGGCACAGGAAGCGGAGAGACAGCTGAGAAACACTGAGAGACAGTCGAGAGACAAAAAGAAAAATAAATTGAGGAAGGTAAAGACTAAAAGAGGATAGGAATGAGAAACAAAAACAGAGAAAGAGAGACTGACTAAAATGTAAATAAAATGAAGAGAATTGTCAAATGACAATTGAAAACAAGCAAAAATTTTGAATCAAGGCAAGAGAACCAGAGTATGAACAAGACAAAAAGAATGTCAAAACCATAAAACAATGGGAATTTTGAAGGAGGAAATACACTAATAACATCTAATCTTGTTTCCACCTTTTTCAGAATTGAGATGCTACAACTAAAACAACCCTCTTGGCTCAGGCTGCTGTCACCATTCCTCACATAAGAGTGTCCAAGAGCTCTACAAATAATTTTGTAAACACAATGCAGCAGGAGAGAGGAAATATGTTTGTGTCTCTAATTAAACCTGCAACCATCACTAATTGCTCTGTGCAACTCAACTCTTGCAGGCAAGCTCCCTGGTTTCTGTCTGCCCTATCTCCATCCAGCTTTGTGGGTTATTTTTGTGTAATTAGAACCCATCACCCCTCTTTTCACACAAAGGAGTCCTGTAATTCAACTTTCTCTCTCTTACAGATCATGGAAGGAAAAATAATTTTTTCTCAAATACTTGAAGTAGGTTCTGATTCTTATAGCAGTAAGGGTTGATAGCGTTAGTACTGTTACAGGCACAGTCTGAAACCTGGATTCATTCCTCTAATTCTCACTCTTTCCCACAGCCGCTGCTACCACAGAAAAGATGCGTGCAGGAAACAAGCTTCCTTCAGTATGTTCTGTCTCATTACCTCACAGTATCACAGCTGTGCTAAATTACCTATGGAAGTCTGTACTCTTCTGTAGCACTTGCTATTTAAACCTTCCACTGTATCACACACTGTTCCTGTTTGAGCCTATTTTGCCAAACTGTGTCTGATTTCACTTTAACGAAGTTTATAAATGCCTCTAGTATATTATTATTAGTAATAATCTGTGGTCATAGGTTTCTGCTGTGACTGTTACCGCTAAAAGACTTCACTCTTTCTTGTTTCACTGCTTGTTTCCACCATTCCACATTCCTTGGTTCTTCTTTCTTCATCTCCTTTCCTAATGACAGACCACTTGTCCCTCCAATTTTTTGTACTTTCATAAAACATTCTATTTTTAAAATTGATTGACTTGCTAGTTAATGAGAAATAAGATTTGCTATTCAGGTCTAGCTAAATTAAAATCATTAGTTATTTCATATAAGCTTCTAATATAAAAAAGCACTTAGTATTGAGATAATTGCTATAAATATAGATATTTGCCATATTGCAGTCAACTTGACAGGCTTAGTATTTAATTCAACATCAAAATAATACTGTTTCAATCCACATTAGTGAATATGGTACAGAGCACAAATTTTTGACTAAAATTTAAGATTTTGCTATTGCTATAAATACTCCCACCCCCAAGCACTCTCCTGAGGATAACTTCATTTCTGCAAGATCCAAAGATGGTATTTTCTAGCTTTCAGATGACTGGAAGACTGTTAGCCTACAATATTTCAGCATTCAGATGTTAACAATGGAGGTGATGTATTATTGCTGCTCTTGCACAGAGCAAAAATCTAAGCACGCAAAACTGGTAAAAATATGCTTTATAAATTTTATACAAGTCAGACTGTACACTTCTGTTAGCTTTGACTAGCCCTTTGAAATTGTATTACAAGTACTGGAGGATGAAGAAATTGGTTTAACCTCTTCAGAATAACCAGCAAGTTGTGGGTCCTCCATAGGCCAAAGAATTAATTGTTCATATTTTCCCTTGGTGTAGGCCTACAGCATAAAACGATCAGAACAGAACTTTTACAGGTATTTCTAACATAGTACTTTTTGAGATATTCTATCTGAATACTGTACGTTCAGTTTCACTCCAAAATATTCATTGCAAAAATAATAAGAAACTACTATTTATACTAAGTATAGGATATCCAGGTTAAAAAACCCTAAAGATACTTCATTTTTTGCAAAGCTAAAAACAAAGTAAACTATTCTCGGTGACAACAGATGTAATAGAGTATCCTTCTGTTGTTCAGGATAGTACTAAGAATTTTTTGTTCTCTTGAAAGAAGATTTAGTTTTCAGTAACCTTCTAAGAGAAAGGGAAAATCAACTTAACTATGAAAAAGCTCATCCAATTCAAAACATAAAATGTGATGTGGGGAAAATGTGATTAGTTCTTATAGTATCAGAATTAGAAATATCTAAACCATTATGACTTATGATTTGAAGCAATAAATATTTTTCCACAAAAAAATTCAGTTATCCTATTTTTACATTGCATCTGTTTGGTAACAATTTATATATAGTATATTTACACTGTATCCTTGTCCCCTTCACAAAAATGTTAAGTAGTTCGATAAAAGAAGCTGGGTGCTTTAAATAGACAACTGCTCCTGGTAGAGCAGATTGGTATGGAAGACTATAATGCAAATTCCAGATGTTGTTCCAGACAGTGTACCAGTAGAAAAACTTTACACAGCATTTTCTATAAGAACATGGGAACCGTCATACCGGAACAGACCAATGATCCATCCAGTCTAGCATCCTGTCTCTGGCAATAGCTTGTACAGTATCTGATATTCTAAAAGTCAGCAAATCGCCTCCCCAAGTTACACAGTCAGGCAGTATTGTATCACCAAAGCACGGAGTTGGAGTGAGGGGAATGAGGAGAGCTTATCTAGCACGAAAATACTCAGATTTTCATAACATTCAACATTCTCTGGACACCCTCCCTTCTCTTTTGTCCCTCCCTCTCCCCCTTCTGAATATGTCCAAATCCTTACTGTTTAAACATCTCATTGAATGAGATGAAGTTGGGGTGCTTGAAAAGGTGTTCAAATACACAGGAAGCTTAGGCTAGGTTATTAAAGATTTAGAAGATTATTTCTTCATTCTTCACGAGGTCTGCTGGCCATAAATAAAATGCAAGATTTCCAGACAGTAAATGTAATACTAGATATCCCTTGAGTAAAGCATGGATCATCTCTGAATTTAAGTCAAACAGTAGTCAATTCCAGGCCCAGATGCCTAGTCCAAATAAACTTAGACATGGAGGAATTAACAAAAAATAAACAAACAGCCTTCCACATACCCCACCCC
>VXBL01000884.1:0-12117 GCA_013400195.1 Aramus guarauna | reverse complement strand
AAGCAATAAATACACAACTTGAGCAGAAGAACACTTCATTAATACAAAATTACTGACTGAAGCACTGGGCTACCAGCTAGCATTCACATATCAAGGTTTGACCACATTTGAGCAGTAGAGGGGTGAAGGTGGAGAGAAAATTGGAGAAAAAAAAAAAAGATTTACAGCAGAAGGATTTGGTTTTTGTTTTCTTTCCTTTAAATGTTAGTGGCAATACTAAAACCCAAACAAACACTTATTTTTTGCCAAACAGAAAAGAAACCCCTCTTTCCAATGTGTTTCTAATACAGACCTCTGGCATTCGTTTATCCTCTGTAACAATCAAGTAAGTATTTTGTCAACTTTTTTCAACTGTAGTTGAGTAAATCAATGGCCATAGCAGGAGAGACCTAATATAGAGCCAGTTTTCCAGCATAGTGGAGGAACATTGGCTCAAGTCTGGATGGGAGGAGGGGAGCAAACATGGCTTTAATCCATCTTTGTGCCTCACTGGCATAATTTACAGCAGCACTTTTTCTTTCGTTCCCCAAGCTAGCATCGGCATGTGAAAAAAATTGCTGCTTAGTTTTCAGGAGCTTACTGTGTTTGTCACAGTTAAGCTTCTGCAACTGAATCTGCAGAGACTAGTGCTAATTTTGAGGAAGCCGTATTTCATAATCCTCAGTCTGAGGTATTATAGCAAAGAAAGAGACTGCATTTTAGAAAACATGTATAGAGGTAGGTTTATGAAAGAAATATAACTAATATTTTTAGGTGTTCATCCAGAAAAATTTCACTATACAAAATTTAATGGTAGATGCTGTATTAAATAGGAAATATAACGTGGAAGACATTATCAAATTTATGTGGAGTAGATACTAGCAGTGTGCATTGTGATTTAGTTCTTAATATAAATAAAATCTTGCAATATAAAAAGACTCTGGCTAACTTCAACATTTACCTCATTCTGAAATTGCTATTTCAATTAAAAAAACTCCAAACCAAACCAATTCTAGCCTACTCTCTACAACACACATTGGAAATGTGGTGCCTCGATACTTCTTTTTAGACCCAAAACTCTCTCTCTCAGCCACAAAGACTTCTACTGGGAGAATACAAAAGAAATGAAATACTGTGTGTTCCCACTCCTAACTGCATCAGATTTCTCATGGAAACCAATGCTAAATATTCGGAATGAAGTTTTCCTTGTCTTACCGATAAAAACATTTTTAAAGAAGTTAAAGGACATAGCCATTGATGCTGGATAAATACCTTCATTGAATGTATAGATTTATTTTTTTGTTTGTTCTAGCATAAAATATAACTATCTCTACCAACTGGGTAAAAAATTATTCAGTCAAATTGCAATGAATGTCCTGGCAGAACGGGCTTAGCAGTAGCACCCAATGATGTCAAAATATTTAACTGACCACAGTCGTAGTTTTGCAAAATTCAAAACTGGGAAAAGATTACAGAATCTGACATATATAAATCAGGCTGCATTTTAAATGGTTAGCACTGACCTTCAGTGAGGTTTCTGCCCAGAGGAGTAATAAATTAATAAAACCAGACCCATTCCCTTTATTTTTTGCTACAATGAGGTAATCAAATCTATGCAAAGCATCGCTGTACAAATCAAAATATTTTGTGACTAAGAAGCAGGTATCTTTAAAAGTCTTCTAAAAGCCACAAGATTTTAAAGTCTATGTAAGTGAACAGTGCCATTAAATTCCCAGTTGAATTGTTTTAATCCTCTTAAGTGAGGTCTGTCTCAAATAACTAAGATGACACTAGTCATGCCAACTAGTAATTACATGTTGTAGTCATGCCAATTAGTAATTACACAACATGCACGTGAAACAATCTATTAAGCAAGACCTGAAATGCCTTTTTGGTTCAGACAGAAGACCTTTACTTGTACTTAACTTTCACAACCACCTTTTGACTGTAAGCTGAAAGGTATTTTCAGGCATTGACTCATTCACTTTGATTTAAAAAAATGTCTATTTTTCCTATCCCTCAAATTAACCAACATTTTGAATAGCTCAGACTCAACAAAGGTAACTAACTGTAAGAATTTTAAACTGAAAAAACATGTGAAAAACCATCACCTCCTTCCAAATTTCCATTTACTCATTCTTTCTTGTCCCACAGTATATCTGAAAGCTGAGTGGATTTATGTTATTTCATATCAAAAGAAAGACTAAGTATCAGATTCTAGATATTCTCTCAAAAATACTTAAGTGACTGTCTCATTTACACTTGCCTTTTAGTTACAGCTGTGACAGTGTTCCATAGGGAAGGAAAATATTGATCTCTTTTAAAGATTAGGAAGTTTTGTACTTCACATCCATTACCTTACATTTCACACAGTGGTTCAGTTATGAAGCACTGGCATCACGTGCTATTCATTAAATGAACTATGTAGCTTGCTGGCAGTCACAGTCAAAGTCTAAATGGCTGTAGAGTACATTACTGAGAGCAGATAGAGGCCAGTGATGAGACCTGAATCCAGAAGACGAAAGCCTAAACTTCTAGCTGGGTGCAGAATGAAGGAAAAATTACCGGGCTCCACTGTAACACAAACTCTGAAATCAACTGGAGGTTCACTTGGAGTCCTGACTGGTGAATTGATGGGATTAGTAATAGACCAAACCCCTCTACTGAGGATGATACAAACTTTGGCTCCTTCCCTAGTGGCAACAATAGTTTAAATGCACTTCATTCACATAATCATGTTCATCTGGTAAGGAACAGCTTTCACATGTTAACATTCCAGTTTCTGCACTGAATATTGAAGGTCCCACAGGATGAATTGGGCATCTTCCATCAAATCCAAACTACTAACTGAAGAAGTAACAATAATGCAAAACCACTCTTATCAGGACTCAGATTATCACCATGGAAACAGGTTTCAAGCAAGAACAGAATAGAATATTGCCTCAATGCGATGTTCATATACCAACATCTTCTGGTACTCTTCTAGTATTTGCTGCCTATTAGCTATTATGTGCTTCAACTAAGTATGTGGTTTGCTTAGAAGTGAATGGATGGGCATAATTTTTTAATCAATCAAAAAAAAAAAAATCACCATGATTTGCTAGCCTATGTGTCTTCCAGCTTTTATATGGTACTCTAAACTTGACTCGTTTAGTGTGCGATGTAATTGGCTTTTTAGTGGTATGGAGTGCTACTCTTGAGTTTTGGGTTACTTGATCACAACAATTAGGCTTTAACTTCAAGAATGGTACTGGAGTTCGTTCATACGCATTCTTGTGCATTTTATCTGTGAGAATGCACAAACAATGGGGACACTTCACAGAAATATGGTAAGTTGACTTGGTGACCAGGTGAGCTTTAAAGAAGGAAAATCGTGGATACTTTTCTGCAGAATATTCCATCAACTCAAAAACTGTCATGATTGTAAAATTTCTCATAGCAATAGAAATAATTCAATACGTCAATAAATCTAGCAGTTTAAGGAAGCCTCTACTTGTTTTCAAAGATCAAAAAGAGAAGAGTGGAAGACAGTCCAGAATTTTGGTTAAGGATATGGCAGGTGGATTTTCAGAGCAGAGAATCTGTTCCTTCCACAAAGACCAACAGTCCATCTGGAAAAGTGTAGATATGTATTTTTCACAAGGATGTAGTGCTGGTAAAAATTCAGCTGGAAAGCCCTGTTTTTAGGAGTAGATAGTCATAGTTTAATGTTAAAGTGAAAAGATTAATGTGGTAGGGTTGGTTAATACATTTCCACTTATGGCTTTACTGGAGAAGAATGTAATTACAGGGTATGTATAATATGAAGTTTTGTGAAGAAGTGTTTTGAAATTTTATTGGGAGTATTTAGAATTTACGTGATTTTGGCAAACAGGAGTAGTAGTATGAAAAATAGGATACAATTCAGAGAGTGCAATGGCTGAATTTCAGTTAGAGCAATCAACAGCATCAGTACAGGACAGAGCTAGATCAGGACACGTTCAGTAGGAAAAGATTTGTGGCTTAGAAGAGATTGGAAAACAGGCATGAAAGAAACAATGACAACTAAAGTAATCCCTTCATTCAACATTGACAAAGATTTAGCTGAGTGTTGTATTTAGTCTCAGATTTCATGCTTTGAAAAGATGAACCACTCAGAACTCAGAATTATTTGATGGAAGGGTGTTTCAGAGTACTAAGTATCACTCTTAGAGGAATATTTTGCACAGATTAACTACGACAATCAATCTTTGAATATACTTGATTGCATCTGATTTTTTTTCTCGCATAGCTGGATTCTCTCTATGGAAAATATTTTTTATCATGTTCACAGGATCTGCAGCACCCATTTCATTATCTGCAATTGCCATTATACTTTCTGGACTGAAATCTGGGGTTTACTATAGCTGTAACTGATAAAAATGTGTCTGCCTACTTGTTTGCAGACATTTTTATTGTTATGGGTACCTTTCTGGCAGTACATACCATGTTTATTTTGATACTTTTGAATTCTGTAGGGGAAATTTGATTTTGATTGCTGCAGACAGATATATATAATCGTTCTCACATAGCAGTAGAGTTTGCAATAGAATGTCTCAGCAAAGATTCTGGCATTTCATGTTAAAAGTTAGTATTATGCATTTTTCTTCAGCTCTCTTCACAACACTTCCTCAGATGCCTTCTTAGACAGTAGAATCTGGTAATAATTATCAAACACCATACACACTGTTTACAATAGAGTCATATTTCTTCTTTTTTTCTTGCATAAAAAGTAGAATGCTGCTGAAAAGTGCCCAAACGTCTGCTACGCTCCATGCCAATACAGCAGCTCAGCCAAATATGCAGAGAGAAGTTGCCAAATAAAAGAAAACATAACAAATTGGTAATGGTTTCTATCTTGACAGAAAATGAAAATTATATCTCAATGTGTGGCCACTCATGGGGACACATAAAATGTCTCAGAGGCAATCATTTTACCTCAGATAACACACCCTGACAGTAGAGCACAGCATACTGGCAGGCTTTTGCTTCCATAAAAACAGCAACCATAACCTAAATGGCCTTGGAGGAATCACATAATTTGTGCATATCACATATGCATGTGCCATATACTAATTATCTTTAACAAAAATCAAATAAAGTAGAATTTCTATCTTACTATAGATTGGAATTAAGAAAGAATTTTAAAACATACAGCCACTGTAGTTATCTCAAATATTCCAACAGAACAAAGACATTGAAAACTTAGTCTTATCCCCAAATATGAAATTAACTTTTCAAGCAATTCTAACAATCATTAATAGCTTTCAGAAGACTTCATTGCTTTTTTAATGTTGAATGTCTTTGTAGGCAATTTGTGTAACATGTACATTTTGCAATTTATTTAGCTTCAAAGCAAATCCTTTGAAAATACTCTCATCTGTCTGTAAGTTAACATGCACATTTACTATGCTGAAAAATTAATAATATGATCTTAATTACTAGTCTATTATGTAGTTTCATATTATTCTAAGTCTTCATTTTAGTGCAATTCTGAATGCAGTATTATTTTCTGAACAAAAATACAACTTCATAATCTGAAATTGCAACACTCTTCCTCATTCGGTATGAATTACTTATAGAGAAAAGAATTACAGCCAATTACATGTCAGTAGTCACTCAGAAAAGAAGGGGAAAGATAGTGATTGGACTCTATAAAAGTCTTTAAAAGACTGATTATATTACTGTGACAGGAAAATAGCAGACGTGAAGACCAGTCCTTCCGGTTCGTGGTAAGGCTGCATAAGGGAGGTTTAGACTGGACACAAGGAAGCATTTCTTTACTGAGAGGGTGGTCAAGCACTGGAACAGGCTTCCTAGAGAGGTGGTCAATCCCCCAAGCCTGTCAGGGTTTAAGGAGCAGTTGGACAATGCCCTTAAACGACATGCTTTAGCTTTTGGTTAGCCCTGAAGAGGTCAGGCAGTTGGACAAGATGATAGTTGTACGTCCCTTCCAACTGAAACAATAGTCTATTCTATAATTCTTAGAGAACTTAGAAGCGCATTGGTAGCTCAGAAGGATCTCAAAATATCAGTGAAATCCAAGGACCTCAAAATTTATGCTGTATGTTATCCCTCATCCTTAAAGAGTCTGAGATAGCAAAATACATAATGAAGGAAGACTATGTGGTTTGAAGAAGCAACCGAATAGATGGTTACAAGAAAAAACTTAATCGCAGGTTAGTAATGAGAGTTATCCTGAAAGGGACAAGATTTAGGAAATTATTTTCTCTATGGTTTCAGAAACAATAATCCAAAGCCCAGATGTTTGTGTTTTGATTTATCTGTTAAAATAGCCAAAGAACATAAGCAAAGAAAGCAAGGCTGTATTTCCAGGTAATGGAATTAACATTTAAAGTAGAAAACTTACACTTCAGAAACCTAACCTGTGTTTATATTTTAAAATACCATGTTTTGTTCTTCTTAGGTTAAATAAATAATTAGAGAGTGAGACATGGGGGGTGGGGTGTGTTGTATTGTGTTTGGGTAGATTCTAAAGCTATGGGAAATGCTCAAAAATTAAATAATTCTAAATCAAGACTACAATCAATAAAATAAAAAGCAAAATGTTTGAATTGCTATTGTTTTGAAAGAATCACAAGATTTTTAATAGCCTACTTACTAACACTTAAGTTATCAAGATATCAAGATGAAAGCAGACTACACTTATGCCCACAAACACTGAAAAAATAAATGAATTCATTACACACTACTTATGTAAAAATGTTGTTTTATAAACCGCAAGAATTCTCAGCTAAGTGCTATACTACTAATGTTAGTCTTTCTGCCAGTACATGTACCTGAAGTTTTCTGCGAATCCTAGAATTTCCCTTGTGAGGTCTCAACTCGACTCAGTGAAAAGAAAGAAGGTGTGAAGGTAAAGTTGCAGAATTTGTGTAGCTTTATCTTACTAAATTAAAATATATGCAATGATTCATTATGTATATGATACAAGCAAGAAAGCAAAAGGTATCTAAGAGCGATCTAAAATTTTAGTCTCCACACAACTGGTCTCAGGATTTGCAATTCAGCTTACCTTTCATAGCTTAAAATTTTTAATTTTTAAAAAAAATTATTTTTATCGAATGTATCTTCAAATAGTCTTAAGATAATCTGATTCAATGTATTAAAAATAAACATTTTTAAAATATAGCTTACTGTAACTTGATCTGTAACTTACAGATAGTTGAAGAATTTTATTTATCAACATCTGGGAAAAAAAGTGAGTTAAGACGTAAAAAACATTTTTCCTCCCATATATCACCTTCCCTCAGTCTTTTTATGGTGTCTTTTCTCACTTCAGTATGCATGCCTTTTTAATTTGTAGAATGACAGTAAAAATAACTAAGTTATTTAGACAATCTGCATTTCCTACAAATGTGAAGTCTTCTCATTGGAGAAAAACAACTTAATTAACATGGTTATCTTACAGTTTTGTATGAGTCCTCTCAAAACAAATGCAGGATGCTTTAATCACATTTAGTTACATCATTTATTTTCTATTTAAAAAGAGTGTCTAATATATATGTTTGTGCATTTTAATTTTTCTCCTTATTGTAATTAAATTTTTTTCAGGTCTAGTTAGTGTGCTAGTTTGGAGATTTTTGGGGCAGGTAGCTATCCTATTGTATCCCTCTCCCAAGAAAGGAGCCTTTAGGAAAATCATAAGGGTGCACTTGATGTATTCTCACTTAATAATTTTAAGTTATCTGAGATACAGAAATATTGGCTGTCTTAGAACAGTTGCCAAGAACTTTGTTGAAGCTTCTATTTTAGTGGTAGTTTTGCTGTAGCTGTGATGGTTTATGCATATAACTAATGAAAAAGTTGTAGGCAGATCAGCCTCCACTATTAGATCAGCTATACTGCTCGCCTCATAAAAAAAAGGTGATCTGTCCTTACAAAGCATTTTGGCTATGGGTTTTTTTTTCCTTTTTTTCCAGTTATTTGATGCAGATAGTTTATTATCATCTAACAGCTTGCAGTCTAGGACTTCGGGATCACAATTCAAATCATAATGACTTTACTCCCTTCCCTACCTATGGTTGCTTCTTTGGATGGAAGATGAACATGAGACAACATGGTAGAAGTTGCTTCCTTGACTGGGAGGTATTGAGGTCATAACTGCTGCAATGCTTTATCAGTTCCAGTGCTACCCCACTTCCTTGGGGTCATCCTACACTTCAGATGAGACTATCAGCCTATCTTCATCTCATCCATCAGTCTTTAAGATACTTACCCCTCCCAACACAGAGTTTTAGTTGGACTTAAAACTACACAAAGCAAAATGTCTTCTACTCTCCTGCCTAATTTTCCAGAGTGCTAAACCAGTACATTTAAGCTGACTCCTGCTGCAGCAGCTGTCTTCACATTTGGTGTCTCTGCTACTCCTTAAATTTACTCCTGAAAGTAAGACTATGTTAGTACAGTACGATTTCCAACAGTAAACACAGAAATTAAAATCCAAAAAACTCACCATCCTTCGTCATTATCTACTTCAGGTTCAGAAACTTCATTTTCAGGAGTTTCTTCAATTGCCTGGCTTAACTTTGATTTAAATCGGTCCAACAGTGCAAGTGTCTGAAATTAAATACATGGTTTTAGAGAAATTATATATATATTTATACACAACAACAGATATATACAACATCTTTAAATTATTATTATTTTGAGAAATAGTACAATGAGACGGAAGAGAGATCTTTCACATGAATTTGAAAGAAACACTGTAGAGAAGCAAGTGAAAGAGCAAGAGGCAGCAGGCAGAAGGGCAAGAGAGTGGGAACGCATTGAAAGCACGCTTGTCTGGCCAGCTAGTGAAATCAAAATGTGTATTTAAGGAACAAAAACTTGTGGCTACTTACAGAATAAAATAGCTGATTAAACAACACTGCTGACAAAAAATTTTACTATTTGAATCTGCTATTTTCTTCTCATAAAGTAATCCATTGTATAACTTACAGATCATTCAAGCTTTGAAGACCCAGTTTGACTGATATTTATAGACTTTACACTGCTGATCTTTTCAATTATGACCTGACATTGAAAAAAATTCAAAGCTTTTGACTCAATTACAATGAACCACCTTATTCTACAGATACAGGTTCCTATGCTGCATACATTAAGCTCATACTGATTTGTATCTGGTATTTAATTGTCCAGCTGACACTGCCTGGTCTTTCAGTTAAAATGAAGTCATCAAATCTCAGGTGACACTTGAAGATAGGACTGCAAGTCTTGTTTCTGATCACCTGGAATGAGATTTTGATTATACAAGAATTGTATGTCTGAGCCTTGTGACAGGAGAGGGGGCTCTTCAAAAAAAAGGGCAGACATAAGAATAGTTTGCACAGCCCACAGCTTATTTCTTGGTGATATTTGAGACATTCCTGGAAAGGAATGCATCAGGGAATAAGCACTTGACTGAATTTATGTGGCAGGCTGCATTTGATCTGTAGGTGATAGGCTGGCCACCTATGTTGTAAAACACCTCTGTATGGCTGTTTAGTTGTGTTTGGTCAAGTTTTTCAAATCTAAAAGAATAAAAACTAAACAAGAATAGAAAACAGAAATAGGAAATACCAGAAGTGTTCCCTGGAATCAAATTTCGTTCTGGGAGCAATCTTAACTTTAGGAGTTTCCTGGCTTTTGAATTCTTTCAAAAACATATTTTAGTACTGCCAAAGGCAGGTTTTGGAGGGTTTTTTGCATTTATTTTCTTTCTGTTTAATCTTCTGTTTAAGATGGGAGAGAGGAAAATTTCAAAGATATTTGCGCCTGCAAATCATTCAAGTTTGATAGCTTTCCATACAATTGCAAACAAACCCTCATACCTGGCAACATCTGAGACAGCAAGTCTCTGCCTAGGCCACCAGAAAAACACAAACTAACCCTATTTACATGAAATTGTGACCAACCAAAGTCACATTCCTTGTGTCTTGTCTAATTTATCTGGTGCCAGCATTCCTGTGAGTAGACCTGGTGATAGAAATAATTTCAAAATATCTTAGTAAGTATTTTTGCAGTAAGTTATTAGATGCCATACTGTGGATCTAATAACTTTATAAATTGACCCTTGTACAATTTTAAGGTTAGGACTTCCAATATATGGTATTGTAAGGAGACACATACCTTTCCCCCTCTTCTTTAACTCTTGTACAGAAGATGGGAAATGGTATTGTGCTGTAAGATCAGGTAGGAGGGATGCAAGGCTAGAAGTGGCTCTCCACAAGTGAAATGGATTACAAAGAACTTGATTAATTATTGTTGAATAGCAGGGTTACATAAATAAAATTAAGATCTACTGAAATATACATCCTTGTCATCTCATCTTGTTTTCCTATATGTCCAGGACAGGGTTGATATAAATTAATTAGAAGTGGTTTTACATCCCTTAATCCACATTGCCAACAGAGCTTTAGTACTCTCTGATTCAAAGTTAATGGGCTTTTGAATGTACAAAGTTTCCATAAACTTCTTAGTTTAGAGCTAAATCAACTTGCCGCATGTACAGAGGTTTGCCAGCCACCATTCTGAAGTTACTAAACCTCAAGTTTCCAATCTCTTCTAGCTTCAACAGTTGAATATTAACATCTTCACAGCTGAATTGACATGCACTTCTAAACCAATGCGTTTGATGTAATGCACAGATTTTAAGTTAATGGTATTTTCCACTTCACAGGCAGATTCACCTATTTAATAGTTTCAAACTTTCCTATTTATTAAAAAAAAAAAAAAAATTACGTCAAACTTTACTTTCCTCATATTTGCACACTAAAGTCTACTTACATCCTAACTAATTTTGAAAAATAATTTTCATTATATTTAAAAAGGATTTTCTTTTTACAGTTCAGTTACAAACTATTTCTGTTCATTTCACAACACCAAAAGGTATGGAAGAATTGAATCTCTTTAAAACTTAATTTAGAATGTTAAAAAACCCAGCTTGGACAGATGCCAAGTATGCAAACTTCTATCCCAATGTTATCTTATGGCAAGCTGCAGAGCCAAGGAAAGCACTCTATAGAAATGCAAACTTTTGTAAATGTAATCAAGGATACTTCTGCATGCGTAGCATTTCCTTCTGGAAGATTTTAGTGACTAAACTGATAGCATCTTCAAACACAGTTGAAACTTCACTTACCTGTCTACCTAGGAAATCAAAATAGGGGATTGAAGAGTCCATATTTATTTTTACAAATAAGATTCTTTTAATGGAAAATGTAACATAACGGATTTTAAAACTTCAGTTTTACACAAATGAAGAGAGAAATGTTTTCAGAACTTTTTCTGGAGTTTTTTTCACCAGGTTGTTAAATTATTACCTGATCTTCGCGAGAAACCCCTTTCTTTGGCTGCTGCTTCCGCTTGTCTTCATATTTTCTCTTTTCCTGAAGATACTCTTCAACAACACTGTTTGGGGGAGGTTCCTCCTCTGAATAATGACACATATTTGGTTAAACAAATTAAATTTGGTTTTATGATTTAGTATCGTTTTGGAGATCATTTGTGACTTCTGAAATACTAAGTAAAACACTTCCATGAAATATTTCAGATGTATTGCTTTCTCAGCAAGTAGAATGATTTGCTACTTGCTGAAATGAAAAACAACACTGTACTGGGCAGACAGTGAGTCCAAACATTTTTGTTTCAATTTTATTTTACTACAGAGCCAGGGAAAGCAGGGTAACAGAAATAAAAACTCTAATGTTAAGATGAGAAATGAAAACTGTTGAAATTCCTTTAACAAGTTTATCTTAATTTCTGCAGATGTTTCTTGGAGCAGCTGAACTATTATGTGTATTAATATTCTTTAAGTATTTCTTACAGAGTAGACAAATATAGACAAATATTGCCTATAGACAAATTCAGTTTTCCTGTTTTGTAGGCTCGAGTAGCCAGAAAAATCCTTGACCTTGCAATAGGGGAAAAACCTGCAACATTTTTAGTTTAAACACAGTCCATCTTGTCAATCAGGAAAAAACCTCTGTAGAAACAAAGTAATATCTGGACTAGTCAACAGCTTCCTATTTTTTTAAGAGTTTGTTCTCTGCAGAATATCCATTGCCATGACAAATTAGTAATTTAACAGGACGAGTGATAGAGGAGCCAGGGAGGAGA
>VXBL01000883.1:36735-110753 GCA_013400195.1 Aramus guarauna | reverse complement strand
CTCTCCTTTTTCCCTGAGTTCCAGCCAATGCTCTCTGTGCAGCCAGATCAAACTTCTTCCCTACTGGCCTGTCTTTTGGCACATGGAGATGGCCTGCTCCTGTGCCTTTAAGAGTTCCTTCTTGAAGAATGTCCAGCCTTCCTGGACTCCTTTGCCCTTCAGGATTGCCTCCCAATGGACTCTGCCAACCAGTCTCCTAAACAGCCAAGCTATCCTGGTTGGGTGGTATACAACAGACTCCCACCATGGTATCTGCCTTATTGGCCTTCCCTCTGACTCTCACCCTTAGACACTCAACTTTATCATCACCATCATTAAGCCCTAAACAATCAAAATAGTCCTTGACATACAGGGCCACCTCACCACCTCTCCTTCCTTGCCTATCTCTTCTGAAGAGTTTGTAGGCATCCATTGCAGCAGCCCAGTTGTGCAAGTCCTCCCACCATGTTTCTGTGACGGCAGCTACATCACAGTTTTCCTGGTGGATCCCAGGAAAAGAGGGGTTAGCAGTGAGATGCTCAAAATGCATCATGAATGGAGAGCTGCTCTCTGAGAGTCCAGGGAGGAGAAGGATTTTTCCAATTCTTTTTTTGCACACATGTTCATGTGTGTAAATCCCATCTGATGGAACAACCTGAGTCTTTTTGAATGGTGTTGTCCATAGCATCCATCAGGGTAAGTTTAGAATCTGCCTTTAAAGTTTCATTTGTGCAGCTGCTGAGCACTGAAGTCAATGGAAGCCTTTGCTGGTCTGAAAGGGCACTACTCTGTGTTGAATAAGGAAGTTAGTAAGCAGCTCTCAGACAGAAAACAGAACTTTTCTCCAGAGCTAGGATGATCAGTTCGAAGGGGGCCCCTGTGAACATTTTGCAGTCTCCTTCATCAAAATATTTCTTTAGGATATTCATCTTCTCTCCACTGTATAAGAAGAAAGATCCTTTTTGTATTTATAGATGTGTTAAACCTTCTGCCTTCTGCCAAGCTACTCTCTTGAGGAAAGACTTATACTGCCTCATATTGTGTCCTATCCTGTGACACATTTTGCTTGCCAACCCATCCCTGCTGAATGACGTACTGCCTTTGCTGACCAGACCCTACTTTCACTAAATGAAGAAGAAATGGATACAAGTGGTATGTGTTCATAATGACAACTTGCCACACAGAAATCTGTACAGATACTCTGTTTGGAAGGCGCCAGCCCTCAGTGGACTACATCTCTCCTGCTTCAACTTACAGCACCTGCTGCAGCTGCTTAGTGTCTTGGCAGGCAACACACATCACTGCCAAGTGTTGCATTTGCTGGGCAAAATCAGATGTCAGCAGCACTGACTGGATATCTTGAGTTATAAAGTGATGCAGACATTGGCTTGATAAACATCTTAAAGGTAATAGGCAGGGAGGATAACTGGGAACAACATTCAAGCCCAGTGCATGTGGGACCTGAGGTATCCTGGCTGGATGCTTTGACACTGTGTAATTACAAGCAGCAGACATTAATTCCCTGGGGGCTGATCAAACCAGTTCAAATATGTTAAGCTGTGAGAATGTGTGAGAGGCAGGAAAAGTGCTTTTTTCCTCTCTGAAAGACACTGATGACTCTGGATACCCAAAACAGGCAAAACCAAGTTTCCTAGTTCAGAGATGACACTTCATATCAGTTGTCCCAGGGCCAAGCTGAGCTGAGCTCTCATGGTGTTACAGCCACATGCTACTGGTTGGGAAAGGTGCAAACAGGACGTACCTGCTGGTCCTTGGCTACAGCTTGTAGCTTGCTTGCCTTCTTGTATTTACACGAGATTGAATCTACTTGCAAAGGACCAATCTGCCCAATTTGCTGAATAAATCCTGTGTCAAAGGAACATCTTGGAGTAAGTTTTTCTATAGAAATGGGGCTGGCCTGAGTGTTTCCTAATGAAGCTGATGGTGGTATTTGAGCTAGATTCATGCCTGATATTTCAGAAAACTTGATGCTGTGTGCACATCACGCATACAGGAATGCCAGATTAGTGAGATGATAATCAAATCCAGGTTCCCCAGGTGGCTGGAAAGGCACATAAGTGAAACCTTTACATACACTGCTTAGCTTGCTTCTCTTCATCCCTGGAATGGCATTTTTCTGATCCTTTCCCCATTGTTCTGGCAGCATTACTTTTGCTTTGTTCCTGGGAAGTCTGAGTGAAAATGTCACTGTTTAGGTCTTTAATCCATGGAATAACTTCACTGAAACAGTTCCCATTACTCTCTGTGGACTTTGAACCAAAACCTCACTTTCCTGACATTGAGAACAGAAGGTGAAAGACACCTTGACCTCAGCTGCTGATAGGTATTGTAACCATCTGGTCCCTGGACCTGGACCTGCTGTCAGCCCTGGGCAGAGAGACCCAGGTAGACTGCAGAGATCTGATGGCAGGGGAGCTGAATAGGAAATACCGTGAGAAAGCTGCCTGCTGTGACTTCAACAGGGATGAGGTCAGGCCTTCTTCATATTGAAAAGTATGCGACGGGAGACGATTTTTACACACAGTTCTCCAGTGGCCCTTAAATCTCCTGCTAAGAACTCTGCCTTTGCCAATCTTTAAGGATCATAAAGGGAGTTTATTATTATATCATGCTTGTTTCTCTCAGAAGAAGCAGGGGAAACATTAAGGAAGGATTGTCCTGCTAGCTGATGGTTATTCATTTCTTATGAGTGTTTTGAAGTCCAGATCATGTGTTTATATTCTCAGGCTGTATTATTCTTCCCATGTTTTTTGAGGTCTCCACATCTTTTCTCAGAAGGGTTTCCTCTTAACTTAAGCCATTATCAGTCACAGAAAAATTAGCATGAGACAGCAGCTGTGTAGCTCATTCCACACCTAAGGCAGGCACCAAAAAGCTTTGCTCATGGACCAGCAAGGCTGATTTTTTTTTTTTTTTTTTTTTTTTTTTTTTTTTTAGAAATAGATATTGCAGCTACAAATGTTCTGTTTCTCTGCTGGGGGTGACTCATGTAGCAGCTTGGATAGCTCATCCCAAGTGTGTTGTTCTCCCTGTAACTTCAGTGAAAGAAATTAAAATTCATTATAATAACAGCAGTATCTGATAAATCTACTGCAGATAGGCAGAGCTGCAGGATTTAACAGAGCAAATAGTCTGACTTCAAAGAGCTATTACCAGGAGGGAAATTATAACTCTGGAAGGATAAATTCTATGCACAAAACCTGGGTGTAACCAAAAAGCCCTCCTCTGTGCAGCCTTTGGGAGAACAAGGATGTGGTTTGCTTTGTCTCTGGAGTGGCTAGAGTTGAAGCAGTATACAGGTTCCCCAGCCACTGCCCAGCAGCACGTTGCTGAGGGCAGGGGCAGACAGCAACGATAAAAGAAGAGGGTTTCAGAGCCTAAGTGTTACTCCGTGCTGTTTTCTGACACACTTAGGGTTAGGAGAGAAAGTCACACCAAATCCTCCTTGCTGGTGCCCCTCCTTGCAGGTCTTGATGGGAGTGCGGGTGTGTAGCTGGAAGGCAAAGTCCTGCACAACCAAGCTACAAAGCCACGAAGGCAGAGCCGCAGGCAACAACCAAGAGATATCTGTCAGATGCAAACATCAGGGTCTGGTTGGGGGCCTGGGGGCAGTTTTGAATCACTTTGGTCCTCCTCATGCTCTGATCAGAGAGCAGGATAGCAACTTTTTCCTCTCTTTGGGGCGGGCTGTGAAATCAAGCCTCTAGCAGGAGGTGAAAATGCTGCCAGCATTTCACAGGAATACTTCTGGCATGCGATAGACGATGGCTGAGCCCATAGGTTTCCTAGGCACGTCCTTCACAAGCAAGTGGTGGCATGGTGGGAGGTAGAGGACGCACGACGCTGGAGGCTGCCGCATCCTGTTTATGTCCTGTTTGGGAGAAATGTTGCCCACATTGCTAAGACAGATAGTCCAGTCTGCAGCACTGCCAGGAGGAGGCACTCAGCTGCTCTTCTCATAAACCTGGACTGATGACAGATATTTTTCATCCAGTAAGCCTGTGCATGTAATCTGAACCAAAAATCTACTTGTACTTAGCACCCTTTAAATAGAAATTATATCTAGCTCATTACAGTCGTTGTGGCTAATAATTGCTGACAGATGTCTGAATAAAACTGGGAAACAGCAACACAGCAGAGGAGTGGGTGGTGCGTGTGCTGCCTTCAGTGACCAAGTTCTGTGTGTCACTTCAGTGGGGAGACTGAGCCTATACTGTAACTATAAATTGCACACCTCTGCTTCTGTTTTGAAGTATCTCCATATGGGAGTGAAGAGATACTGAAAGCTACCCTAGATTCTCCAGTCGGTCGCTGGCATTGCTCCCAGAATGCAGCGTGCGGAAACTTTGAATTTACCATTACAGGGATGTTGGAAGAATTGCTTATCAAAGAAAGAAAAGTCTTTCTTTCCTACTAAAATAAAAAATACATGCAACGTTTCTTACAGCTAGAACTGAATATAATGAAGAGACAAAACTGAAATCACAGAAGATATTTTTGACATATTGATGTGTGTAGCCTTAGTTATCTGACTTCAATATTTTTACACTAATGGAAAATGTAGGAAATTGAAATGAAAAAAAAAAAAAAGGATTAATCTGTGCAGGTAATCTCCTATGCTTTTTTTAAATTATTTTTTTGCCAATGTCTGTATATTCTAGCCATACTGAGATAAGCTAATTGGAAAAAGAGAGGATTGTGAGCTTGAAGATTCATGAAAAGCTGGTTTCAAAGTACCTTCCTTGATTAAAAAATTTCCATTTCTTCAGTTGCTTGGTGACATAAATCATCCTATCATGGTTAAAGGAAAAAAAAAACCACTCATGCATTTTCCTGCATTTCAAATTGTATATTTGATTTCTATGTTTATAATCTGTGTAAATAACCTAAACCACTGTTTAAAGAGGACAAGCAACATAACATAGGATAATTTACCATGTGCATCCACACTGAAAATCACTGTGGACAATTTCAAAGCAGTTAATGAACAAAGGTTCTTAACTTTAGCCAGCTTTAATGAACTCTGTTTTCTTAAAGCACTGAATACTCCCTCTCTGATAGTAGGAGATAACTAGAAAGGCAGCTAAACTCAGAAACCTGAAAGGCTTTGGAAAATCACATTGAAGGTTAGACCCAAGAAAAAAAATCTAACGGGTTAGTTTGCATCCTAGCAGATCAATTATCATCAGTGGTCTAGTCAGAATATTGCCTGCTTGGCACTACAAATGCTTTGAAGAACCAATAGAGAGCACTGACAGGCACGCGCACTGCAATCATGCACACTTTTTGTCATTTGCTGGAGGAATGGCTTTGAATAAATGGTAGTGAATCATACTGCCTGGTGATGCATGCAGCACATTTTAATTAGCTTTGTCAACCAACTCCCAGCCTTCTGGATGACTTGTATTTGCTGTACAAGCTGGCAGAGAAACTATCACCTTTCTCACAAATTAGTTTTGGCCAGCTTTGGTCAATGACTGTCAGTCCATAATGACAATGTGTGTCTTGAAGGGCTTTGCATCAGTCTGCTGGACCACAGAAACGTTGACAAGGTAGCAAAGTGAAAAGTGTGTTTATTTTACACATGATCTCCCAGTATGCTTTTTTTAAAGCAGCTAGGACAAAGAGAGATGATCAGGAGTACTAGAAATACCAGTCCAGTGGCACACAGGTGAAGGCTCTCACAGAAAAGTTAAGCAATATCCAGCGTTGCTGTTTCCTAAGGTCTGTGAAGGTCCAACTCTGAGGACCTAGGTGCAATGTAAATGCTATAAAAAAAAAAAGGGGGGGGGGGGGGGGGGGGTCGAAAGGGAAGTTTAGCCATCCGTTCCCTTTGTGAGCAATTCCTTTCCTACTCGCATCGCCTGCAGGGGAACTAGGCCACCTAAACCTAACAACGACTTGTGCTTGAGCCACGTCAGTTCCGGCTGTTTGGTACTTGCGTGTGAAGCTGAACACCTGAACACAGTCTCCTTTTTTTAATGTGCCTCAGCTGTTCCGAGGTTAATGGTCACCTGTGAGTTGTCAGAGGTTATCAGGGACTCTTAAGGCTGAATTCTGGCCTATATAATGCACAAGGAAAAGAAGATCCAGCCGCAAAAGTTGTGGTGAGTAGCATGTGGCCTGTAGTTAATGATTTTGGTTTTAGTAATTAGTCTGGCATTAAACATTTCAAGGTCTCACAATTTTTGCAAGATCTATGCTTTGACCAACCTCTTTTCCTCCCATTATGCCAAATCCTGTATGTGTCTGTAGTGTCCATCATGCATTTGCTATCTGTGAGTCACATACAGGAACAAAAATGGGAATATGTGCAGAAAAACACAGTGATTTCTGTATAGATTATAGTTTTTTTTTTCCTGTATAGTTGGGTCTGAAATGTGCCCTGATGTGTCTGGACTAGTGATTTAAGGAGGAATTAATTGTCAACAGAATTTCTCTCTGTTAATTTAAGGTAAATCTCAACCTTTTGTTTTGTTTCACTACACCTGCAGCTAAAAGAAGTATCACTGTGTTATGAAAGCCATGTTTCAACATCCATTTCTGGTAGGGAGAGAAGATTTGTTTTTTGGATCTTTGGCAATATTTAGTTTCTTTCACAAAAATTGAATCCCCACATGTTAAATCAATGCAGTTGTTTTCCTGTTTCTCTACCCTTGCCATTTCCCTTCCACCTCAAATGTTACAAGGTTGTGTAAGGACTTGGGTTCTCTCTGTTCAGTAAATTGTCATTTAAACAACCTGGTTAAAACAGGAGAAAAACTGCAATCCTAATTCTCTGTCCAAGCCACCTATTCAGACTAAAAAAAGTTTGCACGAGAAGTGATCAATACTTAATTTACTTAAGTAATTCAGAAGCTCTCCAGTGCAGAGGTCTGGGAGTTGCCTGCCTTCTCTGTTGTGTTTACAGATATCTGGAAAGATGCCATGACTTCCATTCTTGTTTCTGACATAGAAGAAGGACAGGCAGATCTAGCTGTACTAAAGATGAAAAGACACTTAACTGAGAGGCACCGGCTGTATTCTGAAATCATAAAAACAGCGTCTATTTTATAAAAAAGACATATACAGAAAGTGACTGAGTAGCAATTTACAAAATCAGATCCACAGAGGTGTTGAGACATTGTACTCCCATTTTATCTGATGGCCATAAAAAGGTTGGGAACCTGGCTAGGGGCAAGATGAGCTAGTGGAAATCAATCCTGGCAAGCACAGCACTCTCAGAGTGTGGTGGTTAAACACCGCCTGAAGAACCAAAATACTGTTGGTTTTGTTGTTTTGTTTTGTTGTGTGTGGGTTGGTTTTTTTGTTTTTTGTTTTTTGTTTGTTTTTTTTTTTTCCCCTCCCATCTCCAGACTTTGTATATGCCCTGGACAAGTTGTGTGGGCTCTGTCTCAGATCCTCAGGGTTATTCAGGTTTTGAGCTAGCACTGATCACATCTCGAGTCTAATCTGAATGTGAGGAGCAGCATTTAAATACCTTCAAGGATCTTAGCTTTTCTATCTCACAGAAATGTGAAAACAGAGGTAACAATTCTTCTGATATCATAGACTGATGAGAGAAAAAATAATGAGGCACTCAGGTTCTGCAGTAATGGAGAACATATGACTGCCTGGGGATGACTAGAGGGGTGTTTATAGGAACCAGGACTTCCAAAATTTCCTGCTCAGCTAGATCACTTTTTATCAGCTTTGCTATACTTTCAAGCACCTGCCCATGTGTTATCTTTTAAAAACACAAGTGGAAGTGTGATTTGGTGACAATATGGGTTTTACATGTGCACAGGCAGTTCCTAACTATCTCTCTAGGGAGTAACCCCCATGTTTCTGTCTTCACCTTACTTGACTCCTTTTCCCCAGCACTGCCCTGCCTCTGTGTCTAATTGTGTGCAAGCTATCAGTGGGGAGGGAGGGTGTCAGCTGCTTTTTAGTACTATTATTTTAGGAGGTGTGCAGAGTCTGCATATGAAAACACAGTGACCACAGACAGTCTGTGTTCTGCATCTCTTCACCTTCCCCTGCGGACATTTTCTGACTTTCTTTGTGTAATTTTAAAATGGTAGACTTGTGTTTGCATTGTCTGTATCTGATTAACCATACTGCAGTGGGGAGTGATTCTCCAACTTATAGCATAACCTCCAGGAACATGCTGTGATCCTAAATCATATGTGGGACTAATTGGTAAATAATTTCACCTTGTTATTCTCTGTTGTCAGATCAAAACCACTGAAACTGGCAGACAGTTAGGATGTTGCCTTTGATTTCACTGCCTTTCAGAAGCTTCAGCTACTGGAAAAGATTAATGGCCTTGGTTTGCTCCACTGACCTGGCCTTGGTTTGCTCCACTGACCTAACTTAGGTTGCAGGCTTTTTTACTGTGAAGCGTGAACTATTGTGTGGCTTTAGGAGATTCTGCATTTCTCTGTTTATTCCCCATGATTCGGGGAACATAGTAGTCAGCTGAATTCTGGCAGAAGGTTGCTTTTTGTTCAGGCCTTTTTAAGAAATCCTTGCCAATTTAGCTGCAGTAGCCATTAAAAACTGTCTACTTGTTATAATGCAGCATGGAATTAAACAGTGAGTCTTGAACTCTTTTTCACACTCTACCAGTGACAATCTGAGAAAGATAAAAAGTTGAAAGCTTCTTTTCCTGGGTAAAGCTCTAAACATTGACTGTCAAAGAGCTAGTGAAAACTTTTTCTATTGGTGAATGTTTTCTAGATGAATCTTTATATGGTAAAGCTCCATTTGAATGGTGTAAGTTGGAAGAGTGGGTCCTGAGTCTACAGACATTGCTAATCAGATTGTATGTGGTATGCTTGGATTTATTTCAAAAACTCAAAAATATTGTGAATAAATGTTTGGTCAGGCTTTCAAAAAAGAGAGAAGCTGCATTTCAGGAAATCCTTCTTCCCTAAAGCCAGCTGCTTTGTGCATTAACTTATTTTATTTCATCCTTTCTGCAGCAACATTTCTCATATGACTTCTCTTTGTGGTGGTGGTGGATGCTGCCAGGACAATGTACCCCATCCCTTTATCCATCCTTGAGAGCTCCCCTTTCTACCTTACCTGTAGAGCCCTTTGCTGTTGTTCTGTGCTCCAGAAGTACCACAACATGTGGAGCTGCTGCTTTGTGGTGTAGTGTCCCAAAGCCCTTGGTCTGCAGAGAGCTAGGTCTAACCTATTTGATGTACACTCCTTAGATGACCCAGAAAAGAAGCCCACAGTAGACTTGGAAAGGAGGAAAGTCATAGCATTCACTCCCAGAACTTACAGACACTGAACTGGTTGGACTTTTCTCTGTTATCAGCAGTTATGTGGAATTATAATTTATCTATTGACTTCAATCTCTTGCAGCATTTTCTCTGTCACAAGTTTCAAGTATGCATCTCGCGCTGTGTAATAGGATCCACATTTCTCCTCATTTCTTTCCCAGTGTTAGGTTTCTGCAGTTTTATGTAGACTTGCAGCAGCTGTTGTCCCATACTTGGAAATAATTTCCCACAGATAATTTATAGGTGCCAAATACTTACTGTTTGAGTCAGCATATAACACTTCTTTATTGGCAGTGGCAAGTGAATGCACACAAGTTATCCCATTAACCTCAATAAAGCATCACTTCAACAATACTAATTTTAGCAATGACAGATGGAAAAGTTGTATATTTTTGGCTTTAGAGAAAAGTGCCTCAAGTTTTCATCTTGTTTTCATCTCTTTCTTGCTTCTGAGAGAAATTTGGAAGGTAAAATAGTTTTAAAGCATATTTATTTCAAAGAACAGACACACATGTGAATAGGGTCATTGTGTCATAGTCTGCTTCAGGAAATCATTGTGTCACAATGGTACAATACCTAATGACCTTTTATAGGACCATTCAAAAATAGAACTTGTATTAAAAATAATCTTTTTATGCAAGTTTTGGAGAAGTCTTGTAACTCCAAATATTCCACTGACTTTTTTTATCCAAATGGATCCTTTCTCAAGTTCACTTAAAGAAAAACATAATGTTCTCCCCTTACATTCTACCTCTTTTCACTTCTTCCACTGGAAATGAACTATCTTTCTGTATACAAAACGGATTTTCTGTCCCGGAAGGGAAGCATCAGCAGTACTTGCAAAGCTGCTTGTTACATCGCCATCTAGTGATTTAAAAGTATTGCAAACCTTACCTGAAGAGAGTTTCTCTGATGGCCAATTTTAAGTCACAGTACTGAAGACACTTATTTGTCAGTGCAGTTGCCTGTTCTAATATGTGGGATCCCTGATTGAACGTGAGTGACTTTGTAGTATTTGAACAAGTCATCTTTTCTCCACTGTTGGTGTATTTTTGTATGAAAGGGATGCAAGTGGAGGTGGGAAATATGCCAGAAAGCCTTGAGTACATAGCTGAAAAAAGTGCTAATATATCCTTTTAAAGAAGTATTGATTTGGGGTATTGCAGCATAGTAACACTAACTGAAAATTTCCCGTGCATCAGCAAGTAAGAAGTCTCTTTCATTTTGTTTAATTTTTAGCACAATCTTCATTGTTTGTTTTGGTACTCTGTATTCCTCTGTTGAGTGTTCATAGTAAGTTACAGTTAAGATGGTATGAGAAACAAATGTATGGCATGCTTTTGAAACATATTAGAATTGCCTGGCCAGTACTAGGTTGCTTTTACATTTGCCAGTTACAAGGTGAGCAGTAGTGGGATGACCATGTATGCATGGTCTTCGCATTTGTAGAGGGACGTGAAGTGTCATAGACCAGGTGCTGCTTTTGATTTGGACACATGGTAGCACAGGCATATAGGACGTTTTGGAAGCTTTTCTTTACTGAATGCTTCAAAGAAAGGCCAAACAACAGATGTTAGGCAGGATTTGATTCTCTGATATTATTATTCACAGCTGTGCTGAATGGACAAGGATGTAATTTCTAATCTGAGAGATCAACAGCCCTTTTACTTCTTGCAACAAGATCATTTCTCACTGTTCATAACTCTCAGTGTCCTATATCTGTTCATGTGTTGTGAGAGACATTTTCACTTGGATTTGCCAGCGATGATAGTTTCATCAGCCTGTGGATAGCAGAGAGACTTTTACTCAGGTAACATCCCACAGTTCTGCAAACTTCATGTCTGAAAGAGATAAGCTGGATGTGATGGCTCTACATTATTCCTCAAATATCTCCTTTGTAATGGTAGACTCTGTCAGATACAAATCTATGTAAAGTATCTGTGACCGAAATAACCTTCCTCATGAGTGTTAAATCAGTGTGCACCTATCTAAAATATATTTTCTTTTGAGTCAGCAGAGGGAGAGATGAAGTTGTGCTTTCTGGCAGTATCATACATAGCGATACTTCCACCATTGGCTGTCTTACTGGTGGGGAAGAATGTGTCTACTCCAAAAAGTATTTTGTGAAGTCTAGGCCATGTGTCTCCCAGAATATGTTGCACAAGGAGAATATGGCCTTTCAACATCAAATAAGATAGAGCAGAAATCAATTTAGTAGTTGGCTATGTAGGTCTCAAGGAGTTTACAGTGTTCAGAGAGCCTTCTGGAGAGATGAATACTTGGGGAAGGAACAATAAGCAGAGACAGGAAGTCCTCAGAAGGAGTGACTTGGTTAGCAGATACACCTTGAAAACACTGGATGTTGCTGCTTGCCACCGTAGTATACCAATATAAAATGTCAGAGAAAGCATGACCCTGACCGCTGCAGTCAGCCAGGCAGCTCTTAGCACTGTATTACTTCTCCCTGCACAAACAGGAGTCAAATGGATTTGAGGGTGGAAAGGTGTGATTGATGGAGAAGATGGACAGCCCAAAATCTGGGGACATAAAGCACAACTTCTCTCAAGCCATTAAGACTGCTGAAGACTTGTTGGAATAATCCAAGCGTCAGCTAAGCCGTATTCTCCATACATGGAACAGCCTGTGAGGGGCATTTGTTGAAATTTCATTAACAAGTCCTGCTAAACTAAAAATCTGCTGCCCATGTAGGTCATTTATTTACCAGCTGCCAGGACTGCTAGCCAGCTACTTTTGGGAAGGGAGTTAGGTGGAGATTCTGGGGCTGAAATCTTACTGTTAGGATTTAAGGAGAAACTTTTGCATTTCAATTGCTCGCCCTAAGTTATTTGCTTTCACAAACTCTCATTTTGGAGGTGCTTTAGATAAAGTATTCTTAACTGCTAATTTTAATCCAAAAGCTCTATGGCAAAGATGAAAAGAAGGACAGATAATGAAGATGATAAGGCAGGTTGCTTGCAGTGCTAGGAGATAAGACTTTTGCGTAGTTGACTGCATTTTAAACTTAATGCATGTTTAGTTGGAGCCAAAACTGCTACTGAAAGCTTGTTTTACACAAACATTCCTCAGCTAAAAGATGGTCATTATATATTTTGGTTCACTGGACTTATACCCTCTTTTTTGGCATCTATGTGTAGTTTGATTTTCAAGCTGCAGTACTGGTATCTGTATCTGTGGCTTGTGTTAGTGATGGGGAAAGCACAGATAGCAAAAATCTATCGTATCTGAAAGAATTTTCCAAAGAAGTGTAAAGATATGCATTTTGCAAGGTGGGAAAAGTGAGCTAAAGGGAATATACTAAAAAAACTTACACAAGGTTCCCTTGCAAGCCAGCAAAAGAGCAAGGAAATAAGAAGTTATCACATACCAAGACATTATCCCCAGAGAACATATGAAAGGAACATCACTGGCCATCTGGAAATTTAAATCTGGGGGGTTCCTTCTGTCCCAAACAGTTAATCATCTGTTACCATGTCCCTTCAGTGAAGTATAAGGCAAATCTCAACTCCCTTGAGCACTAAAATGCCTCTGTAAGTCCCACGTCCTCACATGCTGTACTGCAAAATGATGCTACAGAAAATTTGTCCCTGAAAAAGTAGCACAGAAGCTCTAAAACTCAGGAATTATTTCTCTTTTTATTTTATTCTATGCAAGGCTAATTACTGATAAGCTGACTGCACTGGTGATTTGTATTACTGTGTGGGAGTCATCAATTTACCGCAATAATGCACTAAGTAGAGAACAGAGACAGGTTTTTGTTTCTTGGGCTTTATAATGAATTTAGAACTATACTATGTGTCTTTTTTCCCATTGTCTTCAGGAATAAATATCACCATAAACTGGGCTGTGCATATATAGATGTATTTCATCCTCAGAGTAGAAAGTTATCCTGACTTCAAATGCATGTATATGGTAGAAAGGAAGTCTATGTAGATGGAGCTTTGTTCACAGCATGATGAAGGTCACAGACAGTAGAAGTCAACACTAATGACCTGCCGTCTCTTTAAGATGATATGGTTTTTGCTATGAGTGTTTAAGGTCCTGCAGGAAGGCCAGACCAACTGAGGAATCATTTTCTGCCCAGGAAAACCACATCTTCCTGCCAGGACTGAGAACAACTCTTCTCTCCGTTATATTCTCCAGTGAAACTCATGAATCTTTTGTCTGTAACTGTTGTTTTGCCTCAGCTGGGTATTTCAGATTCTTTCTTTCCCATTGCCCTGTGAAATCAATAGGTTTCTGTACCTACTGTCAGTGAATTATAGAGCAAGGACTCATGGATCTGTTCACAACTTCCTCAAAAACAGCATCCCAGTTTCACAGAATCACAGAATCATTTAGGTTGGAAGGGACCTTTAAGATTATCAAGTCCAACCATTAACCTAGCACTGCCAAGTCCAGCACTGAACCGTGTCCCTAAGCACCACATCTACATGTTTTTTAAATACCTCCAGGGATGGTGACTTAACCACTTCCCTGGGCAACCTGTTCCAATGATTGACAAACCTTTTGGTGAAGAAATTTTTCCTAATAGCCAATCTAAACCTCCCCTGGCACAACCTGAGGCTGTTTCCTCTTGTCCTGTCACTTGTTAAATGGGAAAAGAGATCAATACCCACATGGCTATGACCTCCTTTCAGGTAGCTGTAGAGAGCAAGGTCTCCCTTCAGCCTGCTTTTCTCCAGACTAAAAAACCCCAGTTCCCTCAGCTTCTCCTCAGAGGACTTGTTCTTTAAACCCTTCACAAGCTTCGTGGCTCTTCTTTGGACACACTCCAGAAGGTCTTTGCACTTCTGACTACATTATTAATGTCTAAAAATGCAGAAGGCCTGAGCCTTTTCCTGTTTTTGTGGCATTCTTACAGTGTTTTTTCTGTTCTCTGCACTGAAAAATATTCTTGCCCAGCCTTTTTCAGAAGAACAGATTGGTATCTGGCAGTTCTATTTTGCCATCTCTTTTTCACAAATTGTTTAGAACTGAGCATGACTGAGACCTTACCTTGCAGTCAAATTTAGATGGAGTTGGACAATGTGGTTTTAAAAGCTGCTACAATACATCTCTTTTTCTTTGGAATCGCACCTAAAAGTTAAGCCATATCTATAGTCCTGTGTTGTATGAAAGCTGGGCATTTTTCACTGTCCAGCACAGAAATGTTTTGCAAGATCTTTGTACTTCTAAGCCAACATCACATTGGGTTTTCATATTTTCAAAGTTCCTATTTGGGAAAAAAATGGGGTCTAGCCTGATGATGAAATGGGTATTCAAAACACACCTTTGAACCTGTTCTCATTTTCAGATATGTTATTAGCTGGAATAGAACACCATTCCATAAATAGCTTAAGATCAAATGAATGAAGAAATGTACAGCAATGCATTATTTTCCCAAAAAGAGGAAGGACCATCTTCATTGAGTGGTTTTTTTGAGCAGCAAATAAAACCAAATTGTTACATGGTCTCTAGCTGGACCTCACTCTGCAGTGGTAGCAGTGTCTTTAAAGTACTTGACATCCTTTGATTTGCAGTTAATTTCACCTGATACTGCAAGCAAAATTTTAAAAAGGGCCATCTCTGATGGATAGTTCTGTCCTGAGCAGTTCCATTCAGTGGTCTAGCAGCCATTGGACATTTCACCTTTGTGTATGTCAGATCATGAGGCATGAAGGTGATTCTTGGAACCTTGCAATGTAAGCACCCAATATATTAACTTCTAGAGGTGTAGATTATTTCTGCTCCATTGACTATTCTTTGAAATTAGCTGTTGAAAGTACACTTGCAGGGCAGGTCACTTTGTGTCAGAAGAGAATGTTCTCTTTGGCCATTTGTAAAACTTAAGATTTGTTGGAAAGATGTTGGAAGTCACTAGGCGTGACCAAATAAAATACAATTGCAAGAATGTTGGGTTATTTTCTGTGGTAAAGTGGCTTATTACCATTGCTTTTGATTCATATTAATTGAGCATCATGTTGAAATTTTTGGAGCTTTTGCAAAACTTTGGTATTTACAACCATTTTTTGGCAATGTTAGGAGTCCTTAGTACTCAGTATGAAACATGGTAACATTAACATTCAGTGAAGAACTGCTTGATGCACCATCATTTCACAAAAAAATGCAGTGCAAATAATTGTGTTGTTTGCCTGATGTAGAAACTCATGTACTGAAGCTCCTGACAGAATTCCACTAGACAGGATAATCTACAAACGCTTTGTAAGAGTTGATCCAGTTCAAAGGTGTTTGTGTTAGGTATGACATCCATGAAGGAAGTAGGAGTAATCCTGAGGTCATGACAGAAGTCTATCTCAGAACCAGCTCTGCTCCCTCCTTCTCCCTTTGCTCCTTATTATTGCCCCCACATCTCAATTTTCTCTCCATGTGCACAAATCCTTCAGCCAAAGTCCGTGGACTAGAGTGAGGAGGGAGGTGTGGGAAGGAAAATGGCTGAGGAAAAACAATTTGCAACAACTTGCTGTCACAGGAATTATTAAAATACACTTAAGTTTGTATGGGGAGCTGTTATGCAAGAATAAAGAGACTTGTAATAGAGTATAGCTAACATCTTAATTAAAAAAGAGAAAGACAGAAGGATACAATTACTGAACTGCAGGCAATGTAAATTAGGAATATGATATTATTCATTAATTACCAGGATTTTGCTAGAATTTCCTTAATCGAGGCATTTTTAGTTTAAGTCTAGCAGATGATACATCTTGTAGTTCACAGTAAAAGACTGGCCCTTATCTTAGCAACAGGGTCTGAAGAAGATATTTGGAGCTAATATATGTGATCAGAGTTTGATTTTCTTGTGGTAAGTTTATGGGGCCCAGGCAAAGCAGCACCAGTGCTACCAGAGACATCAGGCTGGGTTCCTGAAAAGGCATCAGCTGGTAAAAGTGAGGTCAGAGTTATAGGAAGAGGTAATATTGTCTTTGGAACAAATGGTTGTACCAGCTGAGGCCACCACAGCTGAGACACCCCTTCTGCAACACAGCTGTGACACCTCTTCTGCAACACTGTGGAAATACTATTTGTCTCAGATATCAGACTATCTGCCTGCAAAAGAGATCACACAGTATGAANAATCATTTGCAGAATCAGTGCATCTAATAGGAGATAGTATCACTTTCTGTAAATCCTTAGATCACCACATCAGCACTGTTACTGCCACAATATGGCATTTTGAGTAGACATACTCAAAAGCAATTTACTCCCATTTTTAAAAGTGTCTCAGTAGTACCATGCTTGTGGGAATCCTCTGTTGTTTTTCAAGACACGATGTAGACTACATCTTAAAATTTTATTCAGTACATGGCAAATGTGATTTGTGACCGTGGAATCTTAAAACCAGAAGGATTAGATGCTTTGACTTTCTTAGCTTCTGTCACACTGTTGGAGTGTTTCATTGTCTGACTAAGTAGCTGCACTTAAACATGCACACTGATTTGGTTACCCTGTAAGTTGTCTCGCCCTCTGGGTCTCTACTCTTCTGGGAGAGTTGGTGTGCTAAGATCTGACTGCAGGTCACAGTGTTGCTTGCTTGTACTGTAGATTTCTCTCAGTCCTTGGGAAACACTTGATTTCAGAGCTCCTTGAAGTGACTGAGTGTTGGACATCTATGACAGAAGTGAGAGAAGTCCCCTGCCTACCCCACACCCAGCCCACTGTGGGATCGGTAGAGGACTAAGGACACCTAGCTGCCCTCATTGTGGCACCTACAACACTCACCAGAAGAGCATCACCAGAGCTGCAAGCTGCCCCCACAGCGATACCAGGCACCAGAACAGATTAACTTTGCAGAAGAAACACTGTTTTCCAACTGGGGATAGCTTCACTTCTGGTGAGCTGCATCCCATGAGTGGGTCTATGCTGAATATGCAAGGAACATTCAAAGGCCATTTGACACAGGGAAAAAAAAAATCCCTCCAAAACCTCATTTCCCAGCACTTGTACTAGGCCAGATAGAGCAGGGACTCTGTACATGCATACTTTGTTCTTTTGCTGGTTGCTCCCCATGATCACATCTCTTAGAGTATCAAAGAATGTCATTTTTCCCACAGTAAGAAGGAGATAAGATGTGCACCTACTTCTCTGCAGGCTCTTTCCGCTAGCCATGGCTAGGTAATGATTTAGCCAGTAGATGGCATCAGCAGTATGGACAGGCTCCGTGCAATCTGGCACAACCTCTTCAGCCTCAGTTCTGCTGAGAACTTAAAACCCCACGGGGGTTGACTAGGTTAACTCTAGACTCCCACTCAGGCTGGGCCATCTCCACACCCTGTGACAAGTTTCTGGTGGTTCTTCTGTCTGCATGTTGCAGGATATTGCTTGGTTCAATCTGATCCCTGGTGGCACATTTGTATCCCCGCTCCAGGCGTTTTGGGATGGTCACGACTGTAGGCAGCTATGTGGTGGACTTGAGAAATAACTAAGAGAAGGAGAACAAGGTTGGTGAGCTGTCCATCACAACATACATCCTATACAGTCTTTCATGGTCCAGGCAGCACTTCCAAGGCTGGTCTCAACTCAGAATGAGGTCTGGTACCAGTAGCTCATGACAATTCTGCTTGCCCCACTCCTGCCATGAGAAAAGCTACCTGGCTGCATGGTTTTGTCTTCCCCCAGCAGCCTCCTTATTCCATGGTGGACGTCAGACATCCTGCTGCTCACGTTGTCAGAACTGGCATTAACTGCAAAGTTAATGTTGCTTTGCTCATCTTTAACTTTCTGTGTTTTTACATGTACTCAAACAGGCAAATGGATGAACAGGCAAATGGATAATTTTCTGAATCTTTCTTATCCTCTTTTTTTTTTTTAAATTAATTAATTCCTGTTTCATGATCACCTTTGTGAGTTGTTGCAGAGCTTTTAGTGTTATATTGTGCACCTAGAACACCTAGAAGGTTGCATCGTACTCCAGCTCCTCAGTGCACTATGTACTGTTCACATAAAGACTAAAACTGTATCTGCACAAGTGGGTTTGCAGCATGTGGAAACAAGAGCATGGAGCAGCAGTAATGCTGTTTATGCTGCCAGCCCCTACTAGTGAATACACAGCTTTATGAACTCATGGGCTGACCATGAGCTATTTTCAAGAGCATGCAAGTTTTTGCATTGAAATAGTCTGAGTACTAAACTAGACGGCTTCACAGGCACCCACTGTAATCAGCCAGAGTAGAGACTGGTGCTCTGGATTGCCTTCTACAGGAGCCTGCCTCAGTGTTTCATGAGGGGTAGAGGCACAGGCCAGCCATGTCAGGTACTTAATGCAGGCATTGTTTATATATGAAAGAGTTATATTAGGTCAGACTACAAGCTCAGTGACCATTAGAAGGAAAGTATAGAGAAATAACCTTCCTGCATGCTCCTCCACGATGGATTTTGTCCCACTTTAGTAAAATTGCACTAGGAACAAATTTGATCCATGACTTGTACAATAGGTAGTGGGTGAAAAAAAAGGAAGACCAAGCCAAGTTCTCTGTGAAGCAGGTTGTGCTTTGGCAAAAGTCTTGACTGTGATTTGAGTTAATTAAATCAATGAATTAGAGTTTCCTGAATGTATGGAGGTTGTCTAGAACTTTGCAATAGCGCTAAGTGCACTGATGCGCTATGTATAGGGTTGGGGTCCTCTTTTATTTGATTTCTGATTTAGAGTCTTTTGAGTGCACTCCATGTTTAAAGCTGCACACTTACAAGGCCAAGAAACCTCTTAAAGTGAAACCCGAAATTCTTACTTGCTGTCAATCAACAAAGTATATTAGAGTGACGCAAGTCCCATCTTATAATAGAGCAGTAAATTTACCTTGAGGGGTGGTATTGGGGCATGCACACCAGCATAAATAAATGCATCATGTTCTCCACCCCCGAATGAATACTTCACCCATCTGACATCCCTGTCATTTGGCTTTCTTTCCCTGTGAGGGAGCTCTTGGTCTCCTCTCACAGTTTTGAATACTGTGCTAAAAACAGGTGTTGGCTGGCCAAAAATAGGGACAGAGGCAGGTATGAGGAATGACAGGGAAGCCAGTGGCTAGGAAGTTTTGTTTCAAGCATCTGGCTGAACAACAGAATGAAATTGGTGGTAAGCCAATGCACAGTAGCCTGGAGACAGGCTCAAGACAATCTGGAGTGTTCTGGGTAACCTAGATGTGCATCTACACAAACCCTAGCAGCATTCACATTGTGCTCAGATCAGACAACTCTGTTTTCTTAACCTGTATATTTCTGAGTGGATATTTTATAAGACAAGCCAGTCACCAGTTGAGTTTTTCTTGGAATTATGATATTGCTACTTCCTTAAATAGGATTTTTTTTCATCTGTTAGTTTTCTTTTGATTGCAAAGTAAACAAGTTAAGCTAACACCCAGGATGAAATCAGCAGCATTTGGGACCACAAGCTTAGTGGTTTTAGGTTCCAGCAAGAGCACATTATTATAGCTTTTTAGTATATTTTTTTCTTCTCCAAAAGTATGTTAGGCTTCATGCCAGCTGATTTTCATTGTGGTTTTTGTGTCTCCAGAAAACTTTCAGAGGTCTGAGGATCTAAGTCAGCCTATGGATTTCTTCTTTGTTGGTTCTTAACTCACACACTGTCATATTCAATGTCCCCTTTCACTGTCAGTCTTGCCAAAATATCTCAGAGTCCCCCAAGTCACCAGATACCTTAAAACACACAGCACAGTTTATCAGCTTTCTCTCCATTTTCAGAGCTTTTGGGTGGCAGCTCTTCTGTGTCTTTCACCCTTCCTATGCAGCTAGGAAGTCTAGAAACTTGCTTTATTAATTCTTCATGAAAATTGAGCTTCTAATCTACTTACTTACCTTCAGAACCTGTAAAAGAACATGACAAAATTCTCAGTAAAGTAATAGGCATTGGTAATACTGCTTTCCTGCTGCTTTGAAAGTCACAAGTTTAAGTATTCACTGTTGTCTGAAAGCACGACTGTCAACTGAGATTCATAGAAATTACTTAATTGAAAAAGACTTCTGCAGGGGATATTAAGCTCATATTCATGTTGTTTCATATCCATTCACACTGTTAAAGTGTTTCATAGTGCAAATGGCATCATAAGTTATATCGCACCTTGGAAATAAACTTCAAATTCTTACCCAAGTGCCAATTCCCTTGTTTCTAAGAAAAACTCTAGATTTGCCACTTGCAGTTTCTAGATTTGCTTCAGTTTCATGTACCACCTTCATGTCATTGTTTGACAATAGAGAATAACCATTTCATATTTCTTGTCCTAAACCACATTGTATTTAAGATGCTTTGAGGTAGTATCCCTGTAGGCTACTTGCACAGCAGGGCTGAAGTCACAAAAGGTTTTTGTGTGTGATATGAAACTTTCTCCATGTGGGGCATCTGTGGAGAATTATGTCAGGTTCATTCAACCTCTATTCAAGAAAAGCACAGAAAAGGTGATAGTGCATACTACGTTTCTATGTACCCTGTAAAAATGCACTGAAATCAAGGGCAGTCTCTCAGTCATCACATGACTGAGACTGCTGCAATGCTAGAGAAATGTGGGTGTTATCTGTGTTATTATTACACCTTTGCAGATGGCCAGAAGTGAAACAACTTGCCTAGAGCCATCCAGTGAAAGAGGCATTTGGGCTCATCAGAGAAACAACACTGTTTCCAGTCCTTTAATTTTAACCATATATGAAGTGATAAATGGTCTTTATATCCAGGAAAACAGTAAACACTTAGGGAAATGCAACACTGAGCAATATGGCACCTGATATCACCCAAGAGTGTCTTTCATCTCACTGTGTGGTTAATTTGCAGCATTTAATGACCAACTTGACGCTATCATAAAAATTCATCTCTAGTTTCTACACATTTTCAAAGAAACACTTTGAGCAGTAGTGTATTTGTGCTCCTTTAAACTGTGGGTCTATAAAAGACTAAGTGGCAGGTTGTTTTTTTTGGTTTTTTTTTTTTTTTTTTTTTTTTTTTTTTTTCTAAAAAACTTAACTGTTTTGCTACAAATCTGATTTTGCATAAACTTTTCCCCTGTGAAATAACTTCACTCCCCTTCTACTTAGGATCTTCAATAATGAAAGCATGCCTACTTTAAGAAAAATGTCTGTGATATGTGTGGAGAAGGCAAGTGATTTTTTTATATGGTAGCTTGACAGAGTAAATACACATTTGCTTCCAATATGATGATCTGTAATATATAATGATTTTCCTGTCTACTCTAGGATTTTGACAGGTGCAAGTTAAAATGAGTTTCATAATGAAGGCACAGAATCATTAGACAAAAGCAGAAATGCTTCTTTGAAGAAGTTGATGTGCAGCAGGGGATTCTGGGGGTGGTGGTGAGCAGGGAAAGTTGTCTTCCTGCTGGAAAAGAAATGTCAAGTGAAGGCTGTGGGCATTTTGATGTGTACAGCTTGTTCATTTATGCAAGATGCACTGGTCCCTGGACAGAAGTAATCACAGAAAAAGCCTTACCACCATAACTCCAGCCTAAACATCTGTGTGCCTTTCCAAGCAAGCAGCTCTTCTTGGGAATTTGCTCTACCTCAGAAAGATTTTAAGTGGTCATGCAATTCTTTGTTGCTTGCCACAGCACTCTTGGCCCTCCCCAACAACCAAAACTCCCCGATCCCAAAGCTCTGTATCACACTGCCTAACCTCCGAAGAACTAAGGAAAAGGTGCCTCAAAAACATGGGTATTATTGCATTAGCTACTGACTACTGATCAAAAAAATTTATAAGACAATCATATTCTGTGTCTGTAAAGTGGCAAGCAAGTTGAGGGTAACCAGGATAGAATATGCCGTGGATGTAGTTGTAATATGCAAAATGAATTAATTGTATAAACACCAAAACCACTAGAGGAAAGGAGGAAGAGAAGATTTCAAGTAAGGCTGAAAAGAAATTGCTTAAATTTTGTAATATTTTATACTACAATAGCAGCGTATACCCATTTTGACATCAAGTCAGAATTTCTGCCCAGCTACTTGATATGGCATTCCAGAACAGGTAAATTAGAAAGAATTCTAATAACTGTAGGCTTAAAATGGGGCTTTTTGCATAACTGGATTTTACACTATCTTCCTGTTTGGGTGGAATATGGATTATAATTTTCTGACTGCTACCTTATACTTCCCACATATAAATTGCCATGAATGATGTGAATATTCTCAGAAGGCTATGACTGCTTCACACTTAGCATATTGCCCTTCGAGAGCAGCAAAGTGATACTCTCTACCAGGCTAGATTGCTTCAGACAATGAACCATTGAGACTGACCATGTTTTCAGGCGGAGTTTTCTGACCTGACAAAAACAAGTAGACTGATATTTCTGATTGCAAAACATGAATTCTGTAAAACACTGCAAGATGCAGGTGGCCATGGGGTATGATACTGAAAAAAAAAAAAAGAGCAGTATTACATCTGACATCCTGTGAGCCATTTCACAGTAGTTATTCCAGAATTGTTGCCTTGCTATGTAAATTAATGTCTATACATCAACAGTGTGGTAGTGAACAGAGTTTGATTACTTCACTGTTCCAGGTCAAAATATAGCTCTGAAGAGATATATTTGTCATTATAAAAGCTATAAATGTAACTTAGCATCATCTCACTTGCAAGTGTTGGGACATACAGGGAATGCACTGTCTAGAAGAGGCACAGGCTAGGACATGACAGCTGACTGAAGACATACTGCACACAAGAAACAGTAGTTTGTACTGAACTCCAAAATTTTATTATTTATTGACTTGTTATCAAAGTCATGGAGATTAATTCATACTTAATTTTATTTTAAATAGTTTTTAAAATTTCATTTTAATTGCTAGTTTCTGATATTTTTAATGACAAAGCCCCACCCCAACCAAAAATCCAGGGGTATGTGGTAGTTTCTCTCTCCTAATTTCTTTTTGAACTTGCACTAAACTTCTTTCCTATCTCTGGAGAAAATATCTGTGAATTATGATGACATCTCTTGGCAACTGCTGTCTTCAGAATCATGTAGCTGTCAAAATATGTGATGAAGTCAAATGGCCTCAAGGGAGGAAAATGTCATTCATTTTTCATCATGACAAGTGATATACCTTTGTGAGATAGTCTAACAGATTAAAATTTATCACAAGAATCATAGAATCACAGAATCACAGAATCACAGAATCACTTGGGTTGGAAGGAACCTTAAAGATCATCTAGTTCCAACCCCCCTGCCATGGGCAGAAACTTACTTTAATCATCGAACTTCCTCACTTCAGTCTCACAGCCATGTCCTTCTTCCTGCCTTTCTTCCTCACTCTGCACTTCCCCCAGGACAGTTTCACTGGTTCTGTCAACATTAGATTTCCACCTGAGGTCCAGACAGACAGCAAAATACCCTGCTATTTCCTTGTGGACACAGATGCTGACTCTATTTTAAAAAGGGCAATGACTGGAACCATATAGGATACCTCTGTGCTGGTCCAGTGTTGCTTGTTTGTTGAGATTTACTAAGATCCTGGGTAAAAGCTGGTTTAAGTTGCTGGCTACAGTGTTCAAAAACATCTGTGTATCTTAGAATACCTGGGCTTTTCAGTAAGGAAAAACAGAAAGAGATTAAAATCTTGGCTTGAAGGAGCATAGCTGAACCAATGTTTCTCCTTGAAGCAGGACTACCCCCAACACTACATCAGGGCAGCCTTGTTTGGCCAAGTCTTGACAACCTCCCTGGTGAGTCCGTCCAGGGCTGCATCATCCTCTGCACCTTACAACAGGTTTTCCTTTTGCCTGGCCTAAATCTCCCAAGTTGCAATCCATGGCCATTGCCCCTTTATATCACCTGCAACTGATGGCAAAGTTGTTTTGCAATTCCCCTCAAATATTTGTAAGCTGCTACTAAAGCCCCCCAGTCTTGTCTTTGCCTGACTAAACAAGCCCAGCTCCCTCACCCTCTTTTCTGGGTCAGACTCTAGACCACTGACCACCCTGATAGCATTAAACTCTTCAGGACTGAAATCTCTGAAACAGAACTCGAAGAACAGGCAGTTTTGAGAATTTCTTCCATAGCTGTATGCTGTCAGTAGCTGTTTTGTTTATATTGGTTAGTTTTGTTTTCCCAAGTGGAAGGCAGAAAAGAAGTGCTAAGTGCCTGAGATGGTGATACAGGAAATGGATAATTCTGCTATGCAGGGACAAAAGGTGATTGCATGAACAGTGGTGGAGAAAAGATGTACTCCTTAGTGAAACTTCTGCTGTGTATGCTATGCTAACAGTTAAGCTAGGTGCAAATGTTGGTTTTGCTTGAAACTCCTCACTGTCTGCCAGTGCTTCCCAGTGGGACTGTGTCTTGGTTCAGAGATGTTGCAGAAATTTTTAGGGATTGTTAACAGCAGCTGTGGTGTACAGAGATGCTCTGTTTCTGTGCTGCCTGCTGATGTGCTTTGATCTGGGTGTCACCTCCTTACACATTGAAGCTGTAAGTTGGAAAGGAAATAAAGTTAAAAAATTCCCATTGAGATCTTTGTGTTCTCACAAACCAAGTGGATGATAGTAATAAACAGCAGCATCCTTGTTGTGTCCAGAAGATCGCTATCATTCTTGCTTGTGTACCAAAGGAGGAACAGAAACTCATTGTCCCCGTGCTCTGCTGCGCCAAGCAATCAGGCTGTGTGCCTCAGCTGATCAAGTAGGAGCATCCTGGTGCCTCTGTTGAGATCACGTAAACTGAATTCAGTCTCCAGAGGTACTGTAGTGTAAAATAAAATTTGTGACAGTAAACAACAAGAAGAGGTGCAAGGATGGGCCTGGAGGCATACAGCTTGTTTATAGTAAAGCTAACCTTAGAAATTTTATTCCTGTTACTCTTACTTTTCTACATTGTCTTCTTGACAAAGTTCCTTTACATAAATTCATGGTCATATTTGTTGCTTACATAACCGCACAGAGCTCAGCAGGATTACACCAGCAGAAAGTTTTGCCTAGAGAAGGGGGTAATTGACAAAAAAACATATTTATGCAACTCAGTGGTTTACTGCCTGCAAAATGCCTTGAAGTCCTCCAGTGGTGTCTGTATCAGTGCAATGTATTAACTACACTCTGGTGAACACTGTAATTCAGAAGAAAGCTGAGTACTAACTGCCAATGTATCATAGCTTACAGCATCTGCTTGTTTGTTCCCATCTCAAGCAGCACTTGAGTGGTCACTTCGATGTTCAGTTTTTCTCTTATCCACCACTTTGGCAGCAGAGCAACAAAGCTGCAATAAACTTGAATTGTGCATCTAAGTGCTGGATCTTCTCTCCACAATTACTTGGTAGGTCAAGTACTACAGTAGCGTGGGTTCATCAGCGTGTTCAAGACTATGTGTGTCTTGATGTGTTTCTGAGCTTACATGTGCCTGAGCCACCGGAATTTTTCACTACGGGTAGGTGTGAGTGCAAGCATTTACATGAAGGAAATGGAGGCTGTAAATTTGCAGTTTGCCACACAGAAATGTAAATTTCCTTTTGTAGTGCTTTGTATTGACATATCATCCATTTGGTATAAAGCATGCTTGGATCATTCTGGTATTAGAAATCTACTTGGACTTTCTGGCTGGGTACAAGAAGCCAGACCAAGTGCAAACCTTGGACATCTGGCAAGGTAGAGGCAGCTTGATCCATATGGATCTTTCTTATATGAAAGCCTGGCAACAGTTATTCTAAGAAGTGTGAGCTGATCCACCTGCAAAGCATTGGCTGAGTTGGTAGCAGCTTCAGCCTCCTTTCTTGAGTGAAGGCTCTACAACTGTTGGTTGCATGTGGAGGGTGCTTATCCATGTGAGAAGCCTTGTGTTGCAATGAAAACGCTACAAAGCAGTGATTGTGGCCAGCAAGGGATGGAGGCGGTCAGAAGCAGAGCCTTGAGCTGCTGCGGTTGTACCCTGTGCTGGGCACCGGTTGTGGTGAGAGGAGCAGTGATGGTCGTGAGAAGGGGAATAGGTGGGAGAGGGACAAACAACTCCAGCTGAGGTGTGAAACATGGCATGGATGAGGATCAGCTTCAGAAGAGAAGAGGAATCCTCTGCCATGAAAACAGAGAAGGCAACTGTCATGGGGTGCTCTGCCTGTGAATTCAGTGCCAACAGCAGAGAGGGGATAAACCTGACTTTTGGATCTCTTACACAAAGGCACACAGAATGGGGTCTGCCTGTGGAAGTGGAGTTTACAGAGCAGGTATTTAAGACAAGGGTTTGACTTAGCCCTATAGCTGGAGAACCTCAACCTTCATTATGCTGGATAAAAATCTTCAGGAGGAAGATGTGGAAACTGCAGGAAGCAGGTGGCTGGTCTGAGGGGTGAATGATAAAGATGAAAGAAACATAATGAGGGAAAGCATATGGGGGTGTTAACATATTTGAGGCCTGTGATACATCCTAACTTCTAAGAGCCTGGCAGGGGCACTGAATCAGGCTTCCCCAAAGCAGGGATGCCTTAGGGTGTGTAGTGCATGCAAGGGTGGGAGGAGGCTCTGGAAGGTCTTGCTGCAGCCTGTTGAGCCCCACAGGGTGCCATTCCAGCTGTAGGAAATTTACTACTGATATAGGCTATGGAAAAAATAAAGAGTGTTTGCAAAGGTTAACAGGTGGCCTGGGGCACTGCATGGTACCCAAAACTGTCTTCACTCTACCCCCTCCACCCCCTCAAAATGGGACTCATTTCAAGATTGTTTTCCTTTTAAGCTGTAAGAATCTTACCTTTAACAGATTAGTAAAACTGTGTACAAAGAGACAAGGTGAAGCTGGGGAAAAAAAGATGATCCTTGTCCAAGTATTATAGCTGTAAAGCTCAAAGAGATTTTACAGGTCTACCCTGAAGATTTGTATGTTTAGAGTTTTATTGTCTTTCACGTTCAGAAATGACAAAAAATCCTCTGTGTTCTTGCACAAATCTTCTGTAAAGTAAGATTGTCAGGCATGGCTGGTGAAAGCAGTGTGTCAGCTGCTGGGTGTCCCCTGAACACTTTGAAAGGAATGGTATTTCAGTACTCAGCACTCACTCTTGCCACATCCACTCAGAAACAGGTATAAGAGACTCCTGCTTGAGCACCCCAAATCATCCTGTTTATAAATGCAGTTCATAGGCATTGGGGAACACACATGCAAGAGCTTCTCATTTCTCCGCTTATGGAGTAATTCTGCGAGCCTGGCCAGATATCCAAGGCTGACAGCTTGGAGAGGGTTGCGTGGCTTGCTGTGCACAGAGGCAGGTCATACACATGCCTCTGCTGGTGAGGTGACCTTAGCCATAGAGACCTGGGTTTGCTTCAGTCTGCAACTTGGGGCCATAGGCTTCCTGACACAGCAGCAGGCGAATCGACATGGGCTGCTTACCCCGCTGCTCAGCCAGCACCGAGAGGGAGTTTGTAGCTAGCTCTCATCAGTCTGTGCTATTTCACAACACAAAGACTCTCCCAAGTTACCTTTAGACCGCTGTTTTGAGTAGTAGATACACAATTTCTGCAGAAGCAAATGATGGAATATCTTCCCAGAATACTTGGAGGAGCTGGCCTGGTATTTATCCACATTTTCCAGCCTTACTTTTTAACTGAAACAAGTGGAGTGGGGGAAAAGGACAGAAAAGATAAGCCAGCAGGTTGCCGTGCTTTTGGGATCACCACATTTTGCCAAGCAGAACTGCCCCATGCAGACCGCTTTGCTGTTGCCAGGTGGCATTACTCTCCACATTGCTGTTTTGTCATGTTCCTTGGCAAGGTCATTTTTGATGCTTTTTTCCCCTAGTGTACTCGTTCCTCCATCTCCCCTTTAATCAGAGATCCTGGTATTTTTCAGGCACTCCACTCCCCATCCTCATTATCTTCTTTTTCCCAGCAAGCTTACAATTTCACTGACTGACTTTTCTAGGTAATACTGAAGCTGTCAAGAGCAGTATAAACTACTCCCACCCACACCCTCAGGTGAATTAGGGGAGGATAGTGAAGGTGCCTCCTTTCTTGGCAGTTACTAGAGGAAAATATCTCTTGTGAAAGGGCTTTTGGGCTCAAAACATCTTTTGACCTGTCCTTCATGTACAGCAAACTTCAGTTACAGGGTATATGTGCTTTTAGATGTTGCTGTATGCTAAAGATTATAAAAAATGAATTTGCTGGAGAGAAATGTTTTACAGCAACAATTAAGCCTGTTATTCTTCCTGAATTTTTCAATTGAAAATCCTGTCATTGCAAATATCTGGTGTAATTGCCATCTTATAGTACTGACATGGCCCAGAGCAAATTCAGTGATGGCAGTAAGCATTCAGAGCCTTTTCAGCAAAAGACCTTCTGATTTCATTTCCTCCAACACCCCACAATAAATTCCTTCTGTTAACTGATGTTTTGGACAGTTGAATGACAGTAAAAGATTTTATTTTGAACCACAGCCCAGATAAGTATGGACTGCATCTGAATTGTCAAATTATGGCTATTTGTCAAAGGAAAAGGCTTGAAATGCTTACATCTCTGCTGTACTTAGTAACAACACATGTGAAATCATTTCTATTAGATAGACTGACATTCATACTTTCCAAAGCAGTCGGTAATTAGAACTGAGTGATATTTCCAATGTGCCCATTAATGATGGCTGCCATCCAAACGTGTCACTTCTGGACATTGACAGATTCATTTGCTAGCAGCACAAATACTAGCTTTTGAGTTGTGAGTGTGTGTTCATGTGGATCCTTCTTCCCCCCTCTCCCCTCAGAGTGGCTTGTAATGATTAAACACTCAAATCCTCATTGAAATAAATGAAAATTGGGGAATTTACTCCCTTGGGTGCAGTATTTGAAGCACATAGGCTTGCTAGATGCAGTGGTTTGTAGGGTATCTCAGATGCTGTCCTCCTCTATCTCTATTTCATGTCAGGTGTTGTCTGCAGCTGGGGTGGTGCTTCTCCCTATTTCACTTCTCCTCCCACTAAAACATGACTCAGGGACACCCCTGCCCCTGGCCCTCAGCTCTACAAGCAACCAGGACCCTTTTCTTTTACACATAGAGGGAATGCTGTGTAAAAATGGGAATGGTCAGAGGTGAGGCGATCACCCTGTCCCTTGGCATCCTCATGTTGCAGCTGAGTGTCTTGGGGAGAGAAGGGCCTGAATTTGACTATGCCTAAGTATGAAGTCAACTCATGATGACCTTTGTACACTGCAAACCATCCAGTTAATTGCACAATTCACTTCATACCTTAGTTTCTGGTGATGTTCCCAGTTTAAAACTCAAAGGCTTGTGCAGCGATTTAGGTCCGGCAAAGCCTCTTTATCATGCACAATACATCAAAGTTCTGCAATTCTTCCTCCCAGGAGGATGCCTGTTTTTTAAATAAAAGCAATTTTCTCAAGTGTAAGATGTGGAAAATCTCTAACAAAGTGATTGTCTAGAGAAATAACAGTGCAAAAATATGTTCAGTCTAGTAAAAAATTCTCTTGTTCCTTTCAAAATGACTTGAAATTGCTGAGAAGAGCATGGTATACTGAGCACACAGCACTAGGAAAATGTCAACGAGCAAAGTTATCCGTGTGTTACAAATGAAGCAGTAATTAAGAGCACATATTCTGCACTCCTTGGCCCTTCCACCTTCCATGATTTTCACTGGCTATGGCTGCAGTCAGCAGCCTTAAATTTAATAAGTTACTTCTGTCAAAGCCAAACTTGGCTGGTAAAGAAATTCAAAGCACAGTAAGTTGTGAAAGGTGATAAAATCTTCAAAGGCAACTCCAACACATAGTGATTCTGAACTAGAAATACAGTGAGCATCAGAGTATTCATTTGTGCACTGCCTTTAGCTTCATCAGTTGAGGCTCATGTACTTCACCTTATGCGTTATCAAAGTAATGGACTGTGTGAGACCATTGTTTAAAAATTTTTAAATCCATGGCACAAGTATGGTAGGGTGCCTCCCTCCTCTCTTTCAATCCTTTGAATATTTCAGTGCATATTGTTCCAAAAGGAAAAGTGACATCATCATTACCAGTTTAATAAAAATGAACCGAGATTGGAAAATTCTACGTGCTTACCTGCAGGTATAGACCTGATTTCATACATACCAGTTGGATATTCACTAACCACAGGAGTCCTTCTGAAGATGCCACTGTCTTAAGAAAGCTTTACAGTGTTTTGAGGTAAAATCTAAACACTTTTTTCACAACTTGCCAAGAATGAGCCTCTCCTAGGGGCTTCAGCATCTTTGTGTGTTTAGTGTCCATCATCAGCCAAGTTTCAAGAGCATTCTCATGGCCTTGTTTGGTCTCTCAGGCAGTCCAGGGAGGAAACACTTTTCTTCCCTTCTTCATCAGACAACGAAGAAGGAAAGAAAGAAGGAAAGAAGGAAAGAAGGAAAGAAAGAAAAGAAGAAGAGAGTTTCTAGCATGCTACAGCTATCTGGAGAATCACTGTGGTTTGAATGTAGAATAAGCTTGGAGAATGAAAGGTTTGCACTTGGTTTCTCTTTCTTTTACTGTTTTCTAGTCTGAGCCATACAGACTTCCCAAGCTGAGTTTGAGCAGGGACACCTTCTGTGTGCAGCAGCAGTGTTGTGGTCCCAGGCTATGGCAGTGCTGCAATGCTCTTCACATGCAGCTCTTCACATGGCCCCAGATGAAGCTGTTCCTGCACACTACCAAGCCCAGCTGTGAGAGTTATGGCCCTCTTCCCCTTTAAGCATTGAAAGAAGGATCTGGATTTTTAAATTTCTTAGTGCAATTTTAAAAGACCCTCTGGGAGTGTCACAAACAAAGCTGCCAGGTGGTGAGCGCTCTGGGGAAGCTGGAAGCTGGTCTTGCATGCAGCAGTGTGAGGGATCATCCCGCAGGAGGGCACAATACATTCCCATTAGAGCAATGAATTGATGATGGTGTGTTCTGCAAGGCAGCATGGGTTGGAAGGGCTTTTGGAAGTGCCTCTGGTCTGTTTGTATTCCTATGTTTGTCTTTGAGAACAGTATCTACTGGGCAATCTGCTTAACTCTTCCAGTTGGCATTCTGAGTCTGCAAAGCAAACTGAAGCCAGATTAGTTGTTTGTGTTTTGGTTTTGTTTGATTGTTTGTTTTGTTTGCTTTTGTTTATTTGTTTCTTTGTTTTTTAATTCTTGTAAGTTCATCATTTATCCCAGTCTAAAAGTTTTTTGTATCTTGGGTTACAAGAATGTGCCTGAGGTTTGGGAACCACTTGCTAACATCTGCTACAAATGTATTTTCATTGGCTAAAACATTTAGTCAGTGAGTGCACAGCACTACATTCAGAGTTAAGAAGCTTGCACAAATAACTTACCACACAGAAAATTTGCACAGAAATGTCTGCCACTGGGGTGTGGATTAATTTTACTATGTGTTTCTAAACGAGTATCCCCTTCTGAAAATCCCCAGTTTATCATTATCTCTTTATTATAAAACTGTGCATAGCACTTAAAAGATTTGACGCCAAAATATCATATTCCAGACTTCCCACAGCAGCAGAACTATCCTTAAACTCATTGCAAGAACAAGTGCAATGGAGATTTCTGCATTTCGGAAGTGGAGGTCACTTTGGTAAGCTGTTTAAGAATATCCTTAAATTCGGTCATGTTCTTCCTTGGGACCTTTGCATCTCAAAGACCTCTGCCACAGGGAGATGGAGGTTCAGCTAAGTGAGAGCCAGAAGCAGGCTGACACCATACCAGAGAAGCACCTTGGAGAAATCTGGGCAGAGTGGAAAGGGAAAGGGCAGTACTAAGGGGAGGAAATCTGGAAGTGTGCTGGACCTTCACCAGCTCTGCTGCAGCCAGTCAACAGAAGCCTCCTGCCTGGGAGCAAAGACATTAGCAAGGACAGTGCATTACTCAGGAAAGGAGGGAAGATCAGGAGATGAGAGACCCTGTTGCTTTCCAAGATGGGGAGCAGGTGACAGGGAACAGGAACAAAAGAAAAAAAAAAAAAAGAGAATGCAGAGACTGAGGAGGGCTGCCCTCTGGCACTCCTGGGGCCTGTTTTTCTGCAGCACCAGGGTCCAAGGAAGCAAAGAGTGCAGCTGCTAAGTTCAAACTGCAAGAGCATAGGGCATGCTGCTTCCCAGTTCAAACTGACATGCAGGCAGTTTGTTTGGAGGTGCCTGCATGGTCTTCCAGCACTATTGCCTCTGGAGAAGCAGACATTTATGCACAGACGTGTCTGTACCTCTAAAATAGTTATGTCCATCCTCAGAGGTCATTGTGTCCTGAAGGCGGTCTAAGTTCCAGCCCAAGAATAGAGAGCAACTTGAGTGCACAGCAAAAACAAGTTTGTGCCTTGCTTTCACAGCACATTCCCTCAGTGGCATCGATTGCCCTTACAGTCAGTCAACAGTAACTTAAAAACGCCCCAAAACAGGAAAAGTCGAATAGTGACTGGGAGAACTTCTGCAAACCGATGCCACTGTGTTTTATCCTCACTCCCTTTGAGACACTGTTCACCTAGGAGCCTGAATCATGGTCCCACAATAAAATAAGGAGAAGAGTCCTTACTCTGAAGGCTAATAATTATGTCTTTCTGAAGCCACTGTCCTTTTACTTCCTCCTGATCACAGTGCAACTATTTTATTTATGAGTTTTGTTAACTGGAGGTAGCTGGGTTTAGAGATAAGGGAGTGAATGAGAAAAATTAAAAAGTAGCACATTGCCCTGCTTTCAAGCTTCGGATTAACTCTTGATCTTAACTCCATGTTTTTCAGATTTTGGTGTTTTGGTTTTTTTTTAATCTAGTTGCTGCATGTTCTAAATACTGCAGTGAGGTGTTTGTAGTGTAGGAGGCACTTTTCTGTTACTGGAAACTTCAGGGATAATCCCTCTGAGGCCAATATTGTTCCAAATTCAGGAGAGTTACCCAACAGTAACATAATCTGCCCAGTCATTGTCAAATGCTGAAAAATTCATATCCTTTTATCACTGCAACATATCTGTCCCTCTGTATCTTTTCTGAGACCTGGCAGGTGGCATAGGTATTATTTATGTATTTATTTTATTTTTACTATGCATGTTTTTATCATTGCTTTTTTCCAGGTTAGCCCTGCTGTATGTCACCTGAGCAACAAAATGGGCTGTTTCTCATTTTGGCCTCCTGGAGGCTGACTCTCTCTGTCCAGCTGCATTAGACGCATATTGATATAAACTTCAGAAGGACAAAATGGTTAGATCTATGGGGCCTGTGTGAGATTGCGTATGTGTTGTGCCAGACACCGTACAAAGTGAGAAACCAGCGCTTCTGTGAGGACTATGAGGAGAGAAGGGAGAGTCATGATTGCATGTGGTGGGCAGAGATAGGATGGAGGTCTTTTGCTTCCAAATGTGTGCTTTGACTGCTTCCCCCCCTACTGTCCCATGGTGTTCAGCTTGGTAGCCAGAAGGATGTACGGGGCTGCTGGGAGGTATCAGAGGTATTAGGACAATGAGAAGGAGCAAATGAAGTTCCTCAGAATACTTACACCCCCTGTTTCTCAGTCTCCAAGAGGAAGAGAGAAATATCATCACTTGATAATCAGCATGATCAATCAGTAAAGAGGCTGGTTACAGAGAGGGAAAGAGAAGTCAGCTGAGGGCTCTGTGGAAATAGAGCGTACGCAATGAACTACTCAGAAACAATGAAGAAGTAAAGCATTTGGTAATCGCAAAGAGGATATAGTTCATTAGGGCTTTTTACTGCAGTCGTAGCACGACTGTTCAATGCACATGGAGGTAGGAAATCTGAGGAAGTGTTTCTTTTACAGTCAATTCAAGAGAATTTTAATACTGAATGTGTTACTGTCTCACAAGCTGTCTCTGCAGGCTGGACAGGAGCTGTGTTTGGAGTTGCTAGGGGGAAATCTTCCCCTCCCACCTTCCTTGCTCAAGTTCTGGTTCCTGTGTTAGGTGGAGCATACCAAAAGATGAACCTCTTATTTCCAAATCAAGAGGCCCTATGATAGTCTTCCCTAGGTCTAGAGTCTTGTGTTTATAAAGGGTGTTGCATCTGAATATATCTGCCAGTACTTGTGCTTGTGAAAGAGGTAGATACAATATATATATAAGTCCAAATATCAATACAGTGATAGATTTAACAGGATGGATAAAAGGTGTTCCCATTCCAACATCACTCCAGTCTGGTTAAATTGCATGCCTTTTAAACAGTAATACAGTAGGGGTCCTGCTTCCAGCCTCCTGCTTCGGGGAAGAGATTTTCAAATGGCTCATCACCTCCCCAGTTTCATTGAGAAAGAGGTGCTGACAGAACAAGAACTATCTTATAATTCATAAAGAAACTATTTCAATTTCCCCTTTGCTAGCAATGCTTCTGCAGTCTTAAAGAAGCAGCACTACCACCACACTTCTTAAAAAAATACAAAAAATGGGTAAAGTAACAGTTTTTAAGTCATCTTCCGGTGCCTCCAACCTCTCAAATTTGCTTTTCAACATTTCTTTTTCCATGGCTCTGGGAATATTTACTAGTCTTCCTTATGTAAAGCGTAATCATCAATAAAGCTGTTACTGCTGCCACAAGCATAGGAGTTCCCCAAATTTGCTGTTCAATGTTTAATATCAGCACACATGTGGAAAAAAAAAAAAAAGATCACATTTCATTATTTATTATGTATGTTACAGTGATATTTGGCATTATAGGTGCTTTTTGTTACGTAGAGTTTAAAATATTTGTTTCTTTTTCTTTTTTAGTACATTGAATACTGGTACATAAAATAATAGATTGTTGACTGTACAGAGATTTACAGAGCAAGGCAAATGCTTAGCAACAGTAAGCAACACAGCAAGCTTTTCTTTATAGACAGAAGAACTATCCAGCATTGAGCTGATACAAGGCTGATGGCAATCAATATGTGGTCATGACAACAATATAGCAAGAGCACTATGAGGTGTCCTGGCATAATTCATCTTATGATGAATGAACTCACTGCAGGTCTTGCCACGGCTATTGCAGCTTCCCATTGTTCCCTCCATTATCTTTGGAGGAGTTCTCAGCTCTTCTGAGATATGTGGTTAGAGAGGACTTCTCACCAGACATCAAGGAACAAAATGGAAGCAGAAAACTCATTTTCAGCAGTTTGTACATGTTGGTCCTGCATTCCCTAGACCAGAGCAAAATGCTGCAGGACAACAATCATTTATATGAAGTGCCTGATTTGTTTCCTAAAAGTGGAGGAAACACTTGATATAGAGGAAATTTATTGATGTAGATTTTTCTGTGCAGTTTTACCTTTTGGCATACCTTCCAAAAACCAGAGGTGCAGAGGGTCTCATGTTATATTCTTCACCTCTGTGGCAGCACCAAGAAATCCTTTATGACTTCTCTTGCGGAGGCCATTTTAACAAGAGAAAGGCAGTGAAAACACTGGCAGCAAAGCAGGAGGACTAGAAGCTATAGCTGGTGCTGCCTGATGAGCTCCTGTTTCCCTCACAACACCTTCCTCAGCAATGCTGGGGGTTGCTGTGCTGCACAAAGCACGTGCTCTCCTCTCCTTAACAGATGCCTCTTCCTTGGAAAGAGTTTGATGGAACTAGAAAAAAAAAACAGTGATGATGTGCATGTTAATCACCCTCTGCCATCATGGGCTATTCCAGCATGCAGTGCCATGCTTGCTGGCACAGGCAAGGAGGGGAGACAACCAGGAGCGTGTCATGGGCTGCAGCTCATTGTGCAGCAGTTGGAGGAGAAAGCAACTGGAAAAAATGAATTACTTAACGATGTAGAGAGACTGAATCTGTAGCCAATCCCATTTGGCATGACTCAGCTGCTAAAACTTGGTGCTCTTACTTTATTCCTTGCCAGAACTGCTCCAGTGCCATTGTGCAGGGCACAGACGAATGAAGTGCAGCCAGCTCATGTACTGGTAGTGGAATAATTAGGGAAGCATAAAGCAGTATGTAAGTACCACAGCCTCTTCAGGAGGGAGCACCAAGCCCTGCCCTGCTATGCCTGTGAACTCAGTTTTGCTTCTAGTGGTTGATTGCACGTCAGTGTGGTGTCAGCAGTGCCAGGCCAGGGACCACAGCCAGGTGATACCTGGCACTGCTACCATTGCTCATGGCATCCAGCAAAAAGGCAAGCAGAAATCTCCCTGAAGCTGTGACAGGGTGAAAAGCCAGGTCTAGAATTTCCCATGGAATTTCTTACTCTTGGACTGTCTTACTCCTGTGTTTCAGTGGGGTAGCTTTCCAAAGGCAGTGAGCATGGTTTTAGCACAGAAATGGAGAAAGTGGGCAAGCATGGTACATCAGTGATGTGGTAGGGAATACAGGCTTCCTGAACCCACCCTTTGCTCTAGTACTTAGGGTGGGTGAGCAGCAAGGAGATATGTTGTCAGCCAGCTGTGGCAAGCCCTGCAGCAGCATCTACTCCAACCTCCTCACACTTCTAACACCTGAGGAAAGGCGTGGGGTTTTGTGTTGCTGTCAATACTGCCAGTTTCTTCCAGGCAGCTCATGGCTGCCCCTTGTCAAAGTAACATTAATATCATTTCCAGAGGAGTGAATAAATGATGAAGAAGGGGCATCTGTTACTTCCACTGAGTGGGAGTGGAGTTGAAGAAAGCAGTAGCTAACAATTTGTTACAGATCATTGAGCAAGAGAAACCTTTTTTTTTTTTTTTTTTCTACCAAGTGTTCAAAGTGGTGCCTTATTTTCTTACTCCCTGTTACTCTTGTGTAATCTCTGAAGCATGAGATGCAGCAATAGGAGTGATGAGAGGAGTAATTCTTGTGTCTGAAAAAACAGAGAATGTGGTGATGAGTGAAACTTTTGTAGCATCTTCCCTAGCAAAACAGTGAGAAGGGGGCAAAGTTTGGTTGGTGGTCCCTGCATTTCTGGCCTCACTCAGAAGCCAGTGGTAGAAATGGAATGTTGAAGCATGCTGTGATGAAGTCAAGGTTCTCTCAGCTAGAGAATCTCAGTTTGACTTTTTCTGCTTGCACCTCTTTCCTTTTGGCAGCTGCTTTTCTTTCAACAGCTGAGTCATGGAGTGTCTTGAGGCAAAATGCAGTGGTTCCAGGGTCTGGTGTGAAAGAATTAAAGTTTTAGAGTAGACTCCAGGGGTCTAAAGACATCTGTCTTCTCTTGATTTGTTCTTCTTTTGTACTTCATTTTCTTTATGATCATGTGTGTTTTTAATCTAAGACATGCTGGGAAAGACAAAGGATAGGGGAAGTTATCTCTGGAGTTTAGCCTTGCCTCGTACATTGTATCTCCTTGCAAAGTCTGTAACACCTAAACTGATCAGAAAACAAAAGAGTTCCCAGGAGCAACTCTTGTCTTCCTTTTCAGATCTTGATTGCCTTCAGATGTCCTTGAATTCATTCTGTTGTCTGGAGAAGGCATATGGGCCTGGGCCATTAGGACAGTGCCCAACATATGGTGGGAGTGAGCACCTTTGTAATCTGTTTGTGTGGATGTACGCATGGATATATGCATAAAACTTTAACCTGACCTCATGGGTATTCTATTAGCTTAGTAATGCCTGAGTACTGTACAGCAGCGGTCCCCATCACCCTTTTTTGTAAGCCACTGTTGTTGCTAGTTTTTACATTTTAATGAGAATATTGTAGAAGTGATGGGAACAATTGCTAAGAATCCTTCCTATAAAGGATTTGTATGTCTGTGTGTAAATATACTGCATGGGTCTCACTTTATGCTGCTTTCTTCATATTAATTGCCCTGGAATCTACCAAGATATTCACTCTGTAGTGCCTGTTTTTCTCACATCTTTTGGTTAAGCTGAGCAAATTGGGTAGGATGTAGGACATCCCTCTTGAGTGTCTCATCTATGGGGCTTTTGTCTATGTCTGTGGGCCCAAGTCTATGCTTTGCTGCTTCTTTGTACAGTGTAAAACCATTTTGCATCTCTGTTCCACTGCATTAGTATCTGTCCTACAGAAACCAGCTACAGTAACTCTTTGCTCCTTACGCCATTCATGGTGACTGACTTATTTAGTTCCATTTATAAGTGTGGACTTCAGTGCCAAATATAGTTATTCCAAATTTTTATAGCATTGATGAAGTGATGACCTAGGACCTAGCATAGTGAAGCTATGTTTGAAAAGCTTAGGGATGATTTAGCTATGTTGATCTCATGAAGAAAAATCATAGATTGCATCTTTTTCCTTTCTGTCTGTGGAGATTAACTTAATGTGGAGCTGAAGGTAGGGAAAAACTTAACCATACTTAGTGATGTAAAATCTACTAGCTGCAGAGAGCAGACTGCAAGCCCCATCTGCTGCTCAGGGACTTCCCAATAGTGCATGACAGGAATGAAATCCATACATGTTCCATCTTGAGAAAATTTCTTTGCTTCTGCTTGGCAGCATCCTAAACAGGTTCTATAATGAGTGCTTTAGAGTAATGCAGTTGCTAACTCTGCAGAAGTTTCAGTGCACTGACCCCAGAGAATTATCAGAGGTTGGTGTAATTATTTGTAAAGTAATTCAGGCCTGGATTATGAAATATTTGCTCATGTCATTCTCTTTGACGTTCCAAGTGGGTGGAGGACCTTGTGTTATCAACACAAGCACAGAAGGGTTATGGTAACGCTGCTGGAAGATTTCAGGAGAGAGGGGGCACCTATTCTCTGCACAGTGGCGTGGTGAGTGGTCAGTAGGAGGTAGAAACCGCATCCATCTAGCTCTTTGCTTGTGGAAGTGTCTGACACTCCTGTACCATAAAAGACAAGCAGCTGGTCTCTGATTGTTTTCTAGCTCACTAGCTTTGTAATTCAGGAGGAATGTCTGTGGGAAAAGGTCACATAGTCACTGAACAAGGGTGCAGGAGCTCCCCCAGAGAACAGGCAGGGCAGCAGGAACTGCTAGACCTTTTGAGGCCTCGTGGCAGAAATTTGGGCATAGGTCTTTCTTGGAGGCTGTGCTACAGCACAACTTGTGTTTCTTGCACTTCCGGCTCTGCATCAAATCTTGCCTCTGCAAGCATGAAGGTAAAGGGAGAATGGATCCTCATAACCCATACCATCAAACTTCACCAGTTTGCTATACTTTGGCAGCAGCCTAGTCTCCTGTTTTGCCATTGGAGATAGTACAGAGAACATGCAGTGGTTTGGTGTAGCCAATTAGTAGCTCAAGTTCTGTTATTGCTTGTCCATGGCACATGTCAAATACACCCCAATAGGGTGTTGAAAGGTTTTGCCATTCATCTTTTTGTCCAAAGGTCACTTCACAACATGTTCTTCTAATTAATTTGAAAGACTTCTAGTAGTGGGACTGGCTGCCCACAATGCCCCCGGGAAACCCTTGCATTGCTGCAAAGCTTTTCCTGTTGTCTAACTTTGTTGCCACTTAGGGCCATAATCACTTGTCTCATCTGCTACAGATGCAGAGAACAGAGTGCTCCATACCTCTTTGTGCCAAGGTTTTGGAAACTGAAGTATCTTTTCATTTCTTTTCCCTTATAAAGAATGTCAGTTTAACCCCCCTTCCCCAAATTTCTCGTCTTTTCTTTACCTCAAATAATTTTTGTTACTTACCTCTGGACTTTTTCCAGTTGGCCCTCCGGTTCTCCCAAACATGGGCCCCAAGATGCCTGCTCAAATCTGCAAACAGTGGATAACAGTTGACGCTGAACAGTACAATGTTATTAAACAGTGGTTAAAACACTTCATTGTAGATTGTTTTAAAAAGCCATATATTTAACTAATATTTTAAGCTGAAAATGAATTTTAACATATTCTCCACTGGTTTGGAAACCAATTTTAACATATTCTCCACTCCAGTGTAGGTACTAAAGGGGCAACTTCTTGCTTCAGCAACTGCCACAGTCTGAGACTTTCCCCTGGCTGCTTTTTCAGAATACTCCATGCAGCCCATAAGCATACTGAACTTGAAGTGTTATTACACACTGTAACACACTGCATTACGCACTTAACTGAGCATCATCTTCAATAACTCAAGTGACATCATAAGATTGTACTATGCAATTTAGCATGTATTTCTGTGAAAATATCCCCTACCCACTTGTCCTCTTTTGGTTTTGTGTTTTGAGTGGGGGTTTTTTTTCAGCATAGCAAATCTGCTGCAGCTGTCAGTGCTGCAGTGGTTTTTAGGTTTATCTTTTTCCCAAGGAAAAGCTCAGAAAGCATGGGGCTGCAGCTCTACTTTTGGTTTCTGAGACCCAATTTCTTCATGAAGGGGGGAGTATGGAGGAAGTAGGATTAAAATAGGGTATGAATTTAAAACATTGTAGTTCCTTCCAATTAACAAATAGTTGATTCTTTATTCAGACTGATCTTAATCTGGTTAATTCAGAATAAAATCCTTTGGTTCTGATACATCAGTGTCTAGCAGAGCTAGTGCAGAATAACTGTGCTCGAAAAAGTCCCCAAACAGACAAGCCCTGGAGTGTATGATCTGTCCTGTCCTCTGCAGGACTCCTGTTCTGCAAAATCCTACACTGTCTTCTGAGAAGCCATGTAACACCAGGTCCTTGGGTAGGTCTGACAGGCATTTATTTTCAGGCCTGCTTAGAAGTTTGCATGTTCTGATATGAGAGAGGGGCAAATCCTCTGCATTCCTCCATCTTGCAGCCTTCCAGCCTTTACAATTTGTGACATGGAATCATGGAACTGTTTATCTGATTTGTTGATGGGTTATAGGATTTTAAAAATATCAGTAATATCTTTAAAGAAATAGATAAACCCACAGATTGTAGTCTGGGTCCTTTTGTATTTACTTCTTGGTTTGTGAATTTTTATGGGATCTTGTTTGCAAGAGTTTCTCGACAGCTGCAAGAGGTAGACATTTACTGCTACATAAAAAAAAAAAAAAAAAAAAAAAAAAAAAAAAAAAAAAAAAAGGTGGCATTTCCATGGAGTTGTATGACTCTAGGCTGAAACAATATTTAAAAAACCCCAACAGACAAATTTTATGAATCCCGATAAAATCATGTAAGTAGCCAGTCTTGACTTCAGTGTTTTAGCTGTACAAGATTGTGGACATTTATGTTCCCCATCAAGTTGCAAAGTATAGTAAAATCTCTTTTGCTTCTAACAGTAGGCCACCATCTATGGCAGTCAACAGCAGACTCAAATACAATTTTTTGACATAAATATGATCTTTTGTACAAAGAAATAGGATTTGGGGCCTTTTGAACTGATTCTGCAAATTCAGATAGCTGATGTCAGCAATTACATTGTATTGCATATCCTCCTTGTTAAGAATGGTTAATGCTTGTGAGTTATCTGTGTTTTGCAGACACATAACTGTGCACCATTTATACTACAGAGGATCCTTTGCTGTTTATCACACATTGTAATAGCAGTTATTTCCAGATGATACTTATCTCCAAGGACATGAATTCCCTGCTTCTCATGCAGTACATATTCTAGCAGTATTTCCAAAAGGCCAACTGCTTATTATTTGTAAATTATCTGAGCCAGTAATTACTAGGCCAGCTTTTGATAATATTTCAGGTTGTTTTTTCCATGGCTAAAATTATGTTGACTGAAGATTAAACTTGCTTCTCACCAAGGGACTCTGCCCAAGGCCCACAGTTTTGCCAGCATTTGAGAAATAATCATAAGATCATAAGTGTTGCAATTTTAGGTTGATTTCTTTGGCAGCCAGTACTTTTCAAACTGCCACAGGCATCTCAGTAGTTTTGGATTATCCCTAAATTGATTGTATTGTTTGTGCCTATTTTGAAGCTGCATTGAGCTCTCAGCTGGCTACATTGCACAAATGCTTCTGAATGTTTTGAAAAACCTACTCCAGAATATGCTGGCTCTCCGCTTTTGTTAGAGGTGCCTTAAGCCACGTCTATATAGGAAAGTTAATTTGGACTGCAACAGGTTGTGAATTAAAAGCAGAGTAGCTATTTTCAATTAACATCTTAAATTGGCAGCACTCTCTCTATGTATTAGCGTAATGGAAGGCAGACTGACATTCTTTTGCTCACACTGAATAATGCTTGATAGGCAATTTTCCAAGGTGTGCCTGCATGGAGCTAGTTGATCTGGATATTTTTTCTCTGGCCACTTACATGGCAAGTCTAACCTGTGGCTCTTTGGCTTGATGTTTTGTGCATTATCTCTAGCTGTTGGAGACTGCATGTATGTCTGTAGCCCCACTGAAGTGCTGAAGTGCACACAGTTGAACATTTTTTTAACTGGCAAGCAGGAAATACAGTGCAGAGCTGTTCATTCATTCATGGTCCTTTTTGTCCAGACTGTCAGAACTTCTCCCATTGCCATTTAACTGTGATTTACTCTGTTCTGCAGCTCCACAGAGAAAACTCAATGAGGGCAGCACACAAAGAACATCCAAATCCCTGAGACACTTCTTATCCTGTCTCCCGCTTGAAGCCTCCATCTGCTTGGGCTCTCCGTGTGGTATTTCAATAAGAAGATAGAGTCTCAGTTGTATACTTGTGTTAACGTCCACTCTTGCTGATGTACAGAGATTTCCAGCCTAGAGTTTGTAAGTGTTTAAATGTTAAGTCTGAGCTCCTGATAGTGATGAGCCCAGGAGATTCAGCCTACTGAAGTGAAAATCCATTTTCTCCCAACAGCTTTACAGATGTCTAAAATGTTCTCCTTTTGAATTTTTAGCTCATGTGTATTTACTTCATACACACACACAAAAAAAAAGATGGAAAGTTTCAAGAATGTTATTTAGATTGGGATTGTTGGTCTTTTGTTTGCACCAGCTTCAAGACATTTTGTACTAGGAGGTCCTGTCTCAATTTAGTGAGATTCTGCATGTGTCTTTGCAGAAGGGACAATATATATCATATTACAAATTGCAATAGAAATACTACAGTACAAATGCTTTTTAACATATCAGAGTGCTCCCTGTTGCTGTTCTGGGAGTGTATGATTTTAATAAATTGCAATTTGAGAAGACTCTTTTGCAGCCAGACAGCTGCGTGGCTTGTCATCACTGTAGTTTATTGATGTTGTCCCAGCATATCCAACCCATGTAGGAGAGCGTAACAGCACTCCTACCTCAGGTGGTTAAGACATGAGTGGTTTAGAATATAACAGGTGCTGCTCAGCCCTTTTAGCTGCCAATTACACACACACACACACACACACACACACACATCTTACACCTTTTGCTGAAAAGCTTTCAGTGGTTATACTGACTTGCCCTTGAGATGAAGACAAAACCCAGTGAACGCGTATTGACCTCATGAGATGTCTTCCAATGCAAATTATCCTGTTATCATATGATTCTGCATTGCTTCATTGCACTGTTAAGTGTACGGACAGGCATATTGCATAATCTAGCTGAGGGTTATCATGTCCGTACTGCTGTTGCTCATGTATATTTCCAGATACCTGAGTTATCTCCCATGACTATTAGTAGTGAATTATGGTATTATTATTAAATCCATGGGGATTGTATATTTCTTCTGGGTCTGCAGGGGACATGTAGGAATGCATCAGAGAACCATTATACTTCAGTGATACAGTCCATGTCCATATCTGGCATATGTAAGCATGGAGCTCATTAATTTGCAAAATGCACTTGCTGTTGATACATCTGATTTAGCCTAGACATCAGGAACAGGCCATCTCCAGTTACAAAGAACTCCCTATCCCACAATTATCTCCTACAAAGCAGCATCCTATCTGAACCTCTTGGACTGTACCAGTCCCTAAATTGGCTATACACCACTACAATGTTAAATGTGGACACATAATTTATGATAGTCCCAGATAAGTATTGAGCTAGAAACTAGGACAGATCTTTGGGCTCTAGGTGGTTGCATTAAATACAGGTGGAAAGCTTTCATTTTAGGGATGGAGGACAGGGACAGTCTGCTTGTATTTCCCTTAGTGATGTTTTACAAGTGAAATTAATGTTTTGGGATTTCTTCCAGCCTCATTAAGTGTTTGGAGTGGGTGTGGAACAGCAAGAGATGGTAGACATGTCATTGCTCAAGTGCTTTTAGGTAGAAAGCCTGCTTTAACTGTAAGTGAAAAGATATTACTCCGGGGCTCATTTTCACACACATTTTCATCAGTTTGGGTAGTTATTGATGTGCACTGCATGTTTTGGAAAAACATAGATAGAGGGCACACAAAAGTGAGCAGTCCAGGTGCTACCACAGCAATCTGTGGGATCCTGTGAAGAGTGTCCCTGTGGCTTTGTGCCTATCTTGTCTATGTTCACCTTTGTTGCCCTTGCCTCCATCTGTTAAGTGTCTACTGCAGCACTGGCTTATGGAATATACACACTGGGAATGATAAAATTTCCCATTTTGTATTACCTGGGTAAATCCTATCACATGGCCATGCAGAGTAGATACTTTAGATCACAGAAGATGAATGTACTACACCCTAGTCAACCACATGCCTTTGGTAGAGGGATGAAGTTTTTTTTGTTTTAAAAAAGCATGCATGGTATAAGTCTGCGTAGTTCCACAGGTAGGGAACTAAAATTATGGCAAGCTAGCCCTGCCTTTAACGTGACAGAATCTCATCTGCCGTAAATTAGGGCAAATCTCTTCTAATCTCTGCCACTTTGCATGAATCATCTGGTCCATTGACTCTCTTTCTTGAGGGAAACTTCATACATATAGCATGTTGTGTCATGGTAGAAAAGCTCTTCTTCTGTCTGAGACATCTACCTTCTTCATCATTGGTACCATCAGCCTATTGGGACATCTATGGCCCTTCCTGTGATGCAGCAGTTTGCTAGAACATATCTTTTTGCTTTCAGTAATATAAGCCAAATTAAGGCCTCTAAATTACATTAACATATAAACTCAGTTGTTCCCATCTTAAGCTATTTGAAACCTTTAACACTGTACTGTGTTTACAGAGAACCTGGTTTCATTAGATTACCCGCTTTAATTGGGCTGAAATTGTATTATTATGCCAATGCCTGACCATCTCTTTCCTGAGCATGTTAAACTTCTGCCTATGGTTGTCAGGAAAAATTTTATTTTAAAACTTTAAATGAATCTTTAGCTCAATATGATTTTTTTTTAGAAACAATTTATAGATTGTCATTTACTTAAATAGAATCAGACACCCTTCCATGGCAGATTTAAAGAGAATCTGGTTTATTTCCTCTCTAAGTCCTTAATTTGTTGTTAGTTTTCCACTATAGAACAGATTCCTTCTGGTTGTCATCCAGAGAGGGGGATGGAAGAAGAAAATCCATGACAGATACTCACAAGCCAGATTTTCGCCTTTATAAATGTGTTAATTCAAATTAAAATCTTGAAAAATCAGGACAAAATGTGAAGAAGACTTCAGGGTGGTGCATTTTATTGAAAGTGAGGTGAAAATAACATGGCTTTGGGACATGTCATTTGGACTTGTCATGTGGACTCTGCAGCTACAGAGGAAGGAACAGTAATACTTTTAGCTGAATCAGATTTAATTCAGACTTAGTGGGAGTACAGATCACTGTATGTGTTAAAGTTCTGTTTATAAATAACAGTTGTTTAAATGGTTAGTTAGGTTGATTAGTTGCATTTAACTGTGTATAAAATCACCTGGAAATGTGCTTACATGCATAAATAGTATACCTGTTAGAGCTGTAGCATGCTTCTGTTTGCTTAGAACATATTAGCCTCTATATAGGTATTTTATAATGCGACAAAACCATAAAATATGACTGGATGACTCTTTTACTTTTTATGGATAAAACTACAGTTAGTCAGTAAAGCACAGGGCTTGAGGTCCCCTCATATTTCAGATCATCCTTATCCAAACGCTACATTCCTTGTGGGCAGAGGTTGGATGGTGGTGTGGGAGTTAAGGGACAGTAGAAAGCCTGAGCATGATTTTGTGCTCTTCTGCCTTCCCTTGAAGATATCCCGTATTTTAAAGAGAATAAGAAGAGCTGAAGCAAAAGATGAACTCTGAAAAGTGGTGGGGTTTTACAGTTTTAACTTTTACAATTACTCACTGTGAAACTGGAATAATGTTGCATATATGCAGTATAAGATGCCCTGCTCCCCAGGGCTTAACACCATAAGGGCGATGGCCCCATTCTGTGCTGCTTGAGTTGGGACTGGTGAGCTCTGAATACACACTGAAATGAAACAACAGAAGACAAATTTCTTAAAAATAGCAGCATTTCTCAAATGTTGCTGAAATGCCTAATAGCAGATGAGTCAGATACCATTTGGCTTCTTTGACCCAAATTTGGGAACGTGTGAAAGAAAAACATGCACCTATTGGAGCGGGCAAATAAAACAACATTGGATTTCTTCCTTCTTTTGTCAGTAGTTGTCCCTTTGCCCTAAGTTGGACTGCATTGAATTTTTGTCGAGAACAATATTCTGCAGTTAGTGAGAAGAGATGATGTTAAAGTGGAGCAGGAGCCACTTTGTACCCAAAATTAGTGATGTCCTTGGAAATGAAACACATTTCTTTTCAATAAAATTCTCCTTCACAATAGGAGCTTTTAGATCAGCAAGGCAATGTACACTGAGCTGAAACAAGTCCTGTAACAATCGCTACAGCAGGATGCTTTTCAGTCCATGTCACTAAGCAAGGTAAATAAGAAGACCTTTACAGTCCATTTTGGTCTTTACATATTTGTACAGTAGTTACCAGCAGATATTCCAGTTAAAGTCACACTGCTTAAAGTCACTTCCTACTGCCATTTCTTGCTTTCGTATAATTATAACTTTACAAGGCATGTATTTTTACCCAGTTTTANGACTGCACCCTCGAGGTTGCTAACTGGCTAAGAGACAATAAGATTTTATCCATTAGTGCTCACACTTTGGTGAAATATGGAACAAAACAGGTTCATTTAAAAAGCAAAAGAGGAAATTATTTATCTAATTTTGATGATTCTTCTGGTACTTCAACCTGAAAATTGGATGATTTTAGGATGATAATTTCATCAAGTGTGGCAACGATAAGCTAGACCTTTCTGGACAAAGAGCTGGGAGAGTTCATACAGATCTTCAGTAGGGAATTAGGACATAGGTATTGTGCATCTCTCAGAGAATTTCTTCTCTTACCATAGTAGGATGTATTCAGAGTCAGCTGCCACAGATGAGAATCAAGGTGTAAATTATTTAGATCTATTAAGTAGCGAAATAAGAATTGTCAACACTACCAATGTGTGCAAATTTTAAAATAGTTCTGCCAGAGGTATAATTTTTTTCACTGATTTAGCAAAATTTTAATTGGAAAGAAATGCTCTGCACAACCAATTAATTCCATCAGCTCACTGGCAGTGGATATTTTTGGTGACACAGTAGCACAGCATTTAACTGTTGTTCAGTCAAGGGCTAGGACATTAGGAGATGGTGCTTCAAAGGAAAAGCTTTCAGTGCTAGGGATTTGTCTTATTTCTTGGCTCTAGCTCAGTGTTGAAACTGAGTCATTGATCAATTCACTCATGTTACATCATTTGTTAAATTTACTTTCATTCCTTTTATGGCCTTCTGTGAAGAGATGGAAAATTCAGCTCTCAGAGACTCCTTTAAAATTTTCCCTTCACGTGATCAGGTGGTCTCAGTATTGTGAAAGGATGTCAGAAGCCTTGTGATCACCAAGGTGCTTTTCCAAGGTGGTTTTCTCCTTGCAGTCAGACCCAACTCAAATGGACTTAGCAGCTTGCAAGTCAACGTAATTAGGGATGGGGTAATAGAGTGTTGAGAGAAGTGCTTACAATTATTTTGTCATGTATTGACTTATAATTTATGCTTCAGTTCCAGTGAATCAAAAAGCTTTCTGAGGCCTCTTTTTCTCAGACTCTGGAGATCAAGTGCTCATAGTCAGTGCGGACACTGTTAAAAAGTGCAATTAACTAATGCCATTTATAGCTGAAGGTTGCTTGGTGCCATATTTGTTTCTGTTGATATAGGACAGCCTTCTCATTGAGGTAATGATGTTGGTATTGATTCCTTGACAACTGAAGGAATGAGCTCACCTCTGCCCTTGTGAACTCTTCCAGAAACTGATGGACACCTGGAGTCCTACAGGCTGACCACCTGCAAATGAAAGCAGAGTCTGCATTTTGGATGAGGCATTCCTCCTCCGTGCTTTGTAAGCAAGCCCTAAAGTAGCATTTTTAGAAAGACAGACAGAACTTTTCACGAGTGTGTTCAATCCTATTTTCTGTGAGCTAAATGTTATTTCTGCAGAGAAGTTCAAACAAATTGGAATGTGGTGTGTAGAAAGACTTGACATGTGGTGCAAGGGGCAAGACAATAGGATATGAAAACATAAGGCTGCAGCCATCTTCTAAATTTCAATTAACTGATTACTAGATATACCCATAAGCTGCATGTAAGATCAGGTGGGTCCCTCTTGATTTTTCAGTTGTGCAGATAATTTCTGAGAAGGTTTAATCTTTGACAAGCTTATAAATAAATACCTGAGTCAAACAAAGTTTGTGGGAATGTGACCATATGGAAAAAGAGATGTTGATAAAGATGAACTGAAGATCACAAAGGAGTTCAGGGGTAAATAAGGGCTAAAAGGTCTCCATCTTTAATATGATTTTTCTGGAATTCATTATTATCCCTCAGCTCTGCAAGCTGTATTCTGCTCCCTGAGCCAGTATGTCACTACAACAAGTGGTCTGATCTTAATGACGATGATTGTGGGTTCCTGGAAATGATGATTCACATGCTGCAAGGAAGAATTAGTCTTTGGAAACTTGCCTCAGTGCTTAGGCCAGTACAATAGCTCTTTCCTTTTTAGAATTTTATTTATTTAAAAAGCAAGAAGATGCTTTGCTAGCCAAAGACTATACAAAATAATGATAAAGACACAGGCTTTGTCTTTTGATTTGTAGTTACAAGAGAGTAAAAAGCCATATGAGTGATGATTTGCAAAAGGAGGCAGGAATCCTTTTGGTACATTTCTATTAAAGTATTTATTATTTGTGCCAATCTTTCCTATCACAGCCCCTCTCCAATATCTTCAAGAGGAGAAATAGCCTCCTGAGGTTCATCTTTATATTTTCCAGGCACAGATTCACAGGAGTTTCTTCTTCTTTTAGAAAGGATCACACACAGAGAAAATTTGTGTTCATTGAATGAGTAAAAAGACACTTGGTAACTAAGTTAGCCATCTCTGGAATCTATTTAAATGCAGATACCAAAAGAAATTTGGAGACAACATGTTCCAGATTTTAAGTGATTAATTATTTATTTTTACGGTTCAGTTTAAGTTTTCACTACAGTGTCCTACTAACACCTCACAGGGAACCATACGAGGTGACTAGTAGTTACATCTTGTTTCTGAGCTTGTTCTTCAGCACTGCATTTTGGTAAGGACAGACTTATGCTCTGCCAGACACATCCTGGGAGAGACTCTGGTGAACGCCTAGTAATTCATAAAGCAAAGTGGTTGCTACATGGCCATGAAATGTAAATATCCACACCAGAGTAACAGGTGCATATTGAGAAATGGACTCCCAGAAGGCCTCCAACCTATTCCACAGTCCCCAAAGAGGGTCAACCTTTTATTGATATTATCTACACCATTCTTTTAGTCTTTGTAGTCTTTGAGGATGTCCCACAAACTAGGTGCTTTGGAGATACAGAAGATGTGAAAGTATGGAAAGAACAAGTTTTGCTTTTGGTCAGGGTTTCCCTTATGCTTTTTTTTTCCTCTGCCTGACTACACTATTGCGGAGTTCATTCCTTGCACTCCTCCCTAACACACCCAAGGGGAAGGTCTTGGCGGAGCCCTGCAACTCTGCTTTTCGCAGACAGACAGCATCTGCTGTCACAGGTAGGAAAGAGGAGGGAAATGGAGGCAGGGCAGCTGTTGACATAACTGAAGGCTCTGACATCAGTCCTTTTAATTAGGTGGAGAAAGAAGAGAGCTAGCAGATATTTTTAGAAAGCAGGATGCTGGGGAAAATTACCTCATGCTTGAGGTCTCTGGGTTTTATCATTTTAAGCTCTACAGTGAAAAAAAAAAAAATTGAAATTACATCTTTCTAATTCTTTCCACTTCCTTATTTATCCCTTGCCCTTTTTCCACCCTGTCTTAACAACTGGATTTTTCAGGAGCTTTAATCAGAAGTTAGTTCCACAAACTTTTTATTGCTTACCTGTCTCCTGCAGATCAGTTACATGTAATTTCAGACCTTCAAAGAATAATTAATAGAAATCAGAGCCAAGAAAAAGGATTAAGGGAGGTGGGTTTAAATGCACTCAAATTCTGTCTCTCCCTGCCGCCATCAAAGCCCATGGTAACTCTTCTGAATTTCAGTATTGCTCTCTTATCACTCGTGCCCATGCTAGAGAGCAGCTGGGGACTTCAAGATGAGTAGACATGGACCAAAGCTCAGCTCTCATGAGTACGTCCAAGTGGGTCTGACTCGTTGCAATCAATGCAGTCACTTTTTGACTTCACCCGGGCTTGGATCAGCCAGCAGGGTGCACCAGTCTTGGTTTTACCTTTCTCCAATGGTTTCTGCCTCTAACTCTACCCTCCCCTTGTTTTACATATGGCAAAGCCCAAGAAGCCCAGGGCCCACCTGGGTACCCTGACTGGAAGAAGATATCAGGTCTCCTCTAAAGAGGAGAGCTTCACCAATGGAGTTCTTTTTGCTGCTGATCTTGCTGGTTTTTCCCACAGCTTTACAGCTTCAGTACTGTTTTGTTGACATGGATGTTTTAGAAAATGCCTGCACACTCACAGCCCCTGTACCTGGCAGCCTGCAGTGCAAGAGGGATGCAATATTATTACCACAGTGAATTGAGTTAATGACACATCTCCTGAGCTATAGTTACTGGCCTTTAGCCTATAGGAGATGTTGCAGTGCAAAAAACACTAGCAGAGGGAGAGAAAATGAAATGCATTTTTAAAAATAAAAATATATCAATTGCCTGACTGAGCATAATATTTACTGTCTAGGTCTTCTTGGTTTTCTGTTGAGTGCTCCACCATTTAACAGACAGCATTACTCAGGAGGTACAAGAGTTCAGGTAAGGGTACATCCTTAGCTGAAACTGTATGCAGACTTGCAGAGATTACACTAATTTAGGAAAAGGTTATGTAAATTTTGAAGATCTCTCTTTGGTCATCATATTACAAGCATGGTTTTGTACTTTGGTTTCCTAAGGAAATGAAGATTAGAAGGTCATGCGTAGGTGGGTACCTCAGTCATTAAGTCTTGCTGCTCTCCCTTTGTCTCCTAAATAACATTTAAGCTGGTTGATGAAGTTCAGCTAAACTTGGCAGCAGGGTTGTATCTCAAGCTTTTGACTTTCTCCAAGCTTTCAAGTTTCTCCAAGTTTCATGAAAATGGGCAGCTGTGTAGAGGAGACAGGTTCCTAGGTATGGGAGTACTACAGTATACCTCAGCCCTTATCAAATTTTATGGAATTTAAGTAGTAGACATTATGAACACTAACTTCAGAGAGTGCACATTTGGCACAAGACATAATATATCACAGTGCTGAAATTCATCCAGAATGAAGTCTGTAATTTCTGTACTTCAATTTTTTTTCCACAGGAGAAACTGTAGACTTGGGGCTTGCAGATCTTGAATGGACAGTATACATCAACAGGCTGTATTTTTCTCTCGAATTGGGTGTCTGACAGGTGCTTGGCCTTATGCAGAATGTAGCAGTTCCCATAACGCTGGCATTACAAAGGGTTTAGAGTTGTGATGCAGCTAGAAGTGCTTTCTCACATAGTCTAAAGTATCTGGAGAGCTAATGTGAATTAGCATAGCTCCTTCTGCACTCTGCAATGTACAGTTTGAGTCCAGCATTTGTAAAGCAAGGAAATGAAACCCATTATTTATCATTACAGCTCAAAGGCTGGTACTTGAACAGCTTCTTGAGAAATGCAGGTGATAGATTTTTATTGCAGCTAAACTATTTATTTTTACCTAGGCACACATTTTGGAAGGAATATTAGTTGCATTAATGCTTTGTGGATAAATGGAGATTGTTTATCGTGGTGTCTAACTGGCCATATACCATCCTTCATCAATTGCATTGACTACAGTGCAAAACAGCTTTGCAGTAAAACCATTACAAGTGTACTGATAGACAGAGAGCCAAATTCTGCCTTTGTTCTGCAAATGCGGCTCCCATTAGAGCTGGAAGGCTGTAAGTTTTGGCCCTGCAGTGTGCAATGTCCCTTAGCTTTGACTGTGAGATCAGGAAGTATTTCAATGTTAACTCGTATATGTAATTATTTTGATGGCTTTGTTGACTTCAGTAATTACATGCTTGAGTATTTTGTTGAATCAAGGACTAAACTTGCTTATTTTATCTAGTCACTGTGCACTGAACTCAAAGAACTACTTTATTTTAAGGCTGTAATATCTAGCTGGTCAGATTGTGTGTCTAGTTCTATGTGCAAAGACATGCTAGAAACAAGGTTGCTCAAAAAAAGCAAAACTAATTTCTGGGCACATTGGAAAAGGGAAAAAGAAAAACAGATGTCATCTTCTAAAGAACATCGCTGTCCCTGGCAGGATGATTTCTGGGAGCTTCCTTACTTGCTTTCTATAGATGTAGTTTCTATAGACACTTGAGTTTTAAGATGCAAATCCAGTACAGCTTTATCTATTCAACTACTTCGTGCAAAGCAGGAGTGGATTACTGCACTATTACAGAACCAGTGAAAACAACCAATCTTTCCAGAGTAGGACAGCTACTTTCAGTAAACAAAATACCCCAGTGTACACCTCTTGCAGGGTTCCCCATGTGTCAGTTAGCTGGCTTGTGACCCAAAAGCCTCCTTCCTCCCATGCTGAGTAATCTTTCTTGCTCTACATCTATGTTTTGCACATGTCAGTTGATGCATTTGGAGGACTTTAAATAAGGATTTATGTAACACTAGGTATCTTATGGACCTGGCTGGAGGAACGGTTCAGCTTCAAGTACTGCCTGCAGATCACTTTACCCAAGGTACCTGCAGAGGTGTAGGAGCAGCAGATCAAAAAGCCATTGATAGATTGTGTGAGCAGTGTTATGAGGAGTATTTATGGCTGACTCTAAGCAGTGGTGGCTTTTCCAGCTAGGAAACCCCTGTGTGGTATAACTCTCATTCCTGCAGTCAGATACCTCGGTCTATGTCCATTTGGCTGGACACCAGCTCTGTTTTGTCTTCCCCACCAAAGATGATTGTATCCCTTTATAGATCCATCCTACCAAACCCTGGAAACACACTTAAATCTTGTTAGGGAATAAACTGTCCTTGCCCATGCAAGGGAGAAGCAGAGCAGTTGTCCTCTTTCTTCACTTTTTCTGCCTGTTTTACGTGTCCTGGTATTGGGGGTGGGGTTGGGGTTTGTTCATACCCTCAGAACAATGCACACAACTGAGAGCACAACTTCAGCATGAGATGTTCCCAAAAGGTTAACTGTTGGTGAATGTGTGCCCATGTAGAGATTGGAAACTAATATAGACCCATGTAACATATCCTGTTCCTGGAACCTTTAAATCTTTTTATATATGGGGGTAAGATGCTGAAACTGAAGCCAGTAATATCTGGCAAATGCTAGTGTTCAGAGTTTACTGTGGTCTTCATTAGCTTCATTAGCTGAGCGGGTTACCAAGAAATCAGAGTATTAACTGTATTTTGAAGACTACTTAAAGATTGGAGATGGCTCAAGATTCAGTTGCTTTTTATTGAGGCAAGAAGAAAAGTTAAGATGTGATGTAGAGGTTACTAAATACTAATACCAGAGATAGAGAAGTTACCTACATGGGTCTGTGAATCAAAGGCTATTCAGGCAATGCATTTACCTACATGACACTGTTTACCTGCTACTTGCAATGAAACCAGATTCTGACCAAGAAAAGGCAAAAGCTTTCATGCCTTGCAGCAGCAAGATGCTGTCAGGCTGAGGGTGTGTATTAGTCACTGTTGGAGACAAGACATGTAGGAAGAGACCTTCCTTCCTTCATCCAGAGAAGAGATATGTTGAGTTATGGAGAAAGGGATTATTGCAGGGACAATGGAGTCTGTTCAGTCTGGATCTGCCTTTGTCCTGGAAGGCTTCATAGCTTTGACAGTGAAGTGAACCCTATGTTAGCCTAAGACAAAAAAGCAAGCAGACAAGCTACAGCAGTGCCTTGCTTTCCATGCACAGGAGCATTTGGGCACTGGGATCAGGCAGAGTTCTTTCAGACTAGTCCATGACTGCATTCCTGAAGCTCTGAGACATTCAATCCAATCAGCTCGATATTTCAACCTTAAAAATAAAGTGCTTTTTTGTTCCTAGCAAACAGTGACCAGACATTATAAGCATGCCTGCAATTTAATTCACATGCCTGCCTGCCCTTTGGAACCAAGTGTCCTAAATGCACCCATCCTACAGTCAGAAAGGGAGACTTGTGATTATCCCATTCAATCCCTGCAGTGACGCACCCTCCTTGCTTCATTCAGCAAATCCAGCACTGCAGGAATTATTGTTCTGTCCTTATTCAGGCCAGCAACCGATGGTGCACGTGGAGCAAACTTGCTGGGAAGACATCCAGGCTTGGCTTTGACTCCAAGTGACAATGAATTTGCTACACGCACCACACCGCCCCCACTAATCACAGCTAATGACTGCCACTGCTAAGAAGCCCTTCTGCATCTGCCCAGTTGGCTTCTGTCCTGCCTCTGACATTGCTTGATGAGACTGAACCCCCCACCCGCTCCTGTCCAGGGTTGTTCACGCAGCTCTCGATTCACTTCTTAGCCCACACTTTCCACCAGCTGAGAAACTTCTGTGTTGCCTGGGAGAGGGGCTTGGCTCTGGTGAAGTGAGGATTTAGGGAGAGCTTGGAGTTCTCCCAGGAAACAGGCCTTTTCCATCCATGTGTTGGCAAGAGGCAGCAAAGAGGCTGCAAGAGGCAGCAAATTGAGTGTCAGTGTAAGGGACCGAGAAGATGAGCTCCTGGGCTATGCTTTTTTCATTCTATACATCAGTTGGCTTAAAGCTTTTGGTCTTTGAGATAACCAATATACTGATGCCTTCTTATCTCTCAGAGAATCCTAGAACTTAATTAATTAACATTTTTAACTGTGAACACTTCCTCTGATAGGAGCTATTAAGTATCAGAGGGAAATATGAATAAACTTGGCATGCTCAAATTAACTCAGCTTTGGTATAGGTGAAAAGCGAATGAGTGATGCTACATCATGGGGAATAACTTGGGTTACTTCAAATGCTGTAATCCGACTTTTATGGATTTCTGGGCTATTTTTATAATACTAATTCTGATTAAAAATATTAAGTCTGACTGTCAGCTCTAATCCATGTTTCATCCTTGCATATCTAGCAATGTTAAATGCTCTGACTATTCTAAAGGCATTTAAAAACATACCCATGCTGTAGAAACTTCTAAGGAAAACGTCCATGCTGTACACATTGCTCTTCTTCTGAGGTAAGAAGAGTTTATGGAGCTGCACAAGGATGGCTGTTGTATTTAGTGTATTGACTTTGATTCTGTCCCAGGTTGAAAGCAGATTATTTAGTTTTTAGCTGTCTGTTGTTCCACTGTAAGTGGAGCTCAGCTGTGATCACCCACTGATATAAAAAATGCGTTTTCCATTTCCAGTTGTTATAGTTTTCCTTTTTTGTCATTGTGGTAGCTGCTCAGCTTTGCTGTTAGTAAGTTAAGCAGCTGTATAAAACTGGGCTGGAAATGCCTCCACCAAAATGGGTGAGATTGAAAGGCTGCTGCTGTAGCCTGTTTCCTGTGCAGGGTACAGCTGCTTTGAGCATGGCCCAAATTACCACCAAAAATTTTCACCAAACTATGCACCAGCATGTAACTTATGATAGCAATTGAGAAAAAGGCACAACTCTGAAGTTATTCTGTGTTCTTAGACAGTTTTGCCCCACTTTGGGTTGTATTTTGGGCTGTCTGTTCTGAAGATAGAGTTGAATTCTACATTTTGATCCTTAAAAAATTTGGCTAACCTCCCCAAACTGCACAGCTGCTCTGAGAGGGTTTTCAGTCACAAAGCGCGAACTCTTTAACACTGCTCTGCAATTAAAATGAGAAAAATCCCTAAAAAAGATTTTTAAAAATATGAAACTTGGTGATGTTATTCAGTACCCTGTGTATAAAACAGAGGGTTTTTTTCTCAGTTTTCTAGTGAAACCTAATTTGACCATGCAAGAAGCATTTAAACTAGAATACGTTGTTCTGTTTTATCTGGTCTTTAAATAATTTAGAGTCTGGAATTAGGGGGAGGAGGGGTTGTTATTTGCACTGAACGATAAAGACTTTGCTGATTACATGTGCAAGTAAACACAGCAGGCAAATTATGTGAGGCACACAAAAGTGAGAAAGGGCTAAGAAAGAAAGAATGTGAGGAAGAATATACTTGGTCCTGCAGAGTTTGGCAGCCATATGTAGTGTGATTTTCTGATATGGGCAGATGGAAAAACAGTAATGTAAAAATGTTAAACTAGAAATCATCCAGTTCAAGTCTCCATCTCCAAGTTGTCTTATAACTTCAAATTCTTTATTTCCATCTGATGCATTACTATAACAGAGGCAATCTTATAAACTTGCTTAATAGAGGAAAAGGGAATTTATTTGCTATAGGGATCTGTGTAGGACAATGCACAGGGTACACTGCATTGCAATTTTGTAGTTAAAGACAAAAGAGTGGTTTGAAAGCAGTTCTTTTCACTAAATATTTAAGAAATCTCTGCTGTAGGAAAGGTTTTTATGTGATAAACAGAGGAGAAAGGCATAGGTTGCTTTCTGTAATGATAATACTGTGCTTAGGGACAAGCTGACCCACAGTGTTGTCTTGCTTGGACCATCCAGGTATAATTCAATCACTACTAATCTTCATAAAGATTTTTCTCTGTTTTCAGCGTGGGGCACTTGCTGAGATATTAGTTTGATGCTTCAACCCAGTATATTCACTGGAGGAAGGTTCCTAGTAGTGGGGATGTACACTGGTAGGTTGGCCATACAGCCAAAGGAGATGGGGGGAGGTGAATAAAAGTAATCACAGTCACTTCAGTGCAATGGAAGAGTAGGCATGGAGAGGAGGGGCGGGGGGATTATGAGGGCACAGATGGTGGCTTTTTTGCGTACACAGACAGCGACTGTTTTGAAAGCACAGATGGTGGTTGCGATGTAAGAATCCATAGGAAAGCAAGACTTAAAAGATGCCTAAGCCAGTTTTTCAACTGGTCTGTGAGTTCAGGTTTCTCTGTTTTCAAGCACGCTTATAGCCAGATTTTAAAAGAGCCTGGGTGACTCTTCAGAATATGTGGTCTTAGCAATTTGTGCAAACCATGCTCCAAATAACCCAGGCTGTCCCACTCCCACCACCAAAGTCAGTGTAGTCACTGGTTACTTTGAAAAACTGTGCCCATCTATCCTAGAATTATAATAAATGTCATGGCAAATGCATTCAAATAAATGCATTTTCTCACATGCGGTAGTGAGTGTGTAAGTGTTCTTTTCCACTATTAGATTATTTTTCCCCAAGTTGGCCCTTTTGTCATTAAACAGAGCCACAGAGTGACTGTGGCCTGCTGACCTTTTTTCATGACACAATGGATCAGTCTTGTCTTTCCATCACAGAACCATGAAGCAAACAAGGCTATGTCAATAAGCTGGGTTTATTTTTAGCTTCCTGTAAGCTGCCTCCTGCTTCTTGGCTCCTATCTCTCCAGGCAGTTGGGAGATGCTGTCTTCCTCTCTCATAGCCCCTGGCGATTACATACTATCTGTTCTGGAGTTTGTGTCCATTTCCCAACTAAGAACAAAGATAAGATATGATTATCAACAGTGGATACCTTGAAGCCTCAGCTCCCCAGATGAATACTCATGCCAAAACAGGTGACTGTCTGTTAATTTCCATTTCATACAGTGCTTTCTTCTCTGAAATTACTAAGTGTAGTTGCCTTGATCCTAAAAGCCATCACATCTAGGAGCATTACAGAGCATATGCCACATAAAAACAGTCATACCAGATCAGACTAGTGTCCACTAAGCCAAATATCCTGTCTCCAAACAGTCACTCCTGTACGTGAAATTACAGAAACAGGGCAAGGACATAGTGTTGTTTAATTGAGCATTGCCCAAACTTTTGGAAAGTAGTGGCTGTGGGACTTCTAAGCCAGAGGTGGGTACTTGTGCTTAGAAGCCCATCAAGGACTTCATTCTTTAAATTTGTTCAGTTCCTTCTGGAGCCTGCATTTGACTTTTTTATTATTATTATTATTATTATTTTAATTTTTTTTTTATTTACAGTGCTTTGTAGCTAGGATTTCCAAAACTGAACTACACTTTGCATGAATAAACATCATCCTTTTGCTTTGAAATTGCTATATTTGTTGCTCCTTAATTCTTGGATGAGAAGAGATTGTGAAAAAATTATCCCTGCTCATTTTCTCTATGATGCTTATGTTCTCATAGACCTGTATCATATAATTCCTCAGCTGCTTTACTTTCTTTAGCCTAAAGAGGTGGCATTTGCTAGAGTGCATGCATCTCTGTAAAGACAACTCACAGAAATTACCTGGACAGGCTAGAGAGTTGGGCGGAGAGGAACCTAATGAAGTTCAACAAAGGCAAGTGTAGGGTCCTGCACCCAGGGAGGAATAACCCCAAGCCCCAGTACAGGTTAGGGGCTGACCTGCTGGCAAGCAGCTCTGCGGAGAAGGACTTGGGAGTCATGGTGGACAACAAGCTCTCCATGAGCCAGCAATGTGCCCTCATGGCCAAGAAGGCCAATGGTGTCCTGCGTTGCATTAAGAAGAGCATGGCCAACAGGTCGAGGGAGGTTATCCTCCCCATGTACTCTGCCCTGGTGAGGCCACATCTGGAGTTCTGTGTCTAGTTCTGGGCTCCCCAGTTCAAGAAATACAAGGAACTACTGGACAGAGTCTAGTGGAGGGCTACAGAGATGATTAGCGGATTAGGGGACTGGAGCATCTCTCGTATCTTGAAAGGCTGGGAGAGCTGGGTCTGTTTAGCCTGGATAAGAGAAGACTGAGAGAGGATCTCATCAACGCTTATAAATATCAAAAAGGCAGGTGTCAAGAGGGTGGGGCCGGACTCTTCTCAATGGTGACCAGCAACAGGACAAAGGGCAATGGGCACAAACTGAAACATGGGAAGTTCCATCTGAACATGAGGAAAAACACCTTTACTGTGAAGGAGACAGAGCACTTGAACAGGCTTCACAGAGAGGTTGTGGAGTCTCCTTTTCTGGAGATATTAAAAATCCGCCTGGACATGATCCTGTGCAACCTGCTTTAGGTGATCCTGCTTTAGAAGGAGGTTGGACTAGAGGATCTCCAGAGGTGCCTTCCAACCCCTACCATTCTGTGATTCTGTGAAATGTCATAGGCAAGAGAGTTTCTGCCTGTTTTGAGTTCATACCAGGAAGAAAACTCTTGCAGAGAATTCTTTCTGTTAGGTCTATCCAGAAGTCTTTAACAGCATGCAGAGTTACTAGACTACGCACATTCACTCCAAATTAAATGCACATAAATAGCAGGCTTGCTGGTGTCACCAAGTAATTATTTTTGAGCAATGGTTGACAAATGCTGGGAACCATCTATCTCAGTGATTCTTTAGTGTGAGCCATGAAGCTGACCCCATTCCCAATACTTTTACATTTCTTTTTTTATTTCTGGTTTTCAAGATGGGCACAACAATGCTCCATCCACTGCCACTTTAAAGAACAAAAACATGCAAAATCCAGCTCTGCTTTGGAGAGTTTTCATAGAGAAAGCCAGAACATTGGCATTTCTCTGACTTAATGTATTGGTTTTGGTCTGCAGCTGCCTTGAAGCCATCAGACTAGAGTCAACCATTCTTGATTTTTTTTATTGTCAGTCAGTTCCTATATTGATAATTATGGATATTATCAATAATACTCACAGGAGTTTTATTTATAGCTGTGCTCCCTGCTGCTCCTGAAGTTGTACTCGGAGAGCTCTGTGACGACATAGAAGTATTGATGTAGAGTCAGGGAATTATTTATTACACACACAAACTATGTTAAGAGAAGATTATTAAAACTGAAAAATGGAGTACTCCAGTTTTAGGAAATACAAGAATTGTGCCTGTTTGCATGGTCTTTGGTTGATAGCCTTAAGTGTGTGCTGAGCCACTCAGCTTCACTGCCTTTCAAGTGGAGTTTTTTTCAGATATTAAAGGAGCATCTGCACTGAGTGTGCTACAGAGGGTAAACTACTTCCTTATCAGAAGAAATTCCAGCTCTATAATTAGAATTACTATTAGGCTATGAAGGATTTTGTTGATAAGGAGAGATTGAAAGGGGAGTGTAGATCTTCACAGGGTTAGGAGTTCTCAGTGACTTGCTGTGAGGTCCCTCTGCTAAGTCCTTTCACAATCATCGGGATTGTTCCTGTCACTAAAGCAGATTGAAAGTATTATTCTCCACTCTGACCTCTCTTTATAATCCCTTGTCCAGATGATGGTCCTAGCACTTAACAGTTCATCCTGCATAAAGCCACTGAGATATGGACTACATATACGCTGGTAGGAGGTCGTGTAGGAAGTCCACACAGTTTAGCTGGACCAGCAGGAAAACTTGTAGTACTTGGGCTTTTAACAGACAGTTCAAATTTTAGGAATTTTGATTTCTGATTATACTTTGAGACCTTCTTAAGATTTATTTTAAAACAAATTTCCAGTTTTGGTATTTTCTGTATCAAAAGTGGTGTTGTTAAAAGCAGTACATTGTTAATATTTCTTTAAAAGCCTGATTTACTGATGATGACTTCAGAAACCCATAAATGACTTCAGAGATTTTGAGAACACTAGTCCAAGAGGGGCACTTAGACCAGTTAAAGATCCTTTCAGAGAGCTTTCATATGCTTTGGAGTTATGAGGTAGAGCAAAGAAGAATCAGTTGTTCCTCTCTATAGCTGTCGTTAGCTCCTCAGCTGAGATTTGCAAAAGTTCTTTTTACATCAGGTAAATGAAAGTCTTTCTTTTTACTCTCAGTGCAGCTGATATCTTTGACTATAGAGGTATAGGCTGTCTCTAGTTCTGTCTGTCTGTCTCTGGCCGGGTAATTCATATGTTGAACATGCATTCCTCAGACATCTTTTAAAACAGGTCTGCAAGATGGATGCATATGAAGGGATAAATCTGTTTTTCTAAAATGAATGACAGCAGCTTGGGTCAGAATGAAGGAAGTTGTGCAGAATTTGCTAGGAAACAAATCTACCTGATTTTTACAAATCTTAGATAAATCAGGGTCTGTTTAGATGTTGTTGACATAGTGATACTCTTTGCCTGGAACATCAGGGCTGTCCTTTATAATTTAAGAGCATATTCTGGCCCTTCAGAGGAATACCAGATATTTACAAAAAAATGTAACCAATGAACATTTGGGAGGGGTCCCATCCCTGTTACTTACCATGATTTCAAAGAAAGAGCTGAGGCTGCAGGACCAGCCGTCATGGCTAGAGATGGCTGGACTGGTTAATGCTGAAGGGTCCTTGCTGGAGACGCTGTAGTGCTGTAAGGGTCTTTGCTTCTCCAGCCCCTCAGTGAAACTTCCCCCCACTATGGCCATTGAGTACTGGGCATCACTATCACTCCTCAGATCAGGTGCATCACTCCATTGGGAATGCTGGGACAATTGTAAATAATTTGCTTTCACCTGATGTGTGGAAAAAAATGAAATAAGTTTTAAGGAGAAATCAGCTGGCAGTGTTTGTTCCTGCAGGGGCTTTGCTTCTATTCTGGAGGGAACTCCTTGCTGCTTGCACCAGGTTATTTCCCTGGCTGCTCTCTCTTGACCACGGTGCAAATTTGGGATGCTGAAGGTGAAGCGCTGAATTCTGGCTCATTGTCAAAGAGGGCTGAGGAAGCTTGCATGTACTGGATATACATTTCCAGGGTACTCAGTAATTCGCCAACTTTCAGAGGCCAGGCTTATACTCATCTAGCACTGAGTATACTGTGCTTCCATCTTTTAAAAATTGAAGAAGTATGCAGGTAGACTCCTGCTTCTCTGTTTCTTGACCAGAAGGCTATTCCCTGAAAGAGATGTTAGGGGCTACAAATCATAAAATGATGCAGGTTGGAAGGATCTCTGGAAGTTGCTTCTGCTTCCCCTCCTCAGCACTAGTCCAGCTGGATCAGAGTGCTCCACACTGTGGCCAGCTATGGTTTGAGTATCTCCAAGAATGGAGTCTGTGACGTCCCTGAGACCTTGCTGTAATGGGGACCTTCCTCTATGGGGAAAGAAATTGTTCCTAAGACCTCATGGGAGTGCCCTGTGTTGCATCTTGTGCCTGCTGCCTCTCACGCTTTCTCTGGGAAGTGTCCATCTTTTCTCTCCCCTCCATTGAGGCTGCTGAATACAGCAGTAAGGTCCCTTTAAGACTTCTCTTAAACCTGCCTTGAAAGTCATTACCTATCATAAAGAAACGTAAGTTTAAGGGATTTAATTTTTTGGAGTTTGAGCAGGAAGGGATCATGTTTTCAGGCTTTTATATGCAACCACAAAGGCTACTGTTCTTTTTTTGTCTGAACTTCTAATTATTTCAAGCTGTGGTTCTCTGATTTTCATTTATTCCAAGGAGCTGAAGCTGTAAATAAGACAAGTGTTAAAAGAAAGGAGAGAAAATAGTGACAACCGCCAAAGCTATAAATGCAATTTTAATTGAAACTGGATTCTAGGCACATAAAAATACTTTAGTATGTAGTATTGCTTCAGTGCTTGTGAAATAGTTTGCAGTTTCCCCTAGAGAAAGGAAAAAAGATTCACAAACTCAAAAAAAGTAGTTGACAATTGACTAGAAATAAACATTCCAGCAGCACTGAAAAGTTGAGGTATGTCTTCATACCTAAAAAACCCACTTTTGTTTTCTTATTTCTTGCTTTGAAGACATGATTCTTCAAGAGACTTACAGAAAGACAGAGTGGCAAAATGTGTTAACCCAGTATTTGGGCAGAGGCTTCTTCAAGCCTTGCATTTGAGAAGTTTCAGTTTTGACATGTAAAGAAATGTTTCAAGAAATAAAGACATAATAAAAGCAGTAGTGACTTAATTGAAAAACGTCGGAGGGTTAAAATACCTTAGCAAGGAAACAAAGGCAAGGCAGGCAAAGGAGAGGGAAAAAAGCTGTGATGGATGAGTACTAAAACAATATGCAATCAGAGAAAGCAAAGCTATTGTGCAAACAAAAGCAAGAAACAGCATGAGTAGAGGCTGGAGATCAAAAGAACTTGGAATAGAGGAGAGCACGTTCTAGGAAAATCTTTATGAACAATAGGAAAGCCTTAGAAGTGGTTTATTTGATAAATAGGAAGCAAGTGAAAGCCTGGGTAGGTAGCATGATGTTTTTTAGTAGATTTGAGAAGGCTGTTTTGGAAAAGCAAGGAAAATAGCACTGAATAAAGCATAGTTCTGAATATAATGCAATCTTTACAATACCAATAATAGGTCAATGCATCACTCACCTCACTTTCCTCTCAGCAAGAGAATCTGTGTGCTCCTGTTACATGTGAAATAGCAACAGAACAAGAGTTCATGACCAAATTACCTTTTTTTTTTTTTTGGTGACTCTCTTAGGCAATTAATTTGCATCAAGTTGGATATTAGGAAAAATTTCTTCACCCGAAGGTTTGTCAAGCACTGGAACAGGTTGCCCAGGGAAGTGGTTGAGTCACCATCCCTGGATGAATTTAAAAGACATGTAGATGTGGTGCTTAGGGACATGGTTTAGTGGTTGGACTTGGCAGTGTTAGGCTAATGGTTGGACTTAATGATCTTAAAGGTCTTTTCCAACCCAAACAATTCTATTCTATGATTCTATTCTGTTTTGAAGAATGTTTGGGTTATTGCTGATTTTTTTGTGAAAAGTTGTTGCAAGCAGATGTAAGTACAAATACACATTCAAAAGCCCTTCAAAGACTGGAGTCTGCAAAGTAACTTTTATCAAAGTTTTATCAAAAAAGTTTTATCAAAAATTTTTACTCTGTTGGGATTTGGCATGATGGCCCTACATCTTGCTTTAGCTGATTCTGCTGCAAGGTAGAGACAACAAAGTTAAATTCTTCCTCAGCTTTTCACTTAGAAGACACAAATAACTACACTTGTATTATTCTGTATTCATATGAATGGGTGAAAGCATCTGTCAGCAATAACTTCGCATTAACTGCTCTTCAGTTAGTATAATGAGAATTTCTAGATGGTGTAATACTTATGTGTACATTCCAGTGCTTTCTCAAATGAAAGTTAGTTCTACAAATTCTATAAGTAATGTGAATGCTGTTTTATCATCCATCTTCATTATTAAGTAGTACACATGGCCTAGTCAAATTCTGTGAGAGCAAGCTGGGAAAAGAGATCATTTAAAGAGAGGTAAGAGCTCAGTAAAGACAATGCTTATTTACAGAACGTTATTCAGACTCACTTACTCTTAGTAGTTAGACCAAGACTTCGACTGAAGTACAGATGCCAAGATCCTTTCCTCCTCACTGGTAAAATCTCCCACTGTTTACATGCCCACGTACCTGTGGTGCTTACGGATTCATTATTTGCTCTGTAGCAGCAGCAGCACAGAAACTTTTTTTTTTTTTTTNTTTAATTTAAAAGACTCTATGAACCTTTCAGATTCCTTGGGTTGCTCAGAGTATAGCACATTCATGAGGGTCCTTCATCAACACTGCAGGTAAAGGGAGGTCATACAAGCTAACTCTGATTCCCAGACCTTGTGGAAATGAGAAGATAGTAAGACCAAAAAGAGGAGAACTATATTGGAAATGCAGTTAGCATGACCTCACATGTTAAAATACATGGACTCAAGTCCTTTCAGGCTGAGGTGTTGTCAGTCCACCTCTGGTGCATCGTTTACAGAGCAGCATGTCTGGAACGAACATCAGAGCAGTCTCATGCCTGTATGTCTGCACCTTCTGTGACAGCGACTATTCCCTCCATAGAAAATTCACAAATACAGTTTGGTAAAGAGACACATCAGGTTAATAACACAGCTTTTTTTGACCTGAGTCAAACATACCCTTAATGCCAAAGAGGATTTGGATTGCACTTTTCCGAGGGAAAAGTTATTCATAATGAGAAATGCTGCCAAATTATTTTTTCCTACTGTACCCAATGTCTGCTAATGAACATGACAGCAGGGATGACATGCTCATGTTTAACATTCAGGTTCTATTATATGCACCAGTCCTTACAGAAATGCTAAAAGATTAACTCAGGCTTGACAGCCTGATCTGCCAGTGAAGTCCTGCACGCACCTGTTGCAATGGCATCACCAGTTCTGCAGCCTGTGTGCCTTCCCCCATCTTTAATGACCCCAGTAGGAGCCATTTCCAGTGGGCTGACAGTCAGACAAAGCAAATGAGACTCCTTGGCAGGACTCGAGACAGCCAGTTTCTCCAGATTTCTGCTGTGAGATGTGTTTGTGTGCATGTATGTGTGTGCTGGAGGGGGAGGAATTTACAGTAAGAAGTTGTGCTAAAAAATAGTGGAGCTTGTCTGCAGATCTGTTCGATAAATTTATCTAAATATTCACTTTTCTTCCCTTTATTTTCCCCTTCTCTCCCTCCTTCTTCTTCTCCCATTCACTGTCAGGAAGGGCCACCTCTGAAGGGTCAATTCAGTACAGCCTGGCGCCAACACAGACGGACGTCAACAGCAGTTACAACTGTGAGTCAATTTGCAAAACTCGTTGAAATCGTATTGTTTCATGTGCATGTGGAAGGTGCAAGAACTCTGCAGAGGGCTTCCAGAAGGGGAGAGGGTAGGTTTGTCACCCCTAGCTCCTTCTGGTTGGAGAAGCCTGCAAGTTTTTGAAGCCTCACAAAGCATTAGATAAAAGTAGATTTTCCTGAAAAATACAAGGATGCTGATGTGCAAGGGCCAGTGCCAGGTCATTTTATCAACAGAACATTCCTTTTGCAACTGAATGCTGTTCAGAGAAAACTGGCTATCGAGAAAGCTTAAGACACTGAAGCTGACTAGAGAAGAAGCTGGAAGCTATGCACAGACAAGTCTCTCCATTGAATTGCTGCTTTCCCAGCTGGAGACAAGAGTTGCCAGTCTCAGATTTGTGTAGGAGCACTGATGTGTTTTAGGACAGGTGAAGAGACCTTGCTTTCAATTTTGAAGTAATTTAGCTGCTATTGCTTAGATTCTCTGGTGCTCTCTGGAGCACCTGGAGGGGGAAGATGAGACCTTGCTTGACATGTTTTTTTCTCTCTCATTATGCACACACACAACGTTATCTAACACTTGTTATCCCAGCCTTCAGTGGTCCCTTCTCCTAATACATGTGTTAGGGGGAGAGACTCTTTATGCGTTGGGTAAGAGGGGAAAGAAAAATTGCACAGAGCAAATGAAAAATGACACCTGCTCCTCACCGTTCCTAAAAGGTACTCCTGCCCTGTATTGTCCACTTGGTGGCTCTCCTAGGACCAACAAGCTTCAGCCCAACATGATAGAGAAGGTAGCTGGCGAAGGAGACAGTGGGTTAAAGGAGAAGTGGACAAGTGGATGGGCTGGAGAGGATGAGAAGAGGCGATGGCAAATGGAGAGGACACTAGCAGGGAAAAGAGATGGCAGTGAAAAGATCCCAAGAAAGCAGTCTGGGCCTCTGGAAAAGCAGTTTGAGAGCTGAAAATGTCACAGTGATCTGCTGTTTAGTTGAACTGACTGTCCTGAGATCTGGAAAAGTCTCCATTCACCCTTCCACTTCAAAGACAGTAGGAGAAATTACATGCTCTGGCAGGGAATGAGCAAACAGAGCCTGTCTGTCCCTGTTTCAAGACTGACCACCGGAGCTATATAATTTGTAGCATCTCATTCATAGAAAGGTAGTATAAAGTAGTTGTGAACTACGGCACAATGATGGGATTAACCCTGCTTATTCCAGCTGCATTGTCCTCAGCACAGTTCTAACATTTTCCATGTGTTTACTAAACATTGTATCTTTGGTATATAAATGAAGATACAGCTTTTTATTAATATATTTGAATACATTTGTTAAAATCTTGCTCACAAATTGTAAATGTAATAACATTACCATAAACTGTGCTGTAATCTGATTTTATGCTGCACAGCAAACAGTGGCAAATTCACAGCACAGACCGATGTCCCAAAGATCTGTGACTCTTAGGCAAAGAATTGGTTGTTTCTTCTTAACATACTTCTGTGCCTCAAATGCTTGGGTGAGTCATCCTGTATTTGTCCCCCTTCTTAGTTTTCTGATGGATTGCTTAAGTTCCACAGTTTGTGCAGTCTGATGGTCACTTCTGTAAACTACTGCTTGGAAGTGTTGATATCCTGGGCAGTGCATCAAACCAGATGTTTAGGCAGCTGTCTCAGTCCTGAGAGCAGTTCCATGTGTCAGTAAACATGTGGACATGGGCCTTGAGATCAACAGGAAGACTCATTGTGAAATTGCAGCATGCAGTTGAGGGGCCTGGGCCTGTATTTATGCCAGCTGGAAGTGATTTTAAAAGATTTTAGAGTGTCCCAAAGATTGGAGGCTGAGCACTGGTGGAATTCAGGCTGATGCTTGGCTCATCATAGGATGCCTTTAGCAGTCAATGAGTGGATTTGAACTGCAACACAGGGATTACACTTTACCAGGTCCTAGATGAAAAAAAAAAAAATCAACAGAAAAAAGCAACAACCTCAAGCATGTACAGCCCCATGGTTTGAGAAAGGATGAGCTGCAAAGCCCTTTTTAGGGACTGAAAGTCTCTGTGAAATACAATACACTATCATACCTTCCTGTTAGGTCACCTAGTCATCAATCTTGTACTTGTCTAGAGCAGCACTCCATTTTTGGCTTTTTTTCTTTTCTTCCTCAAGATGTTAGAGCACTTAATCAAACTTCAAGATGTATTATGATTAGATCCCATGCCCCGCCTTGAACCATGACTGATTTTGCTGTGCTTCCTCTCTAGGAAGAACAGTTTGAGGCTGCACTATATGAGTTTCCAGGGGAAAATTCAGATAAGAAAAGCAACAGCATAGTAATACCAAGCAGGTGTGCTATTGGGCAAAGCTATTTACAATCCTTTGCCACTGCATCTACCCCCCCCCTCCCTGCCCCCCATCTGTGTGTACCCTCTCCCACTCTCCTGGTCAGAAACTGGACTGGTATGGCTTAGTGTTGAAATTATTGTAGCCATGCAATACTTGGAGATTCCCATCAGCATCTCAAACTGTTGTTAGGACTTACTATTATTATTATTATTATTATTATTATTATTATTATTATTCTCCTTTGAATGACAAATCATAGTACAAACAGGAAGAGAGAGTCTATCTAGGTGGACAGGCTAAAGCGTAAGAAAAAGGAAGGGGTCTAAGCCCTGTAACAATGCAGAAATCTCCCTCTGAGAGTGGAGCAGTACTGGAGGAGGGGCTGAGAGAGGGTGTACAATTCCCATTCTTGGAGATATTCAAAACTTCACTGAAGAATGCTGGGAGAAAGCTGATTAAACCTGGAAGTCAGACTTTGAGCAGGGTTTGGGCTCAATGTCCTTCCAAACCACATCATCTTCTAATTATCTATGGTAAAATCAGTGGCAAAGTCCTTCATACTGAGGTACGTACAGCCTGATACTTGATCTAGCACCCAAGCTGCATAAAATAGTGTCCCTCTTTGGAAACAAGCTATCTCCTCAAAAACCACTAGGTGAATGTTGTCTTCTGGTAGTCTGCAGCGGAGAGGAGAGGAATGTGACGGAACTTTTTGTATTTAATTAAGTCTGTTTATACACACGGAGTATGTAGGATTTTAGGAACCATGGGCTGGAAGGTGAGCTGGCAATCTTAAACAGGCAAAGAAATCTTGCTCCCCATAAGACTGAGACGGACTGAACTCTCTCAAGGGCAGAAGGACAAAACTGTCCTTTCACAGACATCCTAGGGATCAGAGCTAGAGGCGACTTTCTCTGACAGCATTGTTCCTGTTGTGTAGCTAAATTGAACGGGTCAGGTCCTGGGGCTGTCAATCCAGCTAAGTTTGCACCAGTGTTTAGAGAGGAAGTAGATATTCTCCAAGGGCTAAATGCCAGTGACTCTGATGTGACATTGTGATAAAGTCCTGGGCTCTTTCAGTGGGAAGAAAGTATTGTTGCATTACTATAATGACTTGTGATACCACATCCATTGCTTTTTTATTGTGTGTTTTCAAACCCTGGGCTCCCATTTGGTTTTGATGGACACCAGCTTTTTTATTCCAAATGGTTTTTTAACCTTTCTGTTTTGTAGTGATGGGAATCTAAACTGAGAGCTCATTACAAATACCTGCTGTGCATACTGAGCTCTTAAGTATTACCTGAGGCAGGGTCTGTAGGAAGAGGTAATAGCAGATATTCTCTTATATCAGCTGACGTAGATGTGAAAAACAAACTGATTTTCTGACACACTAGTCACTGCTCATATCTGAAAGAGAAGCAAGAAATTTGAAGTTATCATCCTACATTCTCAGTTTCTTGGCTGTTGTGTTTTACTTCTTAAAATTCCTATTCAGAATCCACTGAGGCTGCTTGGGTGGCTGCTATTCATTTTTGTAGGTTTGGGGATAAGTATCATACTAGTAAGATTAATGATTATAATTGAATTTAAATGTTTTACGTTTTTTCTTGCTGTCTATGACATTACTAATTTTTTTAACGGTTATTCATTAAAGAGCAAACTAGCTGACTCCCTAAGACATGCCAAATTCTTTCTGCAGTCTGCTAATGACCACTAGTTCTGCTGGCAGAGTTCATAGGGAAAATTTAGAAAGCAAATCTATATTTCTAACAGCACTGCTGCCAGCTGACTTTGTTATTGCAAGAGTTAAGCCCCTATCCTTTCTGTGCTCTATGATGCCTTGATTTTGTCAGCATCCTAAACATGTCTGTCACAATAGAAATTGGATGGAAAATCTTCCACATGAGCATCCTGCCCACAATTTTAGCATTAGCAAGAAATAATTGTGCAGCACCTTCTATGGAAACATTTCATTCCGTCATAGCTGCCAATTTCAAATGAGTGGTTTTGTTCCAGTTAATGGGAACTGCTACAGCAATGTCACTCTGGCACAAATTGTGGTGCCGAGATCTGCAAGCAGCAGAAAAATGGCAGCTGCTGAGACAAAGGCTCGATGGCTCTCACCATGTGGAGCAACTTTTAAGGACAGTGGGATTGCTGGACACCACTTCTTTGCCCTCAGAGGCTCCTAATGCACATAGGGTTTTACGAACCTGAATGACTTTGGAGTGAATTTGTGACAGGATGGGGGCATAAAGTCACTGAGCTTCTTCTGAAGTGATGACACATGCCAGTGCTGGATTATGGCCCTCAGGTTCCTTATCTACAACACTAAAACAACACAGCAGAAAGTCTGCTTTTCCAGGTGAGGGGGACAGGCAGAGATGATGGCCAAGACTGGACAAAAACACATGCCAGAGCTTGATGTGAGACTGGCAAGTCAGGAGAGTCTCAGCAGTGTCAGGGTGAGCTCCAGCAAGGAGTCTGTGTCTATTGCTCAAGAAGGGGAGGGGCACTCATGGGGTTCAGAAAGAGCAGAACTTGATCTTGAAATACATTAAGGTGTTAAAGCTCTGAAATGTTCAGGGTTGTGGGATTTTTTTTTAATGACTGCCTCCAGGTGATGGATTTAAAAGATAAACACGTCCAATAATTGCTTTTTCTTGGCTTGTTTTTTTGTTTATCTTATACCTTGTATTCCACAGATGTTTTTCATGGATATTCTGGAACCAGTTTACATGGGGACACTCAGGCAATAGGATCTGAATTTATTTTTGAAGCGCCTTTATTACACAGAATTAGATCCTGGTGTGAGCACTCTCACTCAGAATTAAGCTAAACTAAAATAAAGGATTAAATTTGAGAGCAGGGTATGAAAGGCAATGAAGACAGAAGGAGAATTTGCCTTCATTTGAATTTTGTGAAAAGCTCATAGAGGTTAAATGTTATAAACCAGGTCCTCAGCCAGTATAAGTGAGCATTATCCAGTGATGTCATTCAGGTGTTCAGTAGGGGAGAAATTGGTCCTTAGCAGGTAGTTAACCATGCAGACTGTGAAGGCTCAGGAATTGGGTGGGATGTAGGAAAAGGGTGTAAACTGCAGAGGTTTACAGAAGCATCTGTTGTTTAGATCAGGTTAAAGCTGCCTTTGGCTTTTCCTGATTTGTGTAGAAATCAAATTATCATAATTTTTAAGTCAATACTCTTGCATCTGACTCTTTCTTTTGTGAATAGGACAAACAGGAGGTGATAGAAAATATAAAGTGGAGTGATATAAACATGGAGGAATAGGCACTTCTGCCTCAAATTATAAGAATTCAGAGGCAGTGGTAGAAATTAAAGATGACAGTTTCACAATATGTAATTAGGCTGTGGAATCCACTGTTATGGGAAGATTTTGCAGGTGAGTTTAGTTAAATTTAAAAAAGCAACTTACATGAATTACAAGAATACCCAGACAAGTAATAATTAATTGTGATGAAAATTCTGTAAAGGATATTAGATGCTGTGCATTAGGTATTATGCTAGTCTCTATCAGGATCAGATAACCTAGCAGACACTCAACCTGCAGTAAGCAGAAAATTACCTGAGAAATACCGGGTATTGGTCTCAGTAGGATTCAGAAAACCTTGCGTCATATCCAGGCTATCACTTGATCTAGCTTCCTTTTTTTAACTGCTCCATCCTTATTTTGGCTGAGTTAAACCTTTCAGGTGTCCAGCTGCTGCTGAGTAATGTATTCTGATCATACTGATTCACAGTGAGTCAGGAAACCCAACTTTTTAATGCAACTTGCAGAAGAATCATGTTGAGCTAGGTGTGCTTGGAGCCTGAGTATTGCCATAAATAACGGTGCTGAGGAAACAGGTGAGGTTTAACTCTCTGCTTAGCATGAAGCTAAGCCATCTTGACCATCTTGGTGCTCAAGATGTAGATTTGGATTCAGTATTGTACTAACAGCAGTGTCCAAGTTTACTAACAACATGCAGTGGGAACTGACAAGTAAATTTGCTTGAAGGATCCTCGGGATTGCAAATAAAGCATCCATGCCCCATCTGCTGGGGTACATTATGCAACAGACCTTCTCCTCAGCAAAGAAATCAGTGGACATCAGGGAACAGAAGAGGAGAAAATGCTGCTCTCTCTCCTTCCATGACTCATGGGGAAGAGATGAGAAATGGTTTATATGAGAAGGATCAAGACCCAGGAGTCATGGTGCAGGTCATTTTACATATACCTTTCACATGGCAATCCAGGCAGTCCTTGTCCCGTGTTAGCACGGAAAAGCCAGTATGCAGTAATTTAACATCTTAATTCCTCAGCACTCTAACTTCCCTTTATCTAGAAGATGCAAGGGAATTATTGCAATGTAGTGAGTTAAGACGTACATTTCAAATTTTTCTTGTTTAGGTGTTTTGTTAGCTTGTGTCACTATTACAGCTCAGCATGTAATAGCCATTCTCATTCTGTTACAATAAAACCAAATGTAAAATGTTATATGAACTAAGTTGTCATGCTGCTGCAGAAGTCCATTGTGTAGCCCTACCCCTGCTGGTCTAAGGCCAGGCAAGCTATAGCTAAATAATATACCTTTGACTGATAAGTAGGTTGTGATTGTTAAAAGCTGAAGTTTAACTGATATATTACTAGTTCAGTCAGTAAACCATCAAAAACCATTTGGACTTGCTAAAAGTACCAGAAAACTAGGGGAAAGGTAATTCCAACAGGAGGAATTGCAACCACCAACCCATGGACCACCTACCCCAATTATACCACCTCCTTAAAAGATGCATGCTAGATGAAGAAATCTAAACCAATCATTTAATAGAATAACAATGCATATGCTCATGTTTTATGTATGTTTTATGTAACCACTGACTTGGGACAGACACCCATATCTGTGTACATATGCAATAAAATACCTCTGCTCTGTGTGTATATTGGCATATTGCACACTGGGTAAACAAACCCCCAGTTTTGGGACAACAATTCTGCAGTAATTATGTTCAGATGAAGTGCTCTACTGGCAAAAGTTTAATTGGTACACATTCTTTATGGAATTAATTTAAGAGAACTTGTATCGTGTCCTTTGAGTGATGTGCATGTCCTATGAGATCCCAACATCATCAGTAAGCATCTGGTGAGATCTCTACCACAGTGCTTGTCCTGGAAGCACTGGAGCAGGAATTTAAAATTGTTCTCCATATAGTGAACAAAGGTAGTTTGAAACTACCTTTCATGTTTGGAATGACCAAGTCACTTATGGTGATGTTCTTCTTTTTTAAAATGCAATGCTTTCTCCACATCATTGTCCTGATTACAAAAATAGCTTCTACCCTTTCTGACAATTTCTCTACAGTAGACTTCATCTCTGAAATCATTAAGCATTATAATTATGTCACTTCAGACCAAAGAATCTGCCACAACTCTTAACAGTCTTGTAAAGGAAGAATTGAAAAAAAGAAGATTTTTGCTCATCCTGCAGTGTTTTCACATGGAGTTTGTACTTATATGAGGAAGAAGAACTTTGACAGGTCAGAAGAAACCGTAGTTTACAAGCCCTTCCTGTTCAGGCTGCTGCAGCTGTCTTTCTGCGCTTGCACTAGGCAGGTAGGGTCTACTCAAACATAAATTGGATGTGACAGTTTCCAAATGATCAGACAAAGAACAGAGGAGAAAATATGTTTGGGAAAAGCCAGGAGAATGATGTGGCTGAGATGACCGGCTAACTGCTTGCAAGCCAGCAGCTGATTTCCTGCTTAGATACAATAATTTCTTTGCACAAGCTTATTCAGCTGAAAGGTGCAGCACACCTCTAGTTATCACACCTGAATACTTAAGGAAAGAGCACAAAAATTCACAAAAAGTGTGAG
>VXBL01000883.1:0-36728 GCA_013400195.1 Aramus guarauna | reverse complement strand
ACAAAAATTCACAAAAAGTGTGAGACACATGCTAAGAGCATCCAGAAGTTGTCTAAATAGCAGATAGTCAGGGTCCAAGTAGGCAATGTGAGCTCAACAGAAAAGAAAGCAAGCTATTGGATTTAACAGCTCATAAAGTAGCAGGTTGTACTCGATGAAATAAAACGGGACATGTTGTGCAACATTTTACAGATGCATGGACTGTAGCTCAGGGAGGGAAACACCTCTCTCTCCTTGTCTTTTCCCTGGCTCCCTTTATTCATGCACAGTTAAGTGTCACGGGCTGCTGGCTGCCTGTAGGAGTGTGGTCTCACTTGTGTGAAGCCCAGTTGTGCTAATAGGGCAGTTAGTGTGAACTGCTCAGGGGTTTTTGTTACTGGTGTAGGTAAGATTTTGGAGGATGAAACTGCTTCAGGAAAAAACAGGCTTGTCAGACTAGAGTGTCATTGAGGATCTTTTCCTATGTTATTCATAATATGCCTTACTTATAATAAGGAGAAAGTATTTTTGTGTAAGAGGATAACCTTTTACTGCCTTTTGTTTGGCAATCTCTACACTAGCCCACACATATTCATCACTGTCACAGGGTAACTGCTGCAATCATGCTGACTAACCCTAAGGAAAAGTGAAGGGAATGGTGTGCATGCCACCGGCTGCAGACTTCTTGTGCCATCCTATAGATGCAGCCAAGGTTCTGATTTCCTCTTGCTGTTATAAATCAGGACTAAGTTAATTAGGCCTACAAGGGCAAAAATGGGATGCTAGTAACAAAATGATGTCTGGGGGGGGGAACGAACATAAATTCAGGAGGGAGAAACAAACAAACAAAAAAATGCCACTGAGTCTCTTAGGAAGCTGCTGTAATGACTGTGGCTCCTTTCCTACTTCCAGTATGCAGAATTAAATATTTTTTTCTTCTGTGATTTTAAATAAGTTTCAACTTTGGAGATTTTCTCTCCATTGCTAAAGTGTTTATAAAGAGCTTTTTGCCACTCTTTTCTAAGGCCACTGATAACACAGGGCTGTTGCCACAGTCACTAGCATGAGGAATGAAGTTTAGGCTGCGCTATCCCCACATTAAGTCAGTTATGATCTCTGCATGCCCAGTCAGTCTTCCCATCTTCTAGTCCTCTCTGGCTGGGATGGCCGTACTGCATGGCCAGCCCTGGTTGCACCCTGATGTTTGTGAGAATGGCTGATTGGTCCCTTTTGTCCCTGTTAGTGGCCTCCTCTGCTAACCACATCTGTAGGTCTCCAGGTGATCTAGCAAAGACAGAAGAGGGAAGGAGGTGGAAAAGCCCTTCAGATAAGGATCTCAATGTGATGCTGAAGCCGACTGAGCCTTTCACAAGCACTGCTTGTACACGGACAGACCAGGTGTTCAGATGGTGTGAAAGCTGTTCTCTCCAACATCTGATGTTACCCCATTACACCTGCCCAATATCTTGACATTCTTAGCTCAAAACCTCTGCATCTTTGTTTCTCCATATCTTCACATTCATGTGAAGCTATTCAAGATCTGGGAGGTCAGAGCTTGTACCAACTCACAGCCGTGCTTCTCTGACTCCTCTCTTGTGCCATCTCTCCCATTCCTGCAATTTCAAGAACTAACTGAAAAACTAGTAAAAACCCTCTTTTTGCAGGGGTAGTTTTCAGGTGAATCAGTGGATTTGTGGCAGAAGAAAGGGACTATTATCATCTCTGCTCAGAGAAAGGCTGACATTTCATCTCAACCCTTGTTCCACATTAAAGTCCAAACCTGAGAAGGCTGAGTGAGGGAAAGGCTTCTATGAGTGGACAGTCTAGCTGTGAAATGCAGCACCACAGAAAAACACTGTTTCTATTGCTGCCCACAATACTAGTGAAATAGCAAGAGCACTTCAGTTCACCATGGGCATTACTGGAACACCTTAACATGTAGGAGAAATTCAAGCCCTATGCCTGGTGGGGTTTCACAGGACTGCCTTCCCAACAGGGTGGATTTCATAGGACTGCCTTCACAACAGGATGTCTTTACTTTTCTTCCCATTGCTTGTGCCTGTTGCCAAACAATACTTACTGATGGGAGCTTCTGGAAAATAGCTTTTCTCAAGAGTGCAAGTAGATTTCTCTTACCATGGCTCCCTGAAGTTCTTCTGACTTCACACAAGACCCTTCAAAGTGTAATGCCTGCCTCTGCAAAGCATAACATAAATACCCATCAGATCAGCATCCTGTCGGATATGAGTTGTCTCGTGCATGTGGTCTTTAGATTAAGACTGGATTTGGGGCAGTCAGGGAACGTTTTTTTCCTACATGGATTTCAACTGTGAGAAAAGGTCCACTATCATCAAAGGTCAAGCCTAGGTTTGGCTGTGTAATTGAGTCTAGGCTTTACTGATTCACTACTTTCTGAGAGACGGGAGGTAGGAGGCAGACTGCAATCCAGGCTATGGCTACAGGAACAAGCTGCCAGATAATTCAGCATATAGTTTTACAGAATGTCAAGTACTCAATTCAAAATGAATGCAACATATTCTGTCACCCTGACACCAGCATGAGGCAGCTCCCTCCCTATGGAAATACTTCTTGTTTAGAATAAGTGGAGAAGTCAAGTTTGCCACGTTTCTATGGTAAGCCTACAGGATGAGGTAAGAACACAAGCCCCAAGACTTTTTCTATCCTCTTTTCAATAAATGCACAATGGTTTCTATTCTGCTTGCAGACAAATACCTTACTTCACTTCTTGCTAATCCTATTTGTATGGGGTTTCATTTCCTTCTCTGATACAGAAGGTTACCAGCATGTTCATGCCCAGCAGGCATCAGTTTGCATCTGTTCTTAAATTCAGAGCACATAACTGTGCCCTCAATTTCCATTCCTTGGAAACCTGAATGTACCATGATTAAAATAGACTGCAAACAGATGCTTGATGATAAAAAGGTCCCTTTTGCTTGTACTAATTGCAATTTGTGCTGTGAGGATTTTGTCACTGTCTAATGGCTAATCTTTGTAAGGGTTCAATGAATCTGCTGGGCTTGGGGTGTTGGCAGAGCCATGATAGTCCTGCAGTTTTGATTTGTGGAAGTTTTGGATTCAGAGCTCACTGAGCAGCCCAGAACTGTCCAGCCACAGGAACTGACAGCAAAATACACACTCTGTCACACCCTCCTGCTGCAAATTTGACAAGTAGAGACATCCTGCTTCCAGAGTCCATGAGAAGAACAGTAGAGCCAGTTGTGTCCACCCTGCACTATTTATGCACTGGAAAAATGGTCATTTGGCTCTGGGATGTAGAAAACCTTTCTTAGTGTAGAGTTTAGAAAGGATCCTTCAATTTTCTTTCTTTTGTACCAATTGAACTTCAATGAGCAAAGGCCAGAAAAGGCAGGTGGGGACAAAACAAAGGGGTCTCTACAAAAAGGTCACTTAAAAACTTTTCTGACAGCAGGCAAGAGCAGGTCACAGGATATGAAGGGAAAAGACAGAGATGACCATGATCGAATCTTGAGGCATGTCTCTGAAGCAGCTTTTTGATGCTGTTGTTGATAAGTATCAGCTGTTCACTTGCCTCCAAGATGAGATTGGTGCCTCTGACTCAAGAGGAGGAAGGGAATAGTGTGTCTCTTCCCGTAGCCCCAAGGTCTGCCCTCATGCCAGTCCTCACTGTGAAGTTCTGGGGACAACCTAAAACAGACCCATTGTCTACTCACTTTACACCATTCATTGTACATCAGGTGTGACTCCCTCCACAGCGGTCTGAGACTAATGCAGAGCCTGGACTTTAGGTAAAACAGAGCTCTCTGTTCCTCTAGATAGTTCTCGCCTGAGTTCCAAGATGCATGAGAAGGTCTGCAGGTGAGCTATAGAGCTATAGGCAAAGTAGAAGCTGGCCAGACATGTGTTTAACACAAACACATCCATTTTTTTCAGTACAGTAATTCTGGATGGAGTTGGATTTTCAACCCATGTTTATTATCACTCTTAGATTTTGGTTTTGTAAATCCAGTGTTTCTGTGAAAATGAACAGAAATGGCAACAGGATAGAGGAAAGAAGAGAAAAAAAGCTAAGAAAGGTGGTAAAGGCAGCTGTACCTGGGGCTTTATTTGAGGCATTAGCATGTTACTGAAAATGTAAACAATGGGAGGCAGAGAAGCTGCAAGAAGCAAGGGCATCTGGTATGATGATTTGATGCTAGGTGTTTTGAGCTTTGTACGTTTGGATCAGAAGTGAGTGATTTCAAGGTGTGCAGGGCTGTGTTCAGACAGTTTTTATTATGTCACTGGCAGCAGGCATCCTGTAAGCATTTGAATGCTGTATTGACACAGTCCATCTCTGTCTTTCTTCATAGAGTGAGCTCATGATAAATACTGCTGTGCCACATGAAGCACCATGCACGTGGTGCTTGCCTCTTAGCAAGTAACTTTGACTACTCCTAAGTCATGGAAGGTGTGGTATTCCTTGTCTATGCTTTCTAGCTGGAAAGTAAAAAGCATCAAACTCCTTTCTTGTGCAATATATAGCTGTGAACTTTTTTCTAAAAAGTTATTTTGACTTTGCAGAAGCATCATTTAAGAGACCTTTGGTTTCTATAAGAACTTTAATAATTCAATATTATTTATTTAGCTGAATAACTTAGCTGAATTTGATTAATCACAGCCACTAGCACAGTATCCACAGTTGACTTACGGGATCATTGTAGGTCCCCTCCAACTTAAATAGTCTCTTCTCTCTTCTCTTCTCTTCTCTTCTCTTCTCTTCTCTTCTCTTCTCTTCTCTTCTCTTCTCTTCTCTTCTCTTCTCTTCTTTCTCTTCTCATCTCATCTATGACTGTGTTACTCTACAGACAGCTATACCTTTGAATATATCAGTGTAACCCCCTTTCCAAAAGTCTAAACTGAAATTGGAACAATCTAGTATTTCTGAAATGTTTTGTAAAAATTGAGAACAATATGCTGCAAATAATCATACAGGAGATGAATTATTATTTTTTTTTAATCTTTTCTTAATTTAAGTTTAATATTTCACAGCCTCTTTATAGACCCTATAAATTACCGTGTTCCTTTTGATCAGAAGGGTGTTAGGGAGTGAGTTTCATAGCCAAAAGGACAGGGTTACTCTCAAAAGGACAGGGGGACTCAAGCATAAAGCAATTGCTTTCAGACCAGTAAATCCTGTCCTGAAGTTGTATTTTCCATGGTCATTTTCAGAAATCTTTGCATAATATTATGCATAGAAAGTGCTTTAGAAACACTAAAGGTACCTCTGTAGATCCTCTCTAGTTTGCAGTATTCCTACTGCTTTAGCCTGAGTTGGGCTGGTCTCCACGTGCCTAACCCAGGAATTAGTGTAGCTATGTCTTTGTTTTCCATTTCTCTAAATGAAGCAGAAAATTGAAATAAAATACTGGCTACACACTCATCAGTGCCTATTTAGAAATACTCTTGGAATGATCTTTTAGTGCCATTAAGGTTTGCATTCAGACTTGCAATTTAGGACTGGACACGTCAACCCACAGGAAAGTAGCTGAAATGTGTAAACAACTAAAAATAAACTACTGCCATGCTGTCCAGGATGCTTATCTCTTGCAGGGCATAATTGTGCATTAAATTAGGTGTTGAGCAGTGGGATGTGGGTAGCAGATGTGGCTGCCAGGGACTCTCCTGGTGTCAGGGGAGAGATTTTCAAAATTCTACACAGTGTTTTATTTTGAGCATTAATTGTATTGGAAGCCGCTTGACGGTGCTTTTGAAAGGCTCAGCTCTATTTGCTAAAGCCCTCACCTCCGTAAATTTCTGTGCATATCACATACTGCATGGCTGAGTGGAGGGATCCACCTGCAGAGAGACAGTTTGCAGAAACTTGACTTTATACTTAATTCTCTAAAGATAGGCACGGGAGCCTAATTTTAGGTATCCAGGTTTGAATGTTTTATACAGATTTTGGCAGGACACAAAGGAAGTAGTTTGCTAAACTTTGGACAACGAGAACCTGTCCCTTCGTCTCCTCCCCATCTTTCTGGGGAAGGGGAAGAGAAGGGAAATGGTTTGAGTATGAATTTGGTTTAAGAAGTTTCCCGTCAGTGTTGTTTCCAATTGAATTCATTAACACATAGTTGTTTCCACAGCTTGCTATTCTAACCAGTTGTCTGCCTTGCTCCGTACCTTCCTCCATGTGCTTGTGCCAGTTACCTGCCAGTTAAAGGGGCGTTCAAAGATGCTGTGGGACCTTTTGCTGAAGCGTATTCTCATCACTTTGTCAAAGATCTCATGTCCTTTTGATTCATTAACCAGACTTTAGCTGAGGGCCATTGTTCTATGGATTTATCCTGTTATTAACTTCCATTATTAGTTTGCAGATTGTAAGGGAAAGTGAGTTATTACCACTGTAAAGATGCTGTATCATCACTGGCTGTTGTTAGTCTGAAAAGCTGCTCCCAATGGGATGGAAGTGCTACAAGATACCATAAACCACAATCTATAAAATCTTTGTTAGGTACATCATTATTTATCATTTTAATCTGTCTTCTGTCAAAGACAGACCTCCAATAATCTCTATTTTTTGTAGTTCTCTTCTCTTAGGCATCCTAAATGTTTCTACAGCAACTGTTAGGAACAAATGCTGATAATTCACCTTGTAATCCATGCAGAAAGCAAGGGAAATTAAAAAGACAGGGGCTTCAAAAGGCTTTTTCTCATTTTAGAGGATTGTTTTCTCTGGCCTACAGAGCATTTCATTGCAATTATTTGACATTATATATTATGGCATGGTCATGAAAAAAAGACCAAAGAATCTTTTAATCTTACTAAGCAAAAGGATTCCCACAGTATCAGTGAGTTTTCTCAGGTCTGTAAACCAACCTGTGGCCACAGAAAAGTTCCTCAATTACTCAACAAGGAAAATAAACACCTCTGCTCCCAAAAAAAAAAAGCATTAGGAGACACCAGTTTAGATGGAAAACCTAAAAGTAAGGTCCTTCTCATATGGCAGTTACTGAGGCTAGCTTCCTGTTGATTATAGCCTCTCTGCTCACATCAGTACCACATCTGACTGGCTGGACTACCCAGTATGTGACAGTCAGAGATAGTTATGGGCCATTACATTTTGCAGACTTATGTGGGAGCTCAGTCCTTTAGTCCTGCTCTCACACTGGCCTGACAACATGGAGCTCCTCTTCCCTGTCCAGGATACCAGTTGCCAATTGCTGCAGAGCCTTACCTGCACAGCAATCAGTTGCTGATGCATGGTTGTGACTTGTGGGTCAAACGGCCCACTCAGGTGTTTTTTGTTTAGATAAAAAGTCTCTTGAACTTCAAAGTAAGATCTGCAGTGCAGATCTCTTAGCATAAGGCATGGTTACACAGTTGGAACCATCTTGTGGTGACAGCCTTACAGTTATTCCTGTGAAAATGAGGATCTGTTCAAGAACGCATTACCAAGTACCAAAAGGCACTGGCCAGGTCTGCTTATTCTCATCCTAGTGACAAACTATCCTCTCAGCCTCATGCAAAGTGAGGCGAGAGTTCTTCATAAGGCGTCTTCCCAGGCCTGTAGCATCCAGCAAACATGCAATGAAGGTGCAATCTTGCAACGAGGGCATGCTATGACTGCTTGCTAAAAGGCCTGAGTTCTATAGGTTAAGCATGGTGTATAATTAATCTTAATGGAGTAAAGTTGTTTAATAGTATTGGTGATGAACAATTGTTCTGAACTTTGGTGCTAGATCATGTTACCTTTGATTGTAAAAATGCATTTATGGATGTGGTATTTTGTTAACCTGGACCTTGTATCTATTAGAGAGAGTAAATATAGCTATATTAATGGGCTCAGCCCTTAGAAATTGTTACTCAATGTTGGATTCTCACAAGAGGAGAATTTTTGTATCAAATCTTGTATTTATGAATTCAATTAATTCTAATCTATACCGTGTTTTCATCTAAGTGTTAAGAAGCATGTGTATTTTGACACTTCATATCTTTCTATTAACAGGTCCTGGAATATGTTCAGAATATTGCAAAATTGGCTGCTAAAAGTAGTTCCCAAGAGCATGATCAGCTGATCGCTGGTGGGTGTGAATACGCTGCTGCCACTGCCACCGAAATGTGGTTGCTGATCACTCACTCACTGCTAGTTCAGTACGAACTGCCAGAGTAACAGCGGCAAACAGCGGCTTAAGATGTGCTGATCAGATTGCTGGTGCTAGCCTGGTCATGCTCAGATGCATCCCTCTGCTTGTGTTTGTTCATAAACTTAGATTTTGCACCTTTAGGGAAGTATGTCACAAATCCCGTGCTGTAGACTGTGTGGAGCCAGAGTAAATTCCTGCTGTGAGGGCAATGGAAAATTTCATCAGAGCCCGTCCTGTGAACACCCAAACTTGTTGCATTTAGAAGGTATCCCTAGAAAGAAGGACATTCTGATCAAAGAAAGGCTGAGGCAGATCTGTAACAAAAATGAAGACTACCACAAAAGGAGACCAAAGGTTCACTACAGCTAACTAGCCCATGCTTGGGGGGAATAACTTACAATGGTTACAATAATTTTAAGATGTTTGCAGTGCCTTGTTGTGGAAATTGTCACAGGACCAACAGAAATAGATGTTGCACCCCATGGTTTCACGTGGAAGAAATCCTCTGTGTTAATGAGTTAATTCTAATTAGCATGGGTGCCAATATGTGGCTCACTAGAGACTACGATTCCTGCTGATTCCAGTGTCTTTGGTATCACAGGCTGGATGGTACTGCTGGTGGTCCTCTGTGGCAGGGACCACCTGAGCTGACCAGAGCTGCACCTGAGAAAGGGAGGCTACAGGAAACCCACTAAGTTTAAAGGGCTTTGAAGCGGTATGCAGAGCCCACTCTGGGCTTCTTTGCCAGAACAATTTGGACACGTGGAGTATACTTTTATTTGTGTGTGTATAGGATACCATTCTGCGTATCTTTAGCAATTTGTGCTTCACTCTTTGAAAACATAACTTTCATAAAAACGCTATCAGAACAAACCAATTGCAGCATTCTTGCATACCAGAGAATTTGGGTGAGAACCAGTTTTGTGATGCATAGTTAAATCTTATCCTACAGCACATAAGTGTAGTGGGTTTCCCTGTACGAAACAGAACCAGGTCTCTAGAAGGGAAAGGCTTCCCACTCCTGAGATGCAGCTTCCAAATGATCTTACTGATGCTCTGGCAGAAATGTTTTAAAGTCCTGACTCATCTCACACACATACACTCAGAGGTTTTGTGTTTGTGTGTGAGAGTGTATATTTACGAATACAGAGAGAGATTCAGTAACTTGCTCAGTCACACTGTGGGGTCTGTGGTGAGAGCCAGGCTGTGAATCCCATGTTCTTAAGCTGAGGTTCTTACATGCTGCCTTTACATGACACAAAAATCTACCCTCTTTTCTCTGTCTCTCTTCCATGTCCACATCATGCATGCATAGCATTCTCTAAAATGGGTCTTTCAAGATCTACTTCTGGCTCTACTGGTTCTCATAAAAGCATCGCTAGTTCAGGCATGCATAACCAATGCATCATTACATGGTAGAAAATGCTACAGCCTGACATAAATAAAGATGTATTTGTTGACAGAGTTCTTTATTAAAAAAAAAAAAAATCATTAACAAGTATTAGCATTGTGCCATCATGCCCACTTGGATGTGAATTTGACTTTGCTTTTCTTTAGTCTGGTTTACCTGCTAGATCAGGAGGAATGTGAACAACTAAACTTACAGCCCCTCACATTCAAAACATCAAGCTCTGGGCATGTCTGAGTGGCCGACTGCAATAGATCTGACTCAAATGTCTGTGAAAGCCAGTATTTTCCACTCACAGAGGGCTCAGCTGATTCTGTGCAGGCTTGAAATAGAGAACTAAATAAGGCATTTGCCTGTGGGCAGAGACACAAGTGGGTATTCACTAACAGGCGTCCTGCCGGAGAGCAGGACGCAGGTGTGCAAAGCCCATAGGTAGCCCATAGGTAATCCCATTGCAGGCATAAGTAACTAAGGGCAGCTGTATAGTGTGGATGCTGGGGTTGTCTTCTGCAGTGTGTTTTCAGTTGAGGGACATGCTGAGCTCAGAGAAAAGTCACCATGTATATAAGAGTTTTGCAAGCCAAGGCTGAGGAAATAACTCAGCTCCCAGTAAAGAGCACTGTCTCTTCCTCCTTAGGCCAGTCACTTTTTGGGGACATGGTCACATGGATGGAGATGCTATACTACACACATGGGAAAGAGAGGCTAAAAAAAAATAAAATTGGTTTGATGGAAACTGAGAAGTACAGAAGGATAGAGAGTTAATTCAGTTAGTAATTATTGTAAGCACTATCTATAAATGCAGTAATTCTTAAAAAATGTCGGCATTCATGTGCAAATCAAACAGATCAGATCTGTGCATGTGATAGTGCAGTCAGCAAAAGCTTGGGCCTGTGTCACTAGGACAGAAGGGTTTGGGATTTTGCTGAGCAAGCTCCTGCCAGTTTTCAGAGTTAATTCATTTATACCTGTAATTTAGAATTTACAAAACTCATTGCTCATGTAATTTAATGTAAGAGTTACCCTATGTCAACCAAGATTGGCTTATGATAGCATGAGATACTTTCAAAATCAATAGGAAGAAAATATCTGCCTTGTACCAAATCTGCAAGAGTAAAGAAGATTTGGACTATGCGGAGCTTTTAATGAGAGAGAAAATGATCTATGGAGCTTGCAGAAAGGGTACTAGCAGCAGCTGAACCAGAGGCTCTCATGCCTTGTTTTGGGAAATGAAGAAAGAGGTTGCTAGATTTGAAAGAAAACTATCTCCTTGCAATACATATAGAAGTCTACTGCAATGAAGAATGCAGGTTATTTATATTAATAATGTCTCTATTAACACTTTTGTATGTGACAGACATTATTTAATAAAATCTGAAATTAACACAGAAGGCAAGTGAAGCATGCTTTGCATATTATTGGAGCTTAGCTGTACTGGATGTACTGAGTAAAATCTTTTCTAAAAATGATCCTGCAGGTCAGTATTACATTTTGTGTTAATGGCATTTATTAAAATTGTGGAGAAGGCTCTTCTGTCTGACAAATTTTTATTTTTTTTTTTTGCCACGAATATTAAATTTCTGGCATTCAAATATTAGAATAAGCTTTTAGAAATGAATCTGAGATACATACTATCTGCAAAAAAAGTAAATAATTCATCTTCCTGCCAGTTAAAGTATCTAGTAGTATTACATTTCAGGTTCGTGTGCTTTGCTTTGAGTTTGTAACACCTTTAAATGGATCCAAATATCTCTCAGGGCATCAAAGGATTTTGAAGTTATAAATTCTGCAGTTATAAAGCTCATCTTACCTGGATGCACATTTATTAAAACCAGGCTGTTCTTGAAGAAAACAAAAAAAATTCTTTTAAACTGCTACTACTGTGGTAGAGCTGAGCGAACTATCCATAGCATGTCATGGCTTATTCATGAGTGACTTTATATGAATATGAAAAGTCCCAGTGTAAGAGAGACCTTTTTTATGGAGCACAAGTCCCTTTCCATCGTCAACTATCTGCAGGCAGAGTCCCAGTAGTGCCAGAAAGGACCATAATGATGAGTTAACACCCTTACCACAAGCAAGGGGTTGGGTTCATCCAGTGTGACCGGTGTCAAGTTTATACAGAGTGAATTGTAGACAGTTGTCCATACATAGCTGAAGCACCTTGAGTCAAGTAGGATCAGACACAGCCTTAGCTTAACCATTCCTGTAACTCATTAGCCACTAAAATCAATGAAGTATGTTGGACCTTATTGCAAGCTAATTTGTTGCTAGACTTAGATTCCAGGCTTCTGGTCCTGTTAGAGACTCACAGCTCCCATTGGAAGGGACAGTAGGAGGTGTGTCATCCAACCTCCTGCTCAGAGGTAGTCACCACTGGATGTGACTCAGTCTCCTGAAGAATGCAGTCACTGTTTTGAAGCATGCAATATCTGGATTTCAAATACTGTGGGATGTTGCAGCCATGCACCCCAGAAAGTATAGACTAGTGCAGGAAAAGGTAAACTGAGGGGTGACAAGGAAAGTTCGGAGTTATGGAACAGCTTTAATGTGTGCAACAACTGAACAGACTCGTCAGCCAGGCCATCCCCAGAGCCATTACAGCACGACACCTCATACAACAAACTGCAAAGGTCCCTTGATCATGTGGTTGCAACAGTAGGTTTTAGTATCCAGTGCTCCAAATTACAATTCATGCAAGCTTTGAACTATTTAACCACCACTTGCCATGCAGAGCTTGGAGACAATCAGCAGAAGACAAAACCATCCTCTTTTCAGTAGGATAATATTTTTCACAAAGCAGTCACTCTGTAAACTTTCAGTCTGGGTCCCCAAATGAGAGCTAACTAAACACCTTCAAAGAATAAGCCAAGAAATTAAAGTCCTTAACTGTCAAACAATGAAAGTCATAGAGTCTGAACAGTTATTTCTTGTATTGCACATTACTATTTTTCTTAACCACTAGCTATAATCATCCTATCACCTCTCCTGCTGCTAAAACCCTTCCTGTGCCCCATAAGAACCAAGTACTCTTTTTTTTCTTATATGGTCTGACTAATTATTGTGTCTAGTAAAAATCGAAAGAATTATTCTCAACTTTTGAAGAAAGCTGCTTCTGGTTTATACTTGAAACCAAAGGGTCATGTGGCAAAAATCATGTCTATTTTTTTTCCAGCAGTACTAGGCCTAATAGAAGACTTAACCTCCTTCCGCAAACCTCGTTATACTTAAATAGTGAGCTTCATTACCACAAGATATTCAGAAAAAGATGAATATGCAGAGGGAAGGACTATTACTGACTGCTTAAAATGGCACCTGGAGGACATAACAGAAAAGAATTACTGTATACTTGCCTTTTTCGTTAGTATATTTTCTTTAATTAGCTGTTAGTGATAGAATACTAGGCTAGATGGATCAGAATGGGGCAGCTCATATTGTGTGCTTATAAATCATCTACTGTCAAATATCTATGCCTTGGATAAGTTTTTCATCAAGTCACTGTTTAATTGTATCTTGGTTAATTTAAAAAAAAAAAAAAAAACAACCAGAGCTATGTTTCACCCTTATAAACAGGAAAAAGGAAATCTATGGGATTTTAAGGTTAGCATCTGAAAATGGAGAGTTCAAGTCCCTGTGTAAACATGCGTTTGCCACAGACTTTCTTTTAGAGCAAAAATAAATCAACAGTCAAAAAATAAATAACTAGACTCTTGAGTCTGGTCAGAGCAGGTGTCCAAATAAATGTTCCACTAGTACTGTTTGGCAGCATAAGCCAATTTTTAATTAGACATTATTTTATGTGAGCAACATGTCTAAAATGCAAGATACATACTGGCTGAGTACTGCATTATCATCCTATTATTCATATTAACTCATTCTTGTTATTCATATTCGGCTACTAAAAGCAGTGTTTTTCTGTTAATATTCAGATTTCTGCAGGGCCACAGAGTAGAAATAAAGCAGGCATAGAATCTTTGCGTAAAAAGGGAAAAATGTGTTTCTTTGCAATGTGTGTGCTCTTCTTCATCCTCATTAAACTAAAGCTATCTTTGGCCTGGTTTTGCACTGCTTTGTGCTTGATGTGGCCATTTACAACAGCACAAAGCTTGGATTTAACCATATTTTTACGTTGTTTGTTGTTGTTATTTGTTTCAAGGGGTATAGGCTGCACAGATCAGTGGAGGTCTAGGCCCTTTCTGTTAATCTAAAAGCAAGCACATAGATTAGGTATTTGCCTTTTTTTGTCATCCTGATGACTCCTTTCTCCAGATGCTGACTGGTACTGAGAGTTAAGAGCCCCCTCTTTGTGCTCTGATAGCAAGATCCACAGGCTGTAAAGTCTAATCCGGTCTCAAAGGCTGTTTCCAGGAGCAGGTAGTCACTTTTATCTGTCATATCATCAAAGATTATAATTACAAATTAAAATGTACACAGGAGACTTTTGGTGGAATAACTGAAAGGATTTACATGTTGTGCCAAATTATTTTTTCAGTCAACTCCGTGCAACCACAGTTTTGTAAACTGAAGGAAAATTTGGCCCTATGTGTATTACAAAGATTAACTTGTTTTGACTGCAATTACAGTAAGTATTATTTTGGAGGTAATATAATTGCTCAAGTCAACTGACCTTTTTCTCTGGGTTTTTGTTTTGGTTTGGTTTTGGTTTTTTGGTTTTTTTTTAATAATTTCCTCTTTCTTTCTAATATTAATGAATTNNCCCCCCCCCCCCCCCCCCCAAAAAAAAAAAAGTATTTTCACACTTCTAGTGTGATAGTTGATGTCCAGTTTCTTCATTTCACACTTCCATTTATAGAGCATTTTCCAGAAGCAAGTTTTACTGGAAGTACAATGGAAACAGTTTTGCCTATTTCTCTCTTGGAAAGTGCAGCTGGGCACGTCCAGTAAATTGACTCCTTCACTATGAAATAATTGGTTTTCCCCTACAATAGTTCAAGATGCTTCTTCCAGCTACACATGAAGAATACCTTGCAAAGCTGGGATTTCTTTCCAGCCTTTGGCTCTTAGTCATTGTGGTGAAATGTCCCAATCATTTAAAAGAAATATTACAACTGCTAATCAGAGACCAAAACCCAAACAGAATAATTAAGCCACAATGTGAATATTGACAAATATGTAAGCACACCAAAATTTTGGCATGTCCTTTGCTTGGTACATAGAAAGCCTCAGAGCTGCTTCCAGTTTTCTCATCGCAGAATTATGACACAGGAAAACACATTTTAAGTGAAATCTAGTTCTCCATGGAAAATATCTTCCTTTTTCTTTTTTTTAATTTATTTTCAATCTTTTGAAAGCAATTTTTCCAAATTATATTTGTGCTGATTTATTTATAAATGATTTATTTTTTAATACAAGTGTGTGAATGTAGGTGACCCTATTCCTGTTAGAAAAATGTTGCAGACATTTTTATTTTGGATTGGCATTAGAATTTATGTGGCAAAGAGTGAAATATTCATGTTAATATTTTTAAATGGCTAAATTTTGTGCAACTTAAAAATATTTTTACCTTCCTTCCAAACACAAAATAACATGCAAGTATTTCTTCCTATGGGTAGAAAATCAGAGCACTACCATCTTTGCCAATGTATTTAAACACCTTTGTAAAAGAGTGCAAAAAATCGCAAGATGTTGAGTATATGCATTTGGAAAACATGACTCATTTACACTTACTGTCTGAGTCTAGCTTTCACTACCATGCCGCAAATACCTCTGCTTAATTACTGAGAGAAGATACAGGATACCACATGTGTATGCGTGTGTGTGCGTGTGTGTATGGGCACATCCATGTGTCCATGTCTGCATGCGCGCATGTGTGTGTATCTGTGACTGTCCAGGTGCAAAGCACAGAAAAGCAGGGACTCTCCCTCAGCAGCTGATGCGGATGCAGCTGATGGCTCAGGTGACAGCAGTAGGCTGTCTCCAAACTGTCTGCAATGGTTAAATATGTTTTGGTACTCCTACCTACAGGCAAGTTTCAGCTAAATGTTGCCCTGAGGATGGGTAAGGTTTGCTTCAAATCCGTGTGGTTGGTGGAAGGAATTTGGGTGGTAAGACCTGAGAAACCCTGCTCTGAAAGGGACTTAATATTCAGAGGCAGATCAGCTAGGCAACTCTTGCAGAAGACTGATCCTTCAGTATCCGCAGCAGGAGCCAGCTGTGGGAATAGTCTGGCTGATGTCTGCTGTTCTGCATCCGAACAGCGGTCACACACCTGGTTGCTTGCACGGCTAAACCCGTTGCATCAATGTGTTGTGCAGTGCTATATGCATGCCTCTGAGTGCAACCCTCCACTTCTGAGCTGATGCATTGTTTCACATCTCAGCATATTACTTAGTCTTAGCTGAGGACTGTGGACTGTTTTTGTGATAGTTCTTTTGATAGTGTTCCCTGCAACACTGCAGGGTGCCTGGGGAACACTTTTGTGGATTTCCAGGCTGGGGGAAACAGATCTTTGAGACTGACCTCCTGCATAGCACAAGCAATAAAGCTTTGCTCCCTTTTTTCCACTGCTAATCAGCCACAGTAGATGCACTGGAGCAGCTGATGTTGACTGAGAATGGCTTAAGAAGGCTTGGGTACCTGCTCAGTAATGTGGATGTGTCTTAGCAGGCCTGAACTTTAGAAAGCCACAAGCAACCTTCTCCATTCCTCTGTGTGTGATTATTTCTATGCTGTTGTTGTGCTAAATGGGCAGTCTCAGTAACTCATTATGACTGTTTATCAAAAAGCGGTGGCAGGAGGAGAGAATCCTTTGCCCGACATAGCTCACACAGACTAAACAGAAAGCATGATGGCTACGTGTCTGTCTCTCTGCATTACCAAGACAGGCGTTGCACTTTTTGACTCCAGTGGCTGACCATGAACACATGGACCGCAGTGCCCTGCAAACAGCAGTGTCCCGGTGAGCTCTGCAGCCAGCCTCTTTGAAGGCTAAATTCACTGGGTAAATGTTCCTGTCAGAGGCAAGACCTGAAAGACTGAGCAGACTTTGGGAGTGCAGTTTTAGCTGACAAACCACCAGAATTTAAACTACCAACCTCTCTTTGCATAGGTCAGCCTGTGCCCCTGCCGTCTTGGGGTGGCACGTCCAAGTCAGTGCACCAAGCTCAACTTGCCTCCTTGTAGCAACCTGTGCCAATGCACATTGTGTAAAACATTGTTCTGATCCAGTGGATGCACTGAAAAGCCTGAGAAAACTCAAGGTGCTTCTTATCACAGTAACTTTCCTTTTCACCAGGCTTCAGTGAAAAAGCACAGTAATGCTTGTGTATATTGACTGCTTCTAAAGACATTTCATCTGAATCAGGTTTAGAGTAAATAATAGTAATACAAAACAGGGAATATGCTGTGATTTCTTCCTCTTCTGTCTCTCTCCCTACCTACATATATGTATGTATGTCTCCATGTGTGCATGTGTGCTGGAAAGCTTTATAGATACTGTTATTTTTTTAGAACTGCAGTGACTATCAGAGCATTCACAAACTTGTTTTCACTTTAGGGGTGACACAGGATGTAGCCGTGTGTTATCAAGCTAACATACACAGTCTGCCCTTTGGAAAAAAAGGAAAAAGGAGTGATTGATGTTCATGAATTAGTCATAGAAAGTATTTTTAGTAACACATACATCATTCCTCCATGTTCTTCATCAAGAAACTCTTCTGTGAAAACAGACTTTCTTTTCAGTTTGTGAATTTGAATGCATATCTATAGAAAGATTTTTGTCAACAAAGGAGTAAATATTTTGGCTTAGAGTTTTGGAAGATGTCGTCCCATATTGTAACGACAGTGCACACCTGCAAAAATTGGTACCTACACGATACAATGGAGGGACTCAAGCAAAGATAAAAGTTGCATTTTATGTTTATTTTCTATCTTTTTGCAGGTGCAGTCTGCATTTGCACAAAAAAAGTCTGACTGACACAAGGCTTGAAATGGGTGCAACAGACTAAAAATTCTTTTCTATTCCCTCCAGAAAAAAGAAAATGTCCTGTGGCTAAGGGTGAAAGAGTTCCAACAGATAGATTTCTGCAGAGGTTAAACATAGCCAAAATCTTCAGAATAAAGACAAACTTTGAAACAACACAAAGTCATCTTGGTTTTGCCAAGCAAATACATTTTCTTAGCTCAAGCACGTAAAAAGTCACTTTGACTTTAATATGTTGCAATTCATTGGTTAACAGTACGTGCAAGATCTTGGCTGTGCTGTGGGCCCGCTTACAGCTTCCAAGAAGGCCCTGGCGCTAATTTTCTTGGTTTTGCTTCTGAGTGTGTTGCTGGATTGAAAGCACATGGGCAGGTCACTTCACCATCCACACTTGTTTCTTCTGCATTTTTCTCTTGAAAATGTTGAATAACACATCATCCAGACATCTGAGGCCACCAAAACGTGAATGTTTAGGAACAGAGGACACTAGAAAGCTAATTATTTTGAGGATCTAATCAGTTCCTCTGACGTGGTTGGTTGTAAGATCACGGGACCAAACCTCCTGTTCTGTATCTCATGTAATCATCTCTCTTCTCCTTAAATTATATATAATTTGGATGGTATCTGCATCTGAGAGAGATTTGGTATTTATGTCTTTATGGATGTATTTTAACAAGAATGTGAACTACCACCACATAGACTGGCAGAGGTAAAAGTCTTTCACAGACTCACAGAACCTCTTGGACTGTGCGTGCCTGGCTGTGTTGCTTTTCCAGTGAGTATCAGGGTAGGTGAAGTTCCCCATGAGCACCCGGGCCTGTGATAGTGAGGCTATTCCCAGCTGTCTGTAGAAGGTCTCACTTCCTGATCATGTGGCCTATAGTAAACACCCACAACAGTGTCACCCATGTTAGCCTGCCTCTTAGTTCTTCACCAGTAAGCTCTCGACTCCATTCTTCATCCACCCCTAGGCAGAGCTCGATATGTTGTATTTGCTCTCTTGCATAAAAAGTACATAGTCATCCACAGCAGCATTCCAGTCACTCAAGCTATCCCACCATGTCTCTGTAATTGCGATGAGATCATGGCCCTGTGACTGCAGACGGGTCTCTAGTTCTTCCTGTTTATTCCTCAAGCTGCATGCGTTGGTGTACAGGCATTTCAGAGAGCTAATGGAACGTGGAGGTTTCCCTGGCAGGGTGCAAGACGAACCATCATAGCCATACAAACACTTGAGATGTTGGCCTTCTGGTTCTTGTCTTGGGAGGCAGCTAAGGAACATTTGTTGCTGCTCTGGCTGACCTGGCTTACTCTCCAGTTGGATGCAACAGCATGAGCCTTGNCAGTGTCACCCATGTTAGCCTGCCTCTTAGTTCTTCACCAGTAAGCTCTCGACTCCATTCTTCATCCACCCCTAGGCAGAGCTCGATATGTTGTATTTGCTCTCTTGCATAAAAAGTACATAGTCATCCACAGCAGCATTCCAGTCACTNTGAGCAGATATGGCAGAGAGATAACATTCCCTGAAAACAAAGCACTTGTGGTTACTCAGGGTGCCTACACAGGCTCCACAGTTGATTGGGGCCGTACCATGCTTTACCACAAGACTTTGGTCAGTGGTGGCATGCAGCTGTGTTACTCGCATTCTGGAGGGAATCTGAGAGAATGGTCCTTCTATGTGTCTCAGGTACCACTGTGAAAGTGGCTTGCTAATTCCCTGGGGCTAATGCTAAAAAAAGAGCAAGATGTCAAGGGGCAGGAGGTCAGATTCTTGCTCCTGCCCATTCCCTGCTCCTCCGTGGAGATGGGCATGGGGTTTCGTTTGCTGTCTGAGAGACAGGTGGTCCATGGGGTGAGTGGGGGTACTTTCCAGTACTCTGTGTGCCCCTGTACACTCATGGCACTGGGAAATACACAGGACTTCAGCACTGGCTGTTCCTCCCACTCCCTGGGTGGTTGTATGCACAACTGATTGCCTGAAAAATTAGTGTTGGCCAGGGTTTTATTTGTGCTTTGATGAAGTGCAGGTATGCTGGGAATTTATGTCTCTTTACAAGAAAGGAATAGCTGAATCTTATCAGATACATCACGTTTGAAGGGCGCAAAGCTGATCCTTTGGCTTACAAATTAACTGCAGGAGACAAGGCTGCTTTTTCTCCTTGTTCCCTTGGCAACGCTTGCTCTTGTATTCAGCACCAGTCTAGCAGCCTAGAGCATAATTGGATGAGGGAGGAGGTGATGGGGATGGGTAGGGGATAGTGCATCACATAATTAATTCCAAGCATGACTTGCTAGGGATGGCATACTTTCAATCTCTGCTGTAACACCTCCATCCCCAGCCAAAGGAGCTCGTAAAAGGGAAGGGGCTAGGGGGTGTGGGGATTAGCTAGGTTTCCAAAGGGAGAGCTGTGATTTCCAAAAAGAACTGTCCCACTGATTGAGATACGGATGTGTCACTATTTATCAGTGGACCAGGCCATCTGCTAGAGTGTTTCCCTGGAAATTTCTCATCTTCTTCCCTCCCACCCCCATCCCTCCTCCTTTGCAGTCCTTTGCTATCAGAGTGGGCGAGTGCCCTCCCATGCACAAACCATGGAAGTGAAATGAAAGTGGTTCCCAGTGACGTCATTGGCACTTTCTCACCGGGGGAATCCCTAAGCAGAAAGAAATCCTCGTGAGCACCAGGCAAGTAGGAAATCTAGATCCATAAAAAATTGCAGTAAGAAAAGCAACTGCCACCATCCAGAAAGCAAGTTCTTCATCATTATATTGTTTTACGGGTACTACTCCCTTCTGCATAATTCTCTGGGGGGAAAAAAAAAATAGAGCTGATGTAGGTAAAGGCTTGCTGAGCAGCAGTGCCTCCTCTGTAGCTGATTGCTTTCATTTTTCATTAGCTATTTCAGAAATGTGGAACAAATGAAGTAAAAAATGCAGGTATTTTTTAGGTCCTGCAGACCCTAGATATACAGCCAAGGGCCAAAACCCCATCATGCAAGTGATCTTAATACAGTGGTTTGCACCAAGATTAAATTTTCTTTCCAATCAAAAGAATCAACAGAAGAACATTGACATATCTTTGTTTGCCTTTCACTTATATGTGTATTTTTGTAATGCCAAAGTACCTATAAGCTGTGGCCCCATAGTGCTATATGAAAAGGTACAGTGCAAAAAATAAACTTGTTCCCCTCAAGATCCTATTTGGACAAGGGAGACAGTATTTTTTTATTTATAGATTTGCTCTTAAGGAAAAAAAAAAAAAAAAAAAAAAAGTAAAGGTAACAAATATTCCCAGAATGGCCTCTCATCATTCTGGATCCAATACAAGGATGCAGAGAAATCCCATGATATTACCAGTCACCAGCTGGCTGTGCTGAAACTGTGCACCTCACTCACTGAATACAAAAGGAGAAACAAGTTAGGTGTTGACTTGTCTTGTTTACAGACCCTTTCCTCTCTTCCAAGATAACTAGAAATTATTTTTTTCAGACTGATGCAGAAAGTTTCAATTTGCCTGTTACCCTCCCATATTAACTCAGAGAAACAGCAGACTGAATCTTAAAGTGTGTACTAATATTTTCCGTAACAAAAATTTGAAGGTTGGATTACATTTAATTCAGAATTTGGAAAGATAACTGAATGTTACTCTGATCTACAGATATAATGTATTTTTAAATGAATGCCTTAATTTGGTCTTAATTGTATTTTTCAGTTAAATAATAGGAGAAATTTGTTTTACCCATTAAAGTCCTTTATTCTAGCCATTGCTTCAGCTTTTGGACTTTTTCAACAAGCACGTCAAACTATTGTTCCCATTCCATAAAACCAAATAAAGTACCTGCAGAGATAAATACAAATTTCTTATTATCCAAAATAGATTCTAACAGAATTTTTGATCTTATTCAAAATACAATCCAGAAATAAATTTCCTCCCATTATATTAGTCTGGAATTCTTACAGTCTTTTCCTTTCTATTTTAGCTCCTCAAAACCAATATATTGATTTACCAATGTATTTCATTTGTTCATTTTTATTTTTAGGGAATTAACTGTGAAATTTCAGATAACCCAATTTTTCCATTTTATTCTTTTAGAAATGTCTAACAATGCAATCTTATCCTTGGGTAAACAAAATACTGGATGATGACTTAGTTACAAAGCTTAAATAAGAAAATATTTCACTTGTGGCATCCAAAAGTATACCCTAAATAAACTAGCCTTTTTTTTTTTTTTTTTTTTTTTCATCTGTCATCAAACTGCTGATGCGTTACTGGTCTCATTTGATTATTACAAGATCTCATTTGATTATTACAAGATATGTACATGGGAAGATCAAAACTGACTATGCATTGCTCATATTCTGCATAATATATGTTCTCCAAAGGATGTCATCACTCTTTTGTGGTCTAGTGTTTTGATTTTGTTATTTGCATGTTTCTTTTTTTATTAAGAAAATTCTACAACTGAACACACAACACAGCACAGATTCAAGAATTGCTGACTTAGGAATTAATGACTCAAGAGTTGCTAGGTATGTGCTAGAAATGTGCATTCAGGCTCAGAAGTGAACTTCCTTACAGCTGTGATCATAAGTCATGTTCTGTCTTCAAAGAAGACTACAGGTTCTGTTTACTTTTGTTCCAGAAATAGTAATTTAGCTTTGCATTTATATATCACGTCTAATACTAGGTCTTTTATATATTCCTTAATAGCATTGTATTTTAAGCATTGTGGAAACCATAGTCGTGGTATTAGTAGTGCATAATGGACAATGTACTTGTGCTCATAAAAAGCTCAGCCAAAGTACGAACACTTGAATGTTAGCCACTAGCAAACTTCAGACTATTGAGTAGGTTGTTTATATTGCCATATTGCACCATGGGTCCTCCAGGAATAATGAGCCCACATAGGATTTATTACCAGTAAGCAGTGGGAGGTGTATGAGCTACATGAAGCAAATATTGGCAATGTAATGCTCACTATGCTCAGTAGAAATCTGCAGAGTTGGAATCATCCACTGAACTGAAGTCTGGGTTCTTTGAAAAAAACAAATTCAATCTGCCTTTGAAAGGAAATATGGAACAATTTGCTAAATAATGTAGCAAGGCGTGTGGTACAAGCAATATCACTTCTTTGACCACTNAAAAAAAGAACAAACTTGTGGCCTTCAGGACATCTTCATTGAGTTTAACAAGATGTGGCAAAATCCAGACTAACTAAGGGTAAGACATTATTGCTCTTAGTGTAACTTAATTTTGTTAATTTCTCAATTTGGGAGTGTTCACAATTAGCAATGTTTGGTGCAGAGTTGCTGCATAGTTGGAGCTTGTCTGATGCCCAGATTTTTATTAAGTGGAAGAGCTATTTATTTCGGTACCCAGGCTCATATATTGCACATAATTTGTGCATCTCCTTTAGGGCTGAGACTGAGAGATGGGCAAGTTTTTTTTGTGTGATGTTTTCATTTTCATAAGAAGCTATATCTCTCCTTGGTGACCTGCTATGTTTTCTTGTGCTGGACTTTAGTGGCAGAGCAGTTTGGTCGAAGGCTTCTCAGGAGGGCTTGCACAGACCCTGTCCTTGCCAGTCACAAAGCAGAAAGCCTGCCTGAGTGGTCTGCCGCTGCACCAGACGCAGGACTAGCACTTGTGCAGTCATGGAAAGGACATAGATGTCATCACATGACTTTGCAAAAGCAAACTCCTTTAGATCATTAATTCAGATTCCTGGCAGATCATTGTCTTAAACATCAGCAAGTCCATTCTTGGTACTGAAATGCTGCCTCCCGCTTCAGGAATTTGTTGTAGAAATTCATCATACAAAATGGAAATAAACTGGTAACAGATTGCCTTCTCTCAGAGAGGACCATTTCTGAAATGGCTGGGTGATCTAACTTCAGCTCCCTACAGTGCATGGGAAGAATGGCAGTGTTCCCCCATTACATCAAACCAGGTTCAATGATTGTATGACCCAAACCTACACTCAGAGCACAGCAGTTCAGCTCTTGTCATGTTGATTTTTCAGGGAGTAATAATGAGAAACTATTTTCCTTTGGACTACTTTTGTGAAATGATGTTGTTACATTCATCATTAATGCTTAAACATTCTCTATGTGGATCAGGACCCTACACTGCCAGTTTGCATTACATCATTTATGGTGAGTTCACAGCCTTTTGCAGCCAAGTCCTTAGGCCTTGCTTTCCCATTTGCTGGAGAGTTTAGTTTTCTATTTAGCCATGTGAAGGCTCTCTCTAGCCATGTCTTAGGACATCAGTATCAAAAATTCAGGCTGCAGCAGGTAGTCTTCAGTAAAAGTATGAAAAACAGTTATCGTAGTTAGCTATCAAGTTTATAAATGACATAAAGACCTTCTGAGAGTTTGAACCTGAGTGAAACCCCCCAGAGAAATATGGATAAGATGGCAAGCAAACCTACAAGAGGTCATAAGGAACAAGACTCAGCCTTGAGAGTACTGTAAGTGTCCTAGCAGGATTGTGTTGGAACAAGCAGAAAAAACATTCTTTGAGGTAAAGCACAGAAGTTATTGTAGGGCGTGGTGTTTCCTTTATTTCTTTTTATCTCCTTCTAGGTTTTGTACCTGTTCATTAACTTGGCATTCTTAGTAAAATATATTCATCCTTTATTGCGACCTTATCATTTGTGTAAAGCCCAGCGTGATGTAGGGCTGGCTGGCTAACCAAAGGTATTTCACTCCTGAAGAATGGTAGTTCACAGCTTCAGCAGCTGCAACTGCACCTGCAACATTCTGTAGGAGACCACAAATACTCAGGATGTAATAGGTGCTTCTCAGCTGAAGTGCCAGGTTTGGGGTGGGACGTGGAAACACAGGCTGCATATTTGGGAAAGGTATTTTGCAATCATAAGTTTTAAAAAGAACCTTCTGGGAAGCAGCAGAACAGGCAGAAGAGTGCCTGAAGCTCCAAGTTCTCTTCCAGTGAGTACCATAATTATAAAAATTTCTCTTACCTCCGTCGACCATCCCAATAACAACATTGTTGATGCAATATTGTTGCAGTTTAGCTCTAGCCAGCAACTAAGCGCCACGCAGCCACTCACTCACCACCCCTCCAGCAGGATGGGGGAGAGAACTGGAAGAGTGAAAGTGAGAAAAGTCATTGGTTGAGATAAAGACAGTTGAATAGATAAAACAAAAGCTGCGTATACAAGGAAAGCAAAACAAGGAATTAATTTACCACTTCCCATGGGCAGGCAAGTGTTCAGCCATCTCCAGGAAAGCAGGGCTCCAACACACATAATGTTTTCTTGGGAAGACAAACGCCATCACCCCAAACGTTGCAATCCCCACCCCTCCCCATTCTTCCTCTTCCCCAAACCCCTTATAAGCTGAGCATGACGCCACATGGTATGGAATATCCCTTTGGTCAGTTGGGGTCAGCTGTCCTGGCTGTTTCCCCTCCCACCTTCTTGTGCACCCCCAGCTACCTGCTGGTGGGGTGGGGTGAGAAGCAGAAAAGGCCTTGGCTCTGTGTAAGCACTGCTCAGCAATAACCTCTCTATAAAAAGCCCCTCTATATTATCAACACTGTTTCCAACACAAATCTAAAACATAGCCCCATACTACCTCCTATGAAGAAAATTAACTATCCCAGCTGAAACCAGGACAGATGTAAATAAACCATTTCTAAGGAGTTATGTGGCTGTATATTTGAATGTTTTTCCATCTACTGTATAGTGGATTTACTTTCACCTTCTGATTGCTTTACATAGTGTGGCACCTAGGATATGCAAGACTTTCCTTGAATTCTGAACACCTTGTATGTGCCACTGATAAAAATTGCAAGTAGCTTTCAATACACAGGTCTTACATTACATTAATAGTCATGATATTGTAAGTGGCCTTCACATTAGAAAAAAAATTGTGTTTCTATATTCAGTTGCAATACAGTAATTTTTACATCACTGTTGAGTGTACCATGCTTCCTTCCTATATGCTTCATCATTCAAACACTGAAACTAGTGTCAGCATGATGTTCCCATGTGGCAAGCAGTGTTATTGTTGTTATTAGTGTGCAGGCAGACATAAGTACACTCACCTAACTATGTCATCCTACAAAAAATCTCATTTCACACTCAGCCTCCCAGTAACAAACTGCCCATGTTGTTCACCAGGTATGATCCAGCACTTACTGGACTGAAATATACATCCACTTCAATCAGCTTTGAACCAGCCCCTTCAAGACATGGGCTCTTGGAGTAGCAGTGGAAGTGCTCTTCTTTATAGCCTGCCTTTTGTAGCCCAAAGATTTGAAGCACATCAGTGCTGCAGAGGTGATGAGGGAAGAGATTTCCTTCTGGTCAATGACTGTAGTCTGAGCTACCTCATGTCTCTGAAAACTCTGCCGCACTGGAAGCTGTGAGACACTTCTGAAAAAAATCCATTCTTGCTTTCTGAAAGCCACTTTGCAAAAGGGACTACAAATTCTAAATATGGTACCATAGTGCCGTGCTAATAGCTGCTTTTGAAAGACAGTTGGTGGAAGCTTTTTTCAGTGTGTGAGTCAGTTGCACAGACGAAGATAGGGCCAGGACCTTCAAGGTACTGGATGCCTTTCTTCTAACAGATTAACAGGACTAAAGTGTTGCACTACAGTGTAATGCATTGCCCGAAACTGCTGAGACTGCTCTACAAAGTCCTTCCTGCCATATTCAGAGACGCAAAAAGACTAAGGTTTGGTTCATTTTATTCCCACATCTGGCACAGCCACCTGGGAAAACAAGACATGATTTTGACCCACTGCTTCGTAAATTACTTGTTTCGTCAGCTTGGTGGACAGTTTTCGTATATACCCCCAGGCTGGTGAAGGTCAGCAAGGAAGGTGGAGTGACTCATCTCCTGACATACTCACTCTTTGTGGGATCAAAAGTAGCATCATCTGGCAGCAGGCAGCCAAGGTGAGCACATGCTGTGTCATGCGGTAGAAGAAAGGGTTAGTGGTGAAGGACATTTCTCATAGCCTCCCACAAATCATTTTGCAGTGATCAAACTTGCATTGAAAAAAGGACTAGCAAATTTTGCTCTCCTAAGGGCAGCTCCTCAGAGTTAAGCCCTGATGGCCAGAAGTCTGTGAAATGTCAGTCCTCACCTGGGCAAAGAGAGGTACAAAGCAGTCTGGCTCTGCTTACGTCAGGGTTTTCTTCTCATATCCTCTTTTTTTTCTTGAGGCTGTTCCTTCCTTAACATTTATGTCAATACCTGTTTTGACCAGGAGAAGTCTTCCTGTAACATTAATGTTTTTCATCTCCAGAGGTGACTCACGCTGAGTGCTGGGGCTGCCTGCATGCCAGGATCCTCCTCCCCATGAAGTTTCCTGACAGTGCTGTTCAGAACTGTACTGCAAACCCAGAGTATCCTGGAGAGATGCCTCTTCATCAGGGGGTTTAACAAATTACTTTGTAGTGTGATAACATCATTTTTGGATAGCACATCAGGGCTGACTCACAAATTCATCACAGGAACGTGCTTCCGGACCTATACAACTACCAGCAGAACAAGGGGAAAGGTCAGCAAATGTATCATAAGTTGGTGGAGACACCTAACACTTTTAATAAGAAATCTTGCCTTTCAGGCACATGTGGTAGAAGTGAGGAGATAGATTTTCCAAGAGGAAACAAACTCCTAAACTAAAACAAAAAATATTCACGCATTAGAACCAGTAAGATATGTATGGTATGGATCTGGTCAGGTCACAAAGAGGTGTTAATCCTGACCCTGAAGGGAATGAGGTATGCCTTTCATTTCAGCCAAAGCAAGGTCATACATGAATCATGGTGTATAGATATAAATAGATGGATCAATAGATAGATAAATAGATGATATTTATACACCTAGATTTTATTTAAAGCAGTAAACCTGCCAAATAAAACTAATCAACTAAATAGCACCAATGTATCAGCTAAATATTATGGACTGGGTTTCTGTCTAGAGATGATTGTTATGGTTCCACTGGCAATTGTCAGCTTGATGGTAATAATAGCTACAAACTCTGCTGTTTCAGGTTTCTGTCAGAAAGGAGCACTGGATCCTCTAGCTTGACCTGTATCGCAAATACCATCACATTCCACTTCACAATCTGACCTCCTGTTTTGTCTTTAGAAACATCCTACCTTGAGTAATGATTCAAAGCACAAAAATCCACAACATCCTTTGAGTTATTTGTCTTTAGTATTAAAATTGCAATGCAGAAAATGAAACTTCTTTCTAGTCTGAAACTGCCTTCAGTATCCAAGCACTGCCTGGGTTCAGACCTTTCTATGTGGCTTGTGTACCTTTCCCTTGGCAGCAAAACTGGCTTATGGAGAGTTTTGTGCTTAGTCTCTCTCAGCACCTTTTCTGCATCTCTGTTCTCTTTCAATTGGTCAACAGTTGTTTAGGGCTAGAAACTTCAAAACAGGTTTTCCTTTGCAGGACTGTCCTCGACCTAGATTGATTGATCTAACTTTCATCCCCATATACACTTGGGTCACACAGCTAATTGGGTGATGTGGAGGAATGAACAGGGACTTTGGATGGAAGAAAGGTAAAGGATCCATATCTTGCCAAAGAGAAGGCAGATGATCCCACATCTTTGCCTGCTAAAAGGAGTGATCAATAATCTTCCTTCCATGGACATACTTAAAATTAATTTGCCTCTTACCTTTCTCTTTGTTAAGTCAAAAACCTCAGTTTCAGTCCTTCCTGCGAAGTAGATTTTCCATCTCTCAGAGATTATTTTGGGTTCCTTTCCTTGTTTTCCCCAATGTCCTTTTTTAAAATGTGAATGGAAAGAGACACTGCCTTGCAACAGTGGCAGAAAGAAGTTACCCTCCTTGTCTTGGACTTTGCCATATTTCATACAGACATGGGCAGTGTGGACTTGCTTTAGCCACCATAGAAGGCAACAAGCTCATCCCAGAAAATTGCCTATAGGCCTAGCGTTTTGTGCCCACTGTTTCATTATGCCAATAGTAAAGTGACTAGCTTTTTCACTCTGTTTTGAGAATAGTTTCTTTTATCTCCTCCCACTTCCAGTCTTCCTGAAGCCTCTGTTGGTCACTAGGCCTGAAGTGGAAGGTTCAGTGTTTCATTTCCATGCCTTTTCCTCATTTTGGCTCTGAACCATGGATAAGCTCATGAACTTTGCAATTAAAACATCTAGCAGCAGCCAAGCATGTCATAACAGTCAGATCAGAGCCACTCATGGTTCTCTGCCCAGACTTGCAGGAACGAGGGAGANCTCCCCTTTGCCTGAACTTGCAAAAGTGAAGGTTGCACTGCAGCACATTCCATACACGCTCTGCCTGCTGTTTTGTGTTAAAGGGGATGTCAGAGCGGGAGTGGAGAAATGTGCCTATGAAACATGGAAAAGTAAATACTTTTAAAATGCTATTTGCCACTCACCAAGACTTAATTTAGTTTCCTCCATCAGCTCTCTGAATGCATCTGTTTCTTAGAAAATTGAGAAGCAGGTAAGGATGCAATACCAAAGAAGCTGTTAAAATGTCAGTCTTTGCCAACCATTGCCACATAGCTACCACAGACAAAGAGGAAGGTAATTGCATTATTTGCATAGTGCCAACAGTGTGATGAGTGATTTATGGATACTTCTATGTGCTGTGAGACTCACCCTGTTCTTCTCTAGGTTAGGCTTCCAGTACTGGGGCACTGCAGGCTCCAGTAAATGTACACTGGGGTTTTTATGAGATCAGATTGGACTGCAATGCTAGGGATTCAATGTCTCCTCCAAGAAACATATGGGAAAAACACTGCAAACAGAAAGACATTGTGCAGTCTACACCGTGCGTTTTCTTATGTTCATCAATTCCAGCATACATGATAACAAACTGGCTGCAGTACTTTTTCTGAATACTGGGTATGAAAAGAGATGAGGAGTTCTCATATCTGTAGAAAACTGTGACTTAAATAGGTTAGTCTATCCTGAACTTGCCTGTGATCCTCAGGAGACTCTTTAACAAACATGAATATCTTTAGTTTGGTTAATGAGCTCACCTCCTTGTGTCTGTGATTTGCCTTCCATGTAAGCAGACACTGTGGGTACGCTAAGGTGGTTATCTGTGTGCAGGCAGGAGGTACACAAAAGGCAGTATCATGTGTAGAACCAGTCTGCTGGGCATCCAGGAAAGTTAGTCTGTGTTACCTTTTAAAACTAACTAAGTGTGAGCAGCATCTCTGAGAATTTGTAAGTAATTCTCTGGTACAAAAATGCTCTGAAACAAAACAATATTATGTCCCTGTGAGTTCATAATATAGTGCCACCTAATCCGCCTGTGAGGTAGACAACATCCTGTTTGCACCTCCGATGTTTACTACCATGACATTTAGGGACTTTCTTAGTCAGGATGCAGAGATGGCAGGTAAGAATAATGGTAACAATTCATGACGGCTCCAAAGACTCCCTAGGAACATAGACAAGAGAGAAATACAGAGAAAGGAAGGAAGGCTAGCAGAGAAGTGTGATTAAGAGTTTTGCACAAGAAAGTCCATCTTGTATGTTTCTGAGGAAGGAATGAACTACTGAGACTGTATCCACTTGTCCAATATGTCCGTAAGAGACAATACATCTCCTGACTGCCTAGATTTTTACTCAGCTTCTGCCCTGGAAAATAAGGTTATACTCATTTTGATGTTCATTATCTCTGAGCAGCAGAGTAAGCTCTACTGTTACCCCATTACACCTGTAAATTTTCCACAATACTCCCGTTATTGGGACAATGATATGAGCAATGATGCAATATATTTCATGATGCTGTTGAAGCACACTTCATAAGTAATTATTAAGCATGTTTAAGTGGACGCTGTGTCTTGTCACTTACTGGTTGCAGAGTCTTTGCATTCTTGTCAGTGCCACCTTTGCTTTGGAAAAATTGCAAGTGGAATATCTGGCCTAATGTTAAGGATTGTGCTCTAGAGTTCATGGCGGTACTTATAATGAACCTGTAATGATGTGAAAATGGCAAAGCAGATATCACCCCCCACAGATCGTGACCGTGGAGTATAATCAGCTAAGGTCTTAGCATCCAGTAGTCCAGCAGAATACAGCATAAGTGCTGATGCACTGCCTCCTGATAGAAGTTAGTTTAGGCTACTTCTTATCTCTTATTATTGTAGCTTGGTGGTCCCACTGCGCAAAGAGCTGTACAAACACATATTGAGAGATGCAGAAGATGTGCATGCCACGGAGAAGACAGGAACCTGTTGAAGCTGAGATAAACCTCAGAGTTGTATCCACAGCCTGGTGAATGGATTCACACACCTCTGCATGTACCCCATTGCTGGGACTAGATGCTTCATCTGAGGCATGTGCAGAGAACTGGCTTGCTTACATATAGCAAGGTATAGGTCCATTCAGCTGCTCCCTTTAGGTAATGATGATAAAGTCAAAACAAGCTGGTGAACATAGCTGTGTTTCTAGAAGCTATGTGCACCATTACCTTTCCACTCCTTGAACTCCCCTGTCAGTCTTCAGCCTGAACTGAATCTCACAGCAGAACAAAAGCACTCTGCAAATATTGAGTCATAAAACATTTCTAACCCCTCTTGGATTATTGCTTGAGCAGCTGCATGTGATAAAATTACAGAATCTTGTATACTGTAGGAGCTGAAGTTATAATGCTGAGTGCAACAGGCAGTGCTTTGATCTTGTCTTTGAATTGATGCCTGCATATTAGTAGCTAGTACCACCCAAAAGCAAAGACTAAGGTCAAGTGGTACGACTGATTTTGCAGATCAGCCCCTACCTGTTTTTAAATGGAGAAGTCTGGATTGCTTGGTAGTTTGCCTCATTTGAAAACTGTCTTTGTCCATTTTATTCATAAAAATGACAGGTCAAATATTCTGGAAGAGAGGTAAATAAGCTGTACTTGCAAAATGGAGATTTGTATCCTATAATGCACTTCAAAAGAGCTAATGGATAATGGCAGAGGTCTAGTTGAGCTGAGACCTCCAAAGCAGTGCCATAAGACAATCAGGGGTCATACAGAATAGGGGAATGAACTAGAAGCAGGGAGACTGCTGTGGCTGTACGCAGCATTAGGCATCAAAAAAGGTGTTAGAAATTTGGGAAGGGATTCAGAAAAGAACAGCAAAAATCACTTGAAGTCAATAAAATTCCCTTTACTGTGAGGTTATTTGAGAAGCATGGTTCATTTCATATGTTCAAGAGAATTGACTTGATGCCATTCTCTAGAGAGTTACCTGGAGAAGGGATCACAGACCTTTCTTTTATGTACCAAAACAAGCTGAAGGAAGAAGGCAATGGCTAGGAGCCAGAGCTAGAGTAATTCAGACCAGAAACGGAAGTCGAAAGGTTTATAGAAAGTGAGTCGCAATTCACCAGGCAACATGGCAGATCTTCCTGTATTTGCAGGCTTTAAAAAAAACATAAGAAATAGTATCATTCAGTTCAAATTTGCTGAAATTCAGTGGCTACACATGAGATCAGAGTAGATGATCTCATTATGTGCTTAGGTCCTTAGGAATAACATGCTTGGATATTATGATAAGCATTACACCTTTTCAACTATTTGTTAGTTAACCATGTATTCATTTGTGTAGAAATGAGGTTTATTACTTGAGCACAAGTATTGTAAGAAGAGATACGGTATCTACTATATTCTGTTCAGTTATTGTAGTAAAATACTGTCTTCTGGAAGGAATAAATAGCAAGGGAAGGCAAGCTGCAGAGCTGCAAAGACATGATGAAGAAAAGCATGAAGCCAAAATGATTCCCAGACCTCCAGAAACGTTTCTGAATGTATTTCTACAGAAAAATCAATCTAATTTCTGATAAAATAACCAAAGTAGTAATGTTAAGAAATCTAGAGTATGAGTTGGAAAGCAAAATGGTTTCTCTTTTTATTCCCAATGCGGTACTTGACAGTGTTAAATTACAGCATTGAACATACATACAAAAGTTTCTAACAGTAATAACATAAGGAAAAAAATTCACTAAGCAGCAAGCTAGGTGGCAGTTGGCCAACCTTTTTTGCATTTCATGGTAACGTTGAATAGCCCAAAGTGGTATACTGTCACTCCAGCAGAGCATACATGAGCCTGAAGAGTGTTTCTGGGGAAAGAAAATGTTCAGAGCCACTTGGAGGTTCCCTCTGAAGTCCTCATACACTGCCAGGGATGGATCTTGAAGCCAAAGTTTCCCATCTCTCTCAAATAAAAGCCTCATTTTGCTTCACTGAGTGTAAGAAAGCCCGTTTGTTTGCACTTCTTCAAGATTCACCCAGAGCTTCTGTTGGTTTTGGATGACCAGTGTTGGCTGTGTAACCCCAAAACCAGCCAGCATCACAGCTTTCAGAAAGAGGAGAATACAGAAAGGCCCCTCTGTAACTACCTCTCATGGGGGAAACTCAGACCTCTCCCCACAGTCCTGCCTCTGTCAGTAGGCCCCAGCATGGCAGCAGAGAGGGTCAGAGACTCAGAAATTGCTCTGGACCCTCTTCCAGCGTTTGTTTGTTTGTTTGTTTGTTTGTTTGTTTGTTTGTTTGTTTTTCCTGCAGTTGCTATTTCTTGTATGCAACATCTGCCATTGTTAGTAGAGCAAAGAAGAGAGATGGGTCTGTGAGCAAGGAACACAGGGCTCAGCCTGTCAGTCCCTTAGGTTCAGGGGCTGTTCTCCAGAGCAGCAGCTAGCAGCATGGGACTCATTTCCAGCTAGCAGATGAAAACCAGGAGGTCAGGAACAAGTTAAGGTCAGCAGATCGGGCTGGAAGAAACAGCAGAAGTTTTAAAAGCTTATTTCCATAGCTGGCCTTAGGGACTAACTTGCAAGCTGAGACTTGCAGGAGAACTGGCTCTGTCTCTAGAGCGTCACTGCGCTCTTGACCCAACTACACTGTGGTCATAATTTCACGTCCTGATGCCCTGTCTTCCCCATGTGCTGAATGGGGATTTCCCAGCTACTTCTTGCAAGACACTTTAAAATATTTGAAAAGGGGAGGCTAAGTCAGAGACAACAAGGATGAGTAAGGCAAACCAGCAGGACAAAATGACCAGTGAAAGTGTGATGTTATCATGGACCACTTTCTGTGCAATCTTCATCCCAGCTGCTCCATGTAGCAGACCTTTCAGCCTTTACATTACAGTAAGCCAAAGCCCATGACCACTAGTGGATAGAGGCTGGCTCAGTTAAATGCTCTTTGGCTGAGGTGCTGTGCAAGAGCAATCCCTCTCTGCAAGAAAATGCCAAGATATCTGACCTATGACACTTGCAAAGGTGACAGTTCTCCTGCAGGCGCACAACAGTTCAAGGAGAAAGCCACCTCTTCCCTATTTCCAGCATGGGCTAATGAGTGTGTGGTTATCACTACAGCTAGAGTGATACACAGAAATTGCAAATTAGCAGGGGACTGATGCCCCCCAGGGAGCTTGAAGGTGTGCCATGCCTCTAGCATTTATCAGTGGGGGGTGAGGAGAGCACTGGTCCAAGTTTTATATATGTGATTGGCTTCTTTTACAGCACCACCACCATAAAACAGGAGATCAAAATGTTTGAAAAGCTTTTGTGTGTGTCATTGTTAGCTGGTCTCACCAGGAACATCCTTTGGTAAGTTACATTTTGGCCCAACTCTGTTACAGCATCACCTATCTTCAAATAGCTGGGACCCTTTTGCTCTCCTGTTTGATGAAAATTATTTTTTATGATAGAGTCATCACTGCTCCATGTTATTCACCAGGAGAGTTTGGTTATGAGTAATCTATCTCTGAGCAACACAGTATGTGTGCACCAGGAACTTGCCAGAGGCAGCAGATATTTGGAGAACGTGTATTTTCCTACCAACCTGTCACGCATCGCCCATAGAGAGGGAGTGGCTCCTTCATCCCGCACAGCGATGGGCTGATCAGGCTGCTAAGGCAGGGTTCACATCTGTCCTCTTCTGGAAGGTCTTTCTGTCCTGATACCCATCCCATCCTTCTGTGCAAGGACTGCTTAGTCCTCCTTCTTCACGGTGAGTTATTCATCTCAAGAAGGCAAGGACTAGGCACTGTCTCATTCCAAAGCCAACCTTCAGCTGATGTCACAAGCCGTACTACCATGGTGCCAAGCCATACCACCATGGTGCAAAGCATGCAGCACGCCCTTTGTTCACATAAGACCATCAAGAAAGAAGCAGCTGAATTAGGGCTGCGTTGAAAGGGCCATTCACCTCTGCAGTGTGCACACATTAGGACCCAGCATTTCATTGTGAGAGCCTAATCTCCCATGTCTTCCTGTTCCCCAGGACACCCCTTCTACAGCCTGCAGCATTGCTACCCTGTCTTCTTGCTGTCTCGGCGTGCTGCTTTACTTGTTTTCCAGGCAGGTTTCTCACCCCTAGGCCCAGTCCAGAAAAAAAGAGAGCTCCCAAGGCACATGTATGTAAGCTCTTTACCAAATCAGGGTCCTAATGGGGGTATCAGTGGTAAAAAAAGGCTCTTCACATCTGTGAAACCTGTGATTAGGAACCACACAATGCTCAAGTGGAAGTTCATTATTTCAATGTATTAATTTAACTTAATTAACTTAAATGCATTTAAATATCTCTCAGTGGACCTGGTGAGAGCTAGTGGATCTAGCATGGAGGTTTTTTTCCATGTTTCTGCAGATAGAGTCATTTCATTACTCAGAAAAGAATTACTTCTGGTATTTGCTTGATGTGTTCCAGTGGGTTGCCTGTGTGCTACAATAAGGAGGGACTACATGATCATTATAATATTCTCAACCAAGCTGATTGGAAAGTTTTGTGACATTCTTGGGAAATTTGGAGTCCTGGGCCCAGAAAGTTAAAGAACCACCCATCTTTTCTGTTTGCAAAAACTGAGCAATGGTCAGTTGCAGGTGATGCCTCTGTTTCTTAGCATCTAATATAAGATATATTAGCAGCTCAGACTTACAGAAAATGTTAACCTTCCTAACCTGAATATTTTTAAAGTCTAGGGGAACCAACAAGATTACTAATCATGTAAATCCTTTTCTCAGCTGTTCATAGAAGAAGAGGTTCTCATGGCAAGAACGGCATACTGGAATAAAATACAAGCAGCGCTCATTAAGCAAATTGGACACATAGCTGTTGGCTATAATTCAAAAGTAATAAGTAATTGAAAGTTAGCGTGGCCTTCAAGTTTTGCCAATATGTTCATGTCACTGGTATAGTAACACCTTAAATGCTGCAGTGCAACGTGACTGCTGGTAACTCACACAACCATTCACAAGGATATTTCTCTCAAAATATGTTCCATGCTTTGATGTCCTTGATTTTTTTTGAGAAGTACTTGACAAACTTTCAATTTTGCTGTGCTTATTTTGCATGCTTTTGAGTGCTGCCATGTTACTAAAGAGCCATTTCAAGCAAGTCAGAGCTCATCAGCAGGGCATTTCCCTCAGCATTTTGTACCTACATATTGATGAGTTTTCTCTCTTTATGATATGCTTAAGGACTAAGCCAGTGTTAGGCTGGGCCATAATCAACTTCTATTGTGCCTTTGATCAGAGAGCTGACAATGCCTTCTTGTTTGAAAATCCCCTTCATTTCTAATATTACATTAAGAAGAAAAAAAATTCCGCAGTTTCAAGCAAATTCTGTTTCTGACCAAAAGGAAAAAAAATTACAACTGTGCTGTGGCTTTGCCCAGACAAGCTAAAGCAGAGATGCATTGACTTTCCTGGTGTTCTTTGTCCCCAAGTTCTGCTTCATGAACCTTTAACTTGACAATATTGTCACAGGGGGAGAAGCAGAAGCAGAGCCAGAAAAGCAGGATGGCATTGGTGCTTCCACACAGCTGGGATGATTTCCTTGTGATTCACCTGTCTCATGAAAGAAAGTACCCATTCCCAACTCAGAAGGTGAGGAGGCAGCAGGAAGGACAAGGAGCTCCTTGCTACTGCCTGTCACACTGGAAACATTTTGTGAATGATTTTAACTACTTGGTCACTGTAGGAAAGGGGACTCCCTTTGATCATAGGGGTTTTATGTTCTATTCCATTCACGTTGTTCATTTTTGATGGGTGTTGACACAGAGGTAAGCTACACATTGAGGACTGTGGGGAAGATTCATCTGAGGAAATTACTGTGCTCCATGCACACATTTGTCTTTCAATTGTTCATTAAGGAGATGCCTCGGAAGGGTTGTTTCCTGCTTACACCTCTGACGGCTGTGGTCCTGACACAGTAGGAGAAGTGCAGAAGCAGAGCAGAGTGCTTTGTGGATCTTTGATCTTGCTCTGTTTTCATAGAATCATAGA
>VXBL01000879.1:4016-19412 GCA_013400195.1 Aramus guarauna | reverse complement strand
TCATATGGTTTCTCTTTGCCCAGTTGTCTACTCTGTCCAGGTCTCACTGAATAGCAGCACAGCCATCTGGTGTGTTGGCCACTCCTCTCAGCTTAGTATCATCAGAAAATTTGCTGAGGGTACACTCTGTGCCCTCATCCAGGTCATTGATGAATATGTTGAGTAGGACCAGATCAAGCACTGACCCTTGGAGACATCACTAGCTACAGGCCTCCACTTAGACTCTGTGCCACTTATCACAATCTTATGGGCGCTGCCATTCAGCCAGTTCTCTACCCACCTCACTGACCCCTCATCCAACCCAATTCCTAATCTTGCTACTGAGGATGTTATGAGAGATGGTATCAAAAGCCTTGCTGAAGTCAAGGTATACAACATCCACTGCTCTCCCTTCATCCACCCAGCTGGTCATGCCATCGTAGAAGGCTGTTTGACATGCTTAAGGTCAAAAACACAGATTAGCACACTGTAAGAAAAAGTCACTATTCCAACATCTTTTACTGTCTGAAGGAACACAGTTAGGAGTGGGGCAGCAGGACCACTCTTCAATGCAGCTGATGATATCCATCAAATAATCAGGTTTGTTCCCACTGCCTAAGAAATAAAACCAGGCTGCATAGCTTCAGAAAGCAAGTTGAGGATTTTTCTAAAGGCCAGAAACTCTGATATTCAAGAGCTTATTGAAAATCTGTCAGCACTGAAAAGATAATTTCATGTGAGAGGTATTGGACTACATTCCTCTCTGTCATAACTCCATTTCAATCAGTAAGTTACCATAGGATGAGTTTAGGCTGCCCATAAAGAAACATACAAACCACCCGACAGGGTCAGAGTTAATTGAGTCAATCTTACCTAAAAATTAAAACAAGATTAAATAAAGAAAAAAGTAGAATATTTCCCTTAATAAACTGAGATTTTGTAATAGCTATGGTTCCAGTTAGATTAAAGTAAAATCGGAATAGGAGGCTTGTTTTTCTTTATTTTCAAAATTAGAATCTGTTATAATCAGTGCTCAGTTTACAGCCACAAGTGAAAATAAGAAATCCCTAAAAAATTGAATTACTTATTGAATTACTTACCTTCTATTTATATTAATTAGAAGAAAACACTTTGAAGGAATTACACTTCAGTCAATAAAATAGCTCCAAATGTAATTGGAAACAGGACAAATGAAAACATCGAATTAAGAGAAATCTGAACTGCTTACAGCTACCCAAAGGCTAGACCTATAAAAGCAAGTGAACCGTGCTGTGGTTATAAGAAAAACAAAAAGTATGACTGTACTTAAAATAATAATAATTAAACCAGATCCTGGTAGATACTCTATTGCTGAAAAGTATTTACAAGTTTTTGACATTGAAGATAAAACCATTCAGGGAAAGAGAGACTTTTAACCTGTAGACTGTCAGTTTCCTTAAGAATAAGGCAAAGGAAGTAAGGTTATTTTGTGTCCGTATATTTTCACGTCCAAAGAAATACTGGCTTACTTGGCAGACAGAACCTAGTCTTTCACCATTTGGGTGGGCAGTCAAGAGTAAACACATCTGGAGACAGAGTCATGGGGCTCTGACGTGGAGTTGTCATTCAGTGAGGGGAGAGCAAACATGCACCACACAGTTGGACGATTGCCTGATGGTGGTAAGGTAGGAGCATGAGGAAAGTGAAGAGAAACGGGTTCTTAAGACAAAGAGGCCGAAGGATGTTACTGCCACCCTCATCACTGTCAGTGCGACCTAAGTAGCTCCTGCCTGCGAAACCAAGCCCAGGCCTTCAGAAAGGCTAATGGAGGCCAAGGAGATTCATTCTTGAGCCTATTTATCACTCTTTCTCAATTCTTTCAGCTCTGACAGCAGTTACCATGGAATCTTCTTTTTTCTATTTCATAACTTTTCTCTTACAGTATAGTTGGAAAAAGATGATTTACCTCAGTGGAATGTAGCAGAAGCCCTTTCCTGTTACTGTTTTGTTTGGGGTTGTTTTTTTTTGTTGGTGGGTTGGTTTTGTTTTGTTTTGTTTCCTGCTTGTTCATATAATGTCACATTATTGAGGCAATTCTAACAGTCCTGGGAGGTACTAGATCTCATTCTCTAAAGAATAAAGGAAAATTTTCACTTTTCCAAAGTGTGAGAAACAAAATGGAAGTAGACCCACTCTGCTAATTTGTCAGGCTGACTCAATACTGAAAGTATCCCATCTCTTTTTAATTTTAGAACTCCAGGAAGCATTTACACCTGGCAGTGCAGAGGTAGGAACACGTCCCTGAAAATGTTCCCTGCCGTGGTGCTTGCTGCATGCTTGTTATTACCAGCAGCAGTGATGCGTTCCGTGAGGTACTTAAAATCACAGGATTTTAGTTGTACTGAATCTGGTCCTCAAGAGAGACTGACAGTGTTGCACATGCAATTCTAGACTGAATTTCCTCACTCTGCTTTCCCACTGTAGTAGTTTAGAGAGCATCTGCTAGTTTAGGAACAAATAGCATTGAAAGTCACTCTCCAGCTTTAATGGTCTCATATTGTATACCCACAGTACCTTTGTAAGTGCATGGGAAAATATTTAAATATTTAGATTGGTATGCATATTACTATTTTTTCTAATTTAAGTAATTTTAACCACAGAAAATAATGCAAAATGCATAGAGCTAACAAATCCCAAGTGTTTCTCTTGTAACTCTTCTAACTCAAGCCATGGTTTTATTATTCAAAGGGAAGTAGCACTTGGGATCTGAACATAAAGGCAAAATACACAGAAAGAGTACAGACTACGGACATACACACTTAGGCATTTACACCTCTAGCTTTTCTTGAAATTAAGTTGAAAGCCCCAGTTTTGTCTAAGTCCATCTTTGATGTCCAAGACACATTTCTAAGAAAGGAGCTTTTTTCTGGAATAAATGTGAGAGACAGACAGATAAATAGACAATTGTGGACACTTCTTCAGGAAAAACTAATAATGAGACAATTTGTTTCATGAGGATCTATTCTATTCCATGAGCACCACTTAACCCATGAAGCAGATCACAGCAGAAAAATAGTTTTACAGTGAAAAGGCTACTGAGCAATTTCTTTTGAATGCTATTAAGAAAAAGGAGGTTGTGTTATTTATGCATACAAGATTTGATTGCATTCACTTTATCAGCTGCTATGCAAAAATGTGTATCTTAATAGTAAGCCACCTGCAATGGGTAAGAAAGATAGATTTTATGTGTATAACAATGTTGAAGTAAAATATATCATTGGACTAGCACAGACATATTGCAATTATCTCTGCTCATCAAATCTCTTATATGAAAGAATGACTGTTTGCCTTTCCTTTCCAGTGATGATATTCAGTTCAGCTGACCTGCTTAATCAGTCAGTAGAAAGGAAAGCAGGACAGAAAATCTGATTTACATTAATTTTACATTGGTCAACATTTACAAATAATTAAAGCTAACATTCTAAAATGGTACTGCTCTAATAACTTTTTACATAATCATAGACATATTTCCCCCTGTCCCAGCAGAATCTTTTTTTAAAAAAGCATTTTTTTTCATAAAAATGACCTATCTTGATATTTTTCAGTGGCAGGTATTGTTCACAATCAGGCAAAAAGGGGTTTTATTTACCTGACGAGTTGTCATTATCAATAGGTATGATCACTTACTTCTAAACTACCTATTTTATGCTTCTTCTAGAGGGGAGGACAGAAGAAGGAACACTAGGACACAATTCATGTAATCTTAAGGTTAATGTTCAGAATTAATCAGATGAATGCATTGCTACATGGCTAGAATTGCATTTTAATAACTTAGACTTTGTGTGTGAGGGAGGAAAGGGGCTCCCGACATAAGAAGGACATGAACCTATTGGAGTGAGTCCAGAGGAGGGCCATGAAGATGATCAGAGGGTTGGAGCACCTCTCCTGTGAGGACAGGCTGAGAGAGTTGGGATTGTTCAGCCTGAAGAAGAGGACACTCTGGGCAGACCTAGCTGTGGCCTTCCAGTACCTGAAGGGGCCTAGAGGATAGATGGGTAGGGACTGTTTATCAAGGACTGTAGTGACAGGACAAGGGGTAATGGGTTTAAACTGAAGGAGGGTAGATTTAGATTAGATGTTAGAAAGAAATTCTTTACTGGGAGAGTGGTGAGGCAGTGGAACAGGTTTCCCAGAGAGGTTGTGGAGGCTCCATGCCTGGCAGTGTTCAAGGCCAGGTTGGATGGGGCTTTGGGCAACCTGGTCTATTGGAGAGTGTCCCTGCCCATGGCAGGGGGGGTGGAACTAGATGGTCTTTGAGGTCCCTTCCAACCCAAACCATTCTGTGATTGAATGCTGTAGAACAGCCCATTTATCCTCCTCTGGGTATGAAGGGATCCCAGCACACCTAATTCAAATGAAGAAGCATGTGTTGTAGTTTCTGAACTTAACATGGTGAATACCACAGCAGGTGCCCCCAAGTGGATTAATATTCCCTTAATGTCCCAGTCAGGACCTAATCCTTAGGGCCTTTTGTATTGCCACTCCTAATTAACTCAAGTTTTTTTTGGATTTTGACAGAAAGTCTCTTATAGTTCCACAGAGATATAGAGTAGTAGTTAATAAATAAGAACATACTGTTCAAAAAGGTGGCAAGTGTTCATGTAGCAGCATGAAGGAAGTAAGTTCTTAATTTCTGTTTGAACATACATTTGAATGCTTATTAGAATACATGTATCCCTTCATATATGTCTCTGTATCCCAATCAAATGTCATTCACAATGAAAGCATCATGGAAGGTGTCTACTAAAAAGTGCTGGTGAATTGACTGAACTCACACATTTCTTTGAAAAGCCCGTATTTAAGGAATACTCCTAAGAGAGGTTATAGATCGTACATCTTATGCATATTATTATCCTTTACTTTCAAGACATAAAGCCTATTTCACTGTATACAGGATACATTTGATATTTAAAGGTTCTAACTGTTGGCTTTGGCAGAAATATAAAATAAGGATTAGCTTCAGAATGAGATAACAACCTTGGAAGATAATGAGTAAAAAATAATTTTCAACAGGAGATTATACAATTTACAGCTCCTGTTCAAACTTTATCAGCTCATTTTCAATTTATCATGGGTTGTACAAGACCAACATAATGATTTGACAATTATGTAATTTTATGTCATGACACTGCACATATTTTGCTTTTGACTGTATGAAATGACCTAATACAACCAATGTGATAACTCCCCTCACAGGGGGAGTAGCAAGCAGCAATGTTCTGAGAATATTTGGGCACCTGTTGAAAGCCCTCCTGATATACCAGGCTACCCTGAAGTCAGGCTAAATTTTGGGCATGCCAGTACTTCATCCTACAGTGAGTAGACTAGCTGGCTAATTGCAAAGGTTCCACTGCATTTAGAAGCAGCACACCTAGTTCTTTCTTTCCTTCCATAGATACTGAAGTACCACGACAGTTCGGCCATAGCTGAGTTGGTGTGACAATCGTCAATGTTGTTAATCAACATCATTCACAGTGCAAACATACTATAGATATTTGCACTTGAGGACTTCCTCTAAACAAAAGAGAATAGTAAATTAAGTCAGGGAAAAGATGTTAGACAGAGGTAACTTGAGTTATATAGTTACAAAGTGCAGGAATGGCAAGCTTACTCCCGCTTACAAAAAAAAGTAAAAAAATTAGTAATGGTGAGTTCTGTTTTTTCCATGAAAGAGTTTTCTGAGAAGATGTTAGAAATTTTCTATGAAACAAGGTTAAAATGCAGGGAGCAATCCAGTAGTGGGAGTAGAGCTTGATTATGCTATGTGGTGCCCTATTGATCTCAGGCAGGTTGTCTCTTGCCAGAATACGTGATTTGAATCAAAATGTTTATCGTGCTTCACAGCTGTATGCCATTTTATCCAAGAAGTAATCTGAGCAGCAAGACTCTCAGCAGCACGTGTCCAGAACACTACAATACATCACCTTAAAAATTGAAGTAATTCTTTTTTTTTTTTTTTTTAGCAAGGTAACCATCAAATGAGTGAGCAATTGAGAGCATAAGAGGCACTAGGGGTTTTTTTGTAATATTGGCTTTAAAGATATCAGTTTATTCCTGCTGGAGACGAATCCCACTATATGAGGAATTCTGCCAGGAAAAACAATTTCAAGTGAACATGAAGGGATACAGACTTTCTCTGATTAAATTAGTTTTGCTTTTTTTTTTTTTTTTTTTTTTTTTTTTTTTTTTTTTTAATGAGTAGCAAGGGAATATGTGTCCATGTATTTGGACAACTAAAATTTTTTAACTTTGAGTAAAGAGTTATCTGTATTCAGTTGACTCCAACTAGTAGCATCGAACAAAAATATTTTTGTCTTCTGCTTTCTAAGTTTCTGAATATTTCCATCCTAAGATACTATCAATGCAGATTCTAAGTATATAAATAATATAGACCCTGAAATTGTAAGAATTATATCTTGAGTTTTCACAGATCACATGCAGCACCTTCATACACATCATTAAAGCTGTTGCTATCCTTTTTGCAATGCCCATCATTTCTATGAATAATAGCAATTTCCTTTCTTCTTATTCTTCTTTCAGAGTTTATATTTTTCTTTCACTTCCCACATTTCCTCTCTTGTGAGCCTACCTGTCAGTCCCCATATTATTGTTCCTATCACTGTCTAGATTTCACTGTGATAAAATCTTTTGCCACATCAACGCTCACGATTTTTTCATTCCTACAAATCCCTGTTCTGTGGCTTCCAAAAATCCCAGATCTCTAGACTCTGGTACATGCAGAAAACTGCAGTCCTTCCTTTCATTTCTCCACTGCCTCGAATCAATTCAAAATAACTATCTTATCATGTTGAAATGTCTGCTAGCTGTTAAAATCCTCAAAAGACTTGAGATTTGTGCATTTGGCATAAAGCTGGAAGAGCCTGAGTTCAGGCTCGTACTTTACTACAGCTCCCACGTATCGCATTGAACAAGTCAAACACTGCCATATCCTTTAAAAGATACACAGACACCTGCTTCATCTTGGAAATGCTTAAGTCTTCATGCTGGTAACATTATCAGCAAACTGACATCTGCCAAAATGATTTCTGACCAGTTATTTAGCTAGTAAGGTGGTCAGAGCCCAAACGGTGTCAAAGCTAAAATAACCGAAACAGATTTTGAGAGCAGACACCAGTCCCGTAGCAAGGCACAGAGCACACCAAATCTACGTACTTTACGTGTACTTTATATACTCTTGCTAAAGGCTTGCTACAGACAAAGAATTACAATCTGCAGAAGCAATTTGTTGAAAAGAAAATTTGAAGGCATAGGGAAATCTGGACAAGCATCAAACAGATACTGAGTCTGAGACGAGACAGACTTCCCAGAGGGTACGGAGATGAGTAAGCAAACCGGCAAGACTGGCTCAAGCTTCCTCAGAAAAAGTTCTGCTTTTTTGGTTTTTCTTCCTTGTTGTTGTTTTTTGGGTTTTGTGGTGGGTTTTTTTGTTTGTTTGTTTGTTTGTTTGTTTTTTGGGGGGTCGGGGGTGTTGTTTGTTTCTGGTTTTTCCCCAAAGAAAAGGCTCTGAGAGGCTCCTAAGTCATGCAGGAGGGACATGACCATAGGATGGTGGGAAGAAGCAGCCATAGAAGCAGCCAGCTGAACACTGAGCCTCACTCCACTCCCGCCTCTGTCAGCTGCCCCGTTGCTCTAAGACACTGCAGCAATGTCAGATCCTGTCCCTTGGCATCTGTTCTTTTTTCTCCCAACTAATTTCAAAAATTTTCCTCAGACTTACAAATTACTTACTGATGTCTCCATCATTCTGTCATTGTGAAAATGTCGCTTACCTTTGAAACAGCTCTTTAACAGTGTGAGAAAACCTATTACTGTCCTGACCCCCTATCTATGCAGATGAGTCTGTTGACTGGTATATAGTCAAATCATTTTTGTTTTTCACAACAACCTGTCTGTGTGAATTCCACATATTGATTATAGATTGTAAGAGAAACAGCATATGACATAAAATTATATGGCACCACTGCTAGGGTCTCCTTTGTCATGGTCTCTCTTTTTGTGCAAGCCTTTATACTGAGCGGTGTCCAGTATCCCTCCCAATTTGTAAAGCCTATGAACAGAAGCAAGTCCATTCATCCAACTATTTTTTCGACGGAGATTTGTTGAAAAAGTCATAAGATTATTTTTTTTCAAGCATTTTGCGGTGTTAGCGGTATGAAAGCTGCCATTACCAAACCTATTAATAGAAAAAGCTTGCTGAAAGCCAAGTTACCAGGATCTCTGTTTAATTGCAATATCTTATTACATGTAGATGGCACCATTCTTTCTCAAGAGAGAAGGCTATAAGGCTAAGTCTGGAGAGGGTCATGCTTAATGAGCCTGGGCTTCTGCCACTTTGTTGTGCATGACGTCTCCAGTAAATAAAGCAATATCAGAAATATGTATTTCTTTAAAAAGCAGGGGAAATAAGTTACCACAGCAGTTATGGCTGGCTTAGCTTGCTTGTTTCTTTGCTCTTGACTCTACAGGACTTCAAACTTCCTCTGAGAGACACTTACAGGAGAAAGAGAAACCTCCAGATGGGCTGCAATTACTAGAAACAAGTAGATGATTTTGTAACAGGAGCAGAACTGGTTGGATTTACCTCTGCAGTTTCAGGAGAGGTCTGATAAATATCCTGATTTAACCTGGAGTCTTTCCTAAAGACTGGGCCTGATAGGAAGACAGCTTAGAGTTTCATAAAAGGGCTTTTAATTCAACTGGGTGTTGGTGGCATGGAGCAGTAGGTATGTGTGGAAAATGGCACAGAAATTGCATAGAAAGCAATCTGGAAGTAGGCACCTGAACACCTCTGGCTGATGGTTATTCAGCACTTGATGCTATAGCCTCCTTGCCTCTGAACTTTGTTCATCATCGCACTACAGAGGGGGCAAAACTGATTTTTTTGTTAGCTGTATGCTTCCTGCATCACAGCTCCATAACCTGGCTCTTGCCAGAGGAACTTTGTCTGTTCTAATTTACATTCATTTGCAACATCCCCCTTGTGAACATTTCCCTGATTGAGAATACCTGGAAAACAGCAGGACTGGGCTGCACTCCAGCCTTTTCCCAGCATTCGCCCCAAGCTGGAGACCATGTTTCCAGCCACCCTGCCAGGTCTTCACCAGGGAGGAATTCACAAAACTATAGTCCGTCTTCAGCTCAGGGGTGCTGTCATCAGCACAATTAGGGACATAGAAATTGCCATATCAAAGCAGGATAATGGACTATCTAATACAATGTCCTGAGGCTAGTCACAGATGCTTTGGAGAAAAATGTTTAAAAAGAATCAGTGGTAGGTAAATGTGGAATAATCTGCTGTTAGAGAAGGTTTCTCTTACCCGCTTGTGGAAAATTAGATATTACACGTTATTTTGCATGATATGCACATCTGCATAGCTGTGATATTAATCTTGCCTTACAGGTATTAAGCTGAAGGAGACTAATAAGAAAAACCAAATGAGTAACTACAAAGAGGAATGGCTGTCAGAGGCAACTCCGAGGGTTTTTAATGAAGCTGTCACGGAGAAATAAGCCCTAGTCTAGAGCACACTCAAACAGTAACGCTGACTCTTCCTTGCCCAAACTTAGGATCAAATTATATATCAGGCTTGAAAAATAATGATTTCAAAGGATGGAGAGAGAATTTGGTTGAGAGGCTTGTCAGTAACACAAGTTTAACATGGAGCAAAGCACCGCTGAGAACATGTTGTTAAAATTAAGACATTTCTCTAAGATTTATGAGGCCAACTGACTGGGGAGAGGCTTGCAGTCTCCACTGGTTGGGCTAGGCTGCAGAAGCTTTTAGGTGTATCGATATTGCAAAATGTTTGCCTGTTAGATTCAGCTCTAGTTTACAGTGTGCCTCTGGTTTTCATGTTTGTCTTGCAGGGTAATTCATCACTGGTGACAGAACCACTGTGGGTGCCGCAATGCAATATAGCAAGTTTGAAATCCAATTCAAATAAACCAGAAAGGCTTTAATTCACGGTATGGTGACATCTGGAAACACAGACACAAGCAAAGTGAAGGCAATATATTTTCCCTGTTACTAACTGGTGTGCACAAGATATTCCAATTTTCCTATGCACAGACTAATCCCATATACAGGCTACTTCCAATTTTGTGAATAAAAGCCTAAGGAAGAATAAATTGGTCACAAATCCAGAAGCAAGACCCAATTCAGGCCTTAGAAAGCATTAAAAATGTCCTCCGTCTGCTTTCCTGTCAAGGTAGTATCATCGTTCACTATGTAATTTCACAGCTGACCGACAGAAAATATGATCTCAAGGCAAAAATGCTTGCCTTTATCAGAAATGGATTTTACCACATCTTCTTTGGGCTTCCCATAAGCAAGCTCCAACCCTGCAGTAGCCTTGCCTGCTGGGTTCCCATGGGGCATGGCAGCGAGGCCCTGCAGGACGTTGTCTTCATCATGCCATGCCACCCGGCTCCTCACCTCCTCTGGGCACTGCTGGCTGGTCTCTGTAATTGGGGACCTTCCAGTAGCATTTGTGTGGGAGCCTGGGCCACTGAATCCAGTTTGCATACAATTACTGCAGATGTGGGCATATTGCCCATCCCCTCACCAGCTCTCTTCTGGCAAGCCTGGGCAGCCGTGCGAAGAAAACCCAGATGGATGGGATTTCAGCACAGAATACAAATCTTCTGAGGATCCAGCTGCACACTTGGTGTTAACCCATGCTGAAATATGGGCTACTATGCTTCTGTCTCCATCTTGTCACTCCCTCTACCTAGAAGGGTTCAGCTAGTCCCTACTCAGACTATTTCCTGCTCAGAAGTGTCTTTACCTATGCTTGTAAAGAGGAGTTGTGTGGAGCAAACAGACAGCAAACATTTATTTTTTGTCATTAGCATTAATGGTTGTGACTCTGGTTTTGCAGAATCACTTTTCAAGGGGCTGTTGCATGCAATCCTGGCACATTTGCTTACTATTTCACTGTTACACTCTAATTTAAAATTCTGGAATGGTTGGTTTTTTCCAGCTGCAAATTAAACAATTGTCTCCTACATATGCCCCAATCACACAACACAGTACCCTGGAGAAAAAGAAGCTTTCACTATTGACACAGGTCAAAAAATTCAGTTGGCACTAAATGATGTCCTGTAAGCCATGTTTCAGCCCAGAACAAATCTGAATGGGTAATTTTATGTGCCAAGAACAACAAAACCCCAAACTGATGCAAATTAACTACAAGGATATGAACTGTACCCACAGTAATAATATTACAAATTACATCCTCAGTTAGCTAATCTTAGTTTGTTGCCATATAAGGAATTGGGTTTAATTGTATTTTTCCTGGCTTATTTGATACACTTTATTTATTTATTTGAATAGAAACTCTTGATATTCTTAGTGTTCAATATTGTTTCTATTCTCAGAGCAGTTTGGAGTGGGATGCACTGCAGGAGAACTCACAGTTACTGCATGTCTTTTGAATATAAAAATATTTTTACACTACTAAAAACAGAGAAAATCAAGACAAATAAAAAGGTTTCCTTTAGAGATATCAACATGACTCCACATTATGGACAGGTTGGATCATAATAAGCAAAAAACCTGTCTGTTTTTAAGTGTGCTAGCTCTATCCAGTTACATTAACACAGCCAAAAACCTCACTGAGAAGAAAATTATCTAATCTAGTTAAAGACTACGTTCCACATAAGATTTCTCTGCCTCCTCCCACCCCCAAGAAAACCCAACCAATATGCCTGAAAAACTCTGGATCTTGCATACACGTAACATTTCCTGAGGCTCCACAGCGTTAGAGCCCTGGCTGTGCTGAGGTGTGACTGAACTGGTTGTTTACAGCGATGCTGCTGGTCAGTTCCCACAAAGCCAAATTTTCTGTTTGAAGTGTGTCCTTCCTGACATGGCAGGGCTGTGCACAGAAACCCAGAGCACAGTATGTCTGAATAAAGTGAGCTTTCCAATAGGTGCATATTATATTCAGTTCTCCTTCGTTAAAGTCTCTCAGACAGATTATGTTGACAGATACACGTAAGTTACCATCTGGTTATATACTTTGTTCTAAAGAACTGTGGTTGGTACTCGATACATATGTTTTCTATTTTTCAACTGAAAAAAGCCCCACCAAACAACCCTTTGAAGCCTTTTTCAAGTTAGTAGACCTAAAAACAATTGGTTGATGCTGTAAGGAGTTATCATATGTGCTTCACTATTCCCATAGCAACCTGTTGGAGTATAAAGCAAAGGCCGTCAGGGAGTAAACTCCTTCCGTGGGCCCAGATGCTGCAAAGTGTTGCCGTACGGACCCAGAGGGCTGTTGTGGCTTAACCCCAGCTGGGAGCTAAGCACCACGCAGCCGTTCGCTCACTCTCCCCCAGCGGGATGGGGAGGAAAATGGAAAAGAACTTGTGGGTTGAGATAAAGACAGTTTCATAGGATAACAAAGGAAGATTATGATAATAATAATAACAACAACAACAACCACCACAACCAGTTATGCACAAATGCAATTGCTCACCACCTTCGGAAACACCACGCTCCCAGATGCCCAGTCTGTTTCCAAGCAGTGATCCCACCTCCCAGCTAGTTATATACGGAGCTTGATGTTTGATGGTAGGGAATATCCCTTTGGCCAGCCTGGGCCAGCTGTCCTGGCTGTGCTCTCCCAGCTTCTTGTGCACCTGGCAGGGCGTGAGAAGCTGAAAAATCCTTGGCTTAGTGTAGGCACTACAACTACCCAGCAACAACTAAAAACATCAGTGTGTTATCAACATTATCCTCATACTAAATCCAAATCACAGCTCTATACCGGCTACTAGAAAGAAAATTAAGTCTATCACAGACAAACCAGGACAAGGGCTCTCAGGGACAGAGCAAGCTGAAAAACATTCTTAGGATATCCTGGATTGAACAGCACTGTGGAAAATGTGATGCATTTCACAAGAAAGCCTTCACAAAAATATCACAAGAATGTCAGTGCTACTGGGCAAATAGCAGCAGCAGCAGTAATTTCATTGGCATCAGAAGACTAAGGTTTAGTGCTATATTGGTGTTATAGGGAGTTAACTGCCAGAGCACGGATGTCGAAAGGCACAGATCCATTTAAGACCAAAAAGTTCATGGAACCCAAAACACCAGAGAGTTTGCACATCTAAAGCTAGTCACCATGACCGAGCAGTAGCTGCCTATCTATAGATTTTCGAAGGTATGGAGTATGTGCGGAAAGATAGTTTATTCAGCATACTTACCATTTAAGGGCCTAAAGATGCAGTTAGGTACAAACTCCAAGCAGCAAGACTGGAGATTTCCACCTGTACATTTAAAACACATCTAATGGCTGACCTGGAGTTGCGGTGCAGCAGACACATCTATAGTCAGTTTTCCTGCAGGCAGCAACTCAAACCTGCTGATAGATGAGACCACACTCTGGGTGGCTTTGAATCATTTAAATAGAATAAATATATCTGATTAAAAATATGAAGAAACAGTTGTTTATTAGGAAAAATGGACTGTCTTGCAGAATCATAGACACATCTGCATTCTTTCTCTCTCATCCTCTCTGGAATACATTTCTTTATTCCTGAAGATCTTTCATTTGATATTGTTTTACTCCATCTAATACAAAAGTCTAGTTGAAGACACTGTTCATAAATAGGTGTCTGAGCCCTTGTCACAAGCAGGATGCAATGACGAGCAGCGGTAAAGCGGCAGGTGGTGGTAGACCATAGTGAGATGGTTATAGAATTCATATCGATTTCCACTAAAGATGCAGTGTTGGTGCAAGATTTTAGTTCACTCTTACTGCATTAGTATGAGGAGAAGTGATAATGCACTAAGTGGTAGGACAAATATAGATGGCTATAGAAATGGAAGATAAATAAACAAAAATAAACATAAAAATAGAAAGAATACATTACAAGAGAAAGGTCAGAGATTGACATGAGAAATTGAAGAGAATGGACATGAGAAAAGCATTAGGACCACTCATAAATTTAACAGAAAAGTTGTTTAACTTTTCCTATTTGTAGAAGTTAAATATTTTGGAATTTGTTTTGAAGTACTTTTGCCTGTGAATATAGTAAATATTGTAACATTTCTCAGCACAGAGTCCTTATGGGAGATCAGTGAAATTAAAATTGGCTCTCATCATCTTCATATGAACTTCTGGGTTTGTCTTACACTAACTTCCCACCTTAATGGCTTAATAGTCTTGATTAGCATCCAGACTGCAGCGCTAATTAGCCTATACTTGGAAACTCCTAAATTTAACTGAAGTTCTGGAAGATAACAATATAAAATAATTTCTAGTAAAGCAAAGTTTCAGAAATGGATTCTCTTTCTTACTATGGATGTTTAATGTAGATATTTTGAATTTTTTAATTTCAGAACAAATAAATATTTCTGTTTAATATATATGACACTGGATATAACTATGGTAAAACATTCAGGCCTTTTTGAATGGTTTTGCTCTAACACTGTAAATTTTAGTCAACAATCAAATATAACCATCATGTCCCAGCACACTACAAATTCACTTCTACTCAGATTAAGTATGTTCCTTCGTGACAACATTATGAGTAGTAACAATCTCTTATGTTGACAGTCTATATTTGATCCTTCTGCTCTAGAAATAAAGATATGAACTAAAGCTTTTTCTTTGTTTGTTTGCTTGTTTTTTTACCTTGGTGAAGCGATGGACTGAAAAAAGGTTAATATCAAGTAGGAAAGTTCTGGTTGGTTCATAGAAAACCTGCCTCACATGAGAAACCTGGCTGAGGACAACATTACAGTTGTGTCTTGACAAACATTTTTGCACCTGAAATAAGAACAGATTTGCTTAATGTCACTGGAAATCTAACATGAATTTCTGGAAAAAACGTTGGTTTTGGTTTTTTTTTTAATGTTATTGAAAATGCACAATTGGGGAAGTAATTTAAGTAATAATTTTATTCCTGGTGACAGGCTGTTGCACTGATTTTTTCTTGTTTAATTTATAGCTGATTTGGGCAAATAAACTATGAGATATACATATATCTCATCATATATGATATATATAAATCATTATATAATTAATGTAGCTTCAAGGCTTCCAAACTAGATTGAACTTTGCACTCTCTTCACACATATAAGAGAAATTGCATCAGATGAAAAAGAAAAAACATTTTATGTGATGAACCTGAAGGGAAGAGGAACAAAAGCAGCTATATTCAGCAAACATGTTCTGTTTCCCTGATTCAACTATGGCTGATTCAGCTGGTAGCTTTGTCTCCAGCATCCAAAGTTGTTACNGCTCAGACTATAAGGGCTTCCCAGCTCTTGGCTTCAGTGTGGAGTCAAACTGCCTACTTCAGTTCACAGTTTGGACTTGAGCAAAAGGAAAATCCAATATT
>VXBL01000876.1:84558-97397 GCA_013400195.1 Aramus guarauna | reverse complement strand
GCTTGTCTGGATTCGGCGCAGGGTTTGGCAGGTCGTTTGCCTTGCAGCCCCTCCATTCAGGACTGTTGCGCCTCCAGGGAGGGAAGGCAAACAAACAGGAAAAATAAATAAAACCTTCCCTGGTGGGGTCAGGAGGAAAGGGAGAAGAGGAGCCCCGAGTACTTAGTATGGGCAGTGCAAGCTTTGCGGAGTCGCGCATCCAGATGGATTACATGAGGAACTTGACATCTTGTTTAAAAACAAATCATTCATTATGTAGCAGTGAATAATCAAGCATTACAGTTTCATCTCTGGAGGTTCCTTTTTTGGTTGGAATTTTGATAGTTCCGTAATTAAAAGCTGAAAGCTCTTACGCCGTCTACATGTTGATCAATTGGTAATTAAAAAGTTGACGATAGATATGGTATTTCATGGGACTGGTTTGTTGCCATCACATCTCCTGAGCGCGTTTTCAAAATCGTCGTTTAACCTGGCACTTGAGCGTTTTTTCCATATTCGTGGGCTGTTCAACTTGAATTTCAGGAACGCCTTGAAATTCTCACAACGTGCGTACGGCAGTTGGAGATCCGAACGGATCGCGGGGTTTGAACGTGGTCCGGAAGGCCGGCTTTCTCCCCATCTACCGCAAGGCGTTTCAAGCCTGCGGCCGCCTTCCTCCTCTGCTTTACTATCTGATTCCCGGGCTGTCGTAGCATTAATTTACCGTGGCAGGTTGCTGCGGCTGGCTTAATCAGCCTGAATCCAAGGCAAACACTTCAGCCTTCTTGAGGTATGACCCTTGTCGCAGGATTCATGCCTTGCAAGAGTCGTTCAGCTTTCCCGCCGCCTCCGTCGCCTGTACCTGATGTCAGAAGCGCGAATTGGGACAGGAGGGACTCAGGCTTTCGGGCCGCTGCGTTGGCTAAGCCGCCTGAATTGCCCTGCAGCGGTGCTGCGGCGGGGTTGCGGTTGCACGAGCGGCGGGGTTGCGGTTGCACGAGCGGCAGGGTTGCGGTTGCACGAGCGGCCGGGTTGCGGTTGCACGAGCGGCCGGGTTGCGGTTGCACGAGCGGCGTGGCTCAAGCGCAGCCCCGAGGCCGTGTCCTCTTCAGGCCGGCCCCGTCGAACTCATGGGTGGGATTCTCAAGGGATTCGGGGATCTGAAGGGGAAGAGCTGTCAAAAGGCGGCGTAATTTAAAGGGGAGAGTTCTGTCAAGTGGCCGAGCGGGTAGCGTAGCTGAAAAGCAGAGCGCCGCGTTGCGGTCTCGGAACGGTTTGGCTTCTCCGGTCGGTGAATATTTGAGAAGCCTGCGTGTCTGCAGAGCCCCTAGCAGCCGAGGGGAGGTTGAAGATAAGTTTGATAACACAATCAGGGATAAAGCAGTCCAAAATGAAGGAAAACTCTGTTGGTAATGGCCTCCGTGATGGAAGATTCATTGCTTCAGGAGTCTAATCTGAGAGCAAAATGAGGCACCAACCTGACGCTCCTCAGAGCATAATGCAAGATTTACGGCTCTGCCACGCTCCAGAGATTAAAAGAAAAAAAACAACCGCCACCCTCCAAACCGCCCTTCCTTCGCTTGCCAAACTTGGGGAAAACCAAGGGGGGTTTTTAATTTCTTGTCAGTAAAAGAAAAATCCCAAACAAACGACTTGTCACGTTTTTGCGAAGGCGTGCAGGGAGTCCTGCTTTTCCTAATGCTGATGGCCCCGCTCCCGGCAGGAATCGGTGAGGTTGGCCCGTTTTGGGGGTGGTTCTGGCGTGGGATGCTCTGGCCGGGGAGCCATCGTCGCCCTGCCGAGACCGCGGGCCGTACAGGCGTCGGGTGAGCTCGGCTGCCTGAACGCCGCTGCCGGGTGGGTTGTTTTGTTGGGTTTTTTGTTTTTTTTTCTGGGTTAGAAATCCTTCTAGAGCCGTCCTTGGCTGGGCTGGCCTGGGGCTGGCAGCACGCCCGACCCGAGCCGCAGCCCTGGCACCGCTTCCCCGCATCTCGCTAGGAAGTAGAGAGCCGTTCGCGATCCCTGCCAAGCCGATCGAGTGGAAAGTACCTTCCCATCGCTTCACCTGGCAATCCCGAATAAACCGGGAGAGGCAGGCGAGGCTTCCCGAACTGCTCACCTGAGAAGGTGCTCAGTTCGGGTCCTGAGCCTCTCCTTCGGGATACTGCCTCTCCAGCGCTGGGATGCTTCCGAGGGCTGGAAGGCGAAAGCCCGGACATCGATCGGATCCTTTGCAAGAGGGGCGAACCCCTTCCCAGCTCTCGCCCCTGACCGTCGGGACGTCCTTCTGCGCTCCGAGACGGGGCCGTCTGCATCCTCCTCCCGATGGTAGGAACGCCTGTAATAGCTTCTTCGCCCGCTCCTCTAGGACACGGACCGATTTCTGCCGGCGAAGACGACCCGACATGGTTATTAACGCCAACGGCTCGGCCGCGTTCCGGTCAGCCCCGGGTTTCGAAAGCGTTCTGTCCTTGGCCACTTGTTGCTTTGTGACAGCTGGTTCCAGTAATTTGTTTTTATAGGGCAGTTTGTAGTAAATGAATGACACGTTGAATATTTTACTGAGATTTTAGATGATCTAAAGAATACTTTCTGGTTTGGTAATTGGTAGATAATGCTGAGTACATTGATGTTGACACGAGCAAATGGATTTAAAATGATTTTGAAGCGAGCCTCATTAAAAGATGCTCTAATTCAGTCAACAGGAAATGTCAGCTAATGTGTCCGTGCGCGCGCTCTCGGACCAGATTGCGGCAGGGTCGGAGTTTTTACAGGTCTGGATTAATGACAGGCAAATACGCGTGGCTGTCGGTAAGTCCCGTTAAAATCCCGGATGACAAACTCCACGAGCTGCATCCGTTGGAAAGGCAGCGAGCGTGAAAGCCGAGCAATTGGCCATCTTGCCGAGTTCCTTTTGGCCTTTTACGAGGCATCCTCAGCCAGGCGAGGGCAGGGAGGCCACTTTTAATCGGTCTCCATCTGAAAAATACCCGAGACAGAGAGAGAAAACCAGTTGCACGTGTAGGTAACTGGGAGGTGTGCTCGGCTGGGTGGGACGTGCGGTTGAGTTTCTTGACGTTCTGGAGGCAGGCAGTGATTTCGAAAGGTTTTCTTAAAAAAAAAACCCCAACAAACCCAAAGCCAAGCAACCTCCTGCACTGGTCCGAAGCGGCCCTGGTAGAGCTGGGGATGGAACTCCGCGTCCCAGCCCGAGCTGGTGCTGAGCGCCGTGTGCCGCTTTGCACGTCTAATATTTACCTGCAGCGGTGAGAAAGGGAAGCAGAAGTGCTGTAAGCAGGCCAGCGAGCTAGCCCATTTATTGTGCCACGGCAGACAGGGCTTTTGTTGGCAAAGGCGACGACATCTTCAGAGTAGATCCTGATGAGCAGTGACAGTCCAAAAGCACCTTGTTTTTTCATCCCTGGGAAGGAGGTGGACTTCATTGTCTCCTCAGGTTTGTAATAAATCACTGGTGCCGTGGTACTCCGCGTCCCATTTGTTGCAGACGGGGGGAGATTTTTTTCCTTTTTTTCTTTTTCTTTTTTTTTTTTTTTCCTCGCCCGCATTAGTGTCTGCCTTTTTGGGGTCTTCCATCGACAAAATTAACTTTTCCCTCTCTCTGTGACTCGATGAAGGTTGCTTTGCTGTCTCGCAAGTAGCGTCTGAAGTTTGGAATGCATAAAACTGGATTTGCCTCAGTCTCCTGTATTCATTTCCTCCAGACAAATGGGGAAATTGGTGCACGTGCGGCTCCGGCCCGGCGTTAACCCTTTTCTCTTTCGGGGAAAACGAGCTTCTCTGAAGCTTCAGGAATGAAGGAAAGAACGCTTTGGAGACATGACTAACATACCAAATACGCGCTGCGTTGCATAAGCCTATTATGGGTGTAATGTAATGTTCCCTCTAAGGAGATTCACGGCCGTTGAGGGGAGCGAGGAAGCAATCCTTTTCAGCAAATTGTGGCCGGAGGAATGTATTTTTAAAGAAAAACAGAGGAACTTAAATCTCTCTCCCGGCATTGCGTGCTTTCTCTTGCGCGTGGTCTCTCTCTCTGCAGTCGCGGCCGCCTGGCCTGCTCCGGGAGCGCGGTGATGACGGCAACAAGGCTCGCGGGTGGGATCGTTGACTTTGCTCCTCGGTTCGTTGTAGAGGAAGTGGTTGTCCGTAGCCGTGGTCTGCGGACTTTAAATCTTGGCGACGGGGGAGCCGTGCGCTGCGGGTGACTCCCGCAAGAGGCGCGTGGGAGCACCGTGGCAGCAGAAATAAGCCCCTGTGCTCCCCGCGCGCTCCGTGTTACCGTATTTCCAAAGCCTAAGGTCCACGTGTAATGGTTTTAGCGTTATTTCCTGCGCACGTGGACGGCGGGGCCCCACGTCGGGCGTGCAGCGTCACGGCTGAGATAACGCGGGCAGAGTCGCGGCTTGCTTTCCAGACCCGCTTTGTATCGACGGCACAAACGCTGCCAGTCTTTGCTTCCGCTTCCCTGCCGCCCTCCTGTTTTCCAGATAGCGCGCGCGTGTGTGTGTGTGTGTGGATGGCTTTTGCACCGTGTGCGTTGCACAGAGCCGAGTGCGATGCAGCATTCGTGTTTGCTGTGCCTTCTGCTCGTCGTTCTCTTCCGAATCAACAACGTTAATGCTCGCGGCAATCTTTCCCTGCCAAACCTGAGAACAGCGGTGTAAAACCGGGAGGGGATGAAGCTGCTTTCCTCGGGATTTCTGTGATGCCGGATTCCCTCCCGACACCCGTGGGCCAGCTGTTGGGGGGCTGTCAGCAGAAAGAAGAACACATTTGTGTGCCAAATACCGCGTCCTGGCTGTGAGAGATCATGGGGAAGGTTGATGGGAGATGATGGTTCTCTGGGAGGAAAATCTGCCTCGACTCTGGTGCGTTTGGAAATACTCAAGAGCTGTGGGATTCCTGTGAGGTCGTTCGTTCTCAAAGTACAGGAAGCGCAGCAAAGCGTAGGCACCGGGATTAGGGGAACCCAAAGAATGGTTGAGAAAACCCCAGGGCAGCCCAGCCAACAGAAGGCATGGCTGACTTCCCCAAGCTGAAATGGGCGGGTTTGGGTTAACTTCTTCGGGAGTAACTCTTCCGTTTCCGAAGGCTGGTCTCCGCAGACGCGCGGCGGAGGAAAGGCTGGACCTGGGGTAGAGTCGTCCCTCGCAAAAACCGCTTTCCCAGGCGAGGCGTGATCGTGAAGAGCTTTTTAAAGGCGGGGGGAGGGGGGGGAACCCCCCCGAAAAACTCCCCTGGAGATCAGGCTTGGGCTTTTCCCTCTCAGGGTGGGCTCGCCAGGGAGGTGACCCTCGCCCCTCCGAATTTCGGTGATGGCCAAGGTGAATAAATAGGAGCGTTGTGCGTTCGGTGCATAATTCCTTCTGCAGCTTGCATGCCGGCCTAATCAAAGGGTGCTTAATGTATGACATTACCTGGGATATTTGGGGATATTTTTCTTCGGCTCTGAAAGTAATCTGCAAGATCTGATATGAAGAGACACAAAAGGTTAGCTGAAAGCAGACAAGAACCGAATCACTGAATTGAATAGGAACTGCATTGTGCAGCCTGTAATGCTCCTTTCCATTCATTACTGCAATTATAATTATGGAACCCAAAGCATTTAATTGGCCTCACAGACTCTTCACACTGAATAGATTGCATTGTTACCATTTAAAAAAAAATACCCTCTTATGCATTGCAAATACACGTACGTGTTGCTCTCTGGTTCTCAAGAGGTTTCTTTGTTTATATGATGAGTGATTAGCTGAATTATGGATCTTTCCTATGTTGTGTCAAACTAAAATCAAACGGAAGAGTAATTCTTCCCGTGCATCGGAAGAAATTAAACAGAAGCTTCAAAAATACAGCTCCGTGCGTTAAAAGCGCAGGGCGGTCAGCTCACGCGCCGCTGGAGATTGGTGCGGCCGGCCGGCGCCCCGCTTTGCACAACCCCTCGTCTTGTCCCGCTCTCCCGCTCCCAGCTCCAGCGAGGTTTTTAAAAGCGTTGGCGTTACCAGCCCGTGTTTGCGCTGCGAGCAGGTTGCCAGCAGAGCTGCCGCCTGCGTACCTGGCTCCGATAGCGCGTTGCTCTGGGCTGGGCGCTGCCTTCTCTGCTGCGTCGTGGGGAAAGCTGGCTCGAGCCCCATCGCTTTGTGCAACTTTGCTCGTCGCGTAGCGTGTGCGGAACGAGCGGGCGAGTTAATTACGAAGCGGCAGTTCCATCAGCAAGGCTGGAGCGAGCCCTTGGGATGGAGGGGAAGCCTGTTTGTTCCCCATTAAGGACGGAAAGGTGCGGAAAGGTTTGTTTTTCCGCCCTTGTTGCGGCATCCCTGTTTGCCGCTCAGGCGGTATTTATTGTCCTTTCCTGATCTTTTAATGCTCCCGCAAATTGCGAGGACGGTGGGTTCCGATATACCCAGGTCGTAACTTCCCGTTTAAATGGCTTTTTAAATGGAGCGTTCTTTCTGAATTGCCGTTTCTTCTTGTTGGCTAATCTTCGCTGAGGGGCGGTGGGGGACGAGGGCTGGAATCGTCATACACAAAGATACCGTGTGTAACACTTGGCAGAAGGACTCGAAATTGGATTACAAGCTCCTATTCCAGCAAGTAAATGTCCGCGGTGTTTTTATAGCTTATCTCTATTCATCTATGTTTGCAGGGCTTCGCTTGCCAAGCGTTAATGTAAACACTCTATTTTGAGACATCGCTCCATTTGCCTTCTGGAAATCCTTCTTTTATAAGGTGGTAGTAAACCTCTGTACATAAAAACAAAACAGCCCCGAGGTCGTCACCGCACACAGACTAACGCTGCCGACGATGCAAAGCGTCCGACGGCGTCGCCACCTGCCTCGGCAGTTCGGCGCGCTCCCCCTGGGCTCTGGCTTCAGGAAGACGCTCTTGCTCGGGGCACCGGAGCTTCCCGCCATGGCTCAGCGGCGTCTTCTGCCCCCGGAGCTGCTGCGTCGGGCTCTGCCGCGGGGCTGAGGCCAGTCGTTGGGCGAGCGGCACGGCTAACGAAAAGCTGGGTTTCTCGGCTTTGGGTCTGGCCGGTGGCTTCCCCGCAGTGAAGCGTGGGGGGATTTTTGTTTGTGGTTTTTCCGCTCAGTCGGTACCTCCGCAGCGCGTTGCTCCTCCGTGGGTCCTTCGGTACCTGCTAGACCCAAGCTTGGGCTGCAGCCTTCGCAGAAAGAGCTCCTGAGGCCTCTTCCCTCTCTTGAACCGTCTCTTTTAATCTCCTTGAACTTCTCGTCTCTGCCTCGCAGCTCTCTAGCTCGAGCCCGACCAGCGAGCCTACAGACCATATACCATCGCCCTTTGGTCTTACTGGTCGGCCATCGTCTACTGGACGCAAGCAACGGCTCCTGCCTGAGCCCAACCTGGGGTCCTCCTGCATTAAAGACGGGGAGCTCCTTTGAAACAGGAGCAACCTGGGGATAGATATGGATAGATAGATGCATTTCTAGAGATATAATTCCCCACTGCCTCCCCCTGTGAGGCTGGAGAGCTCTTACAGTTGAGTTTGGAAGAGTTAAGTTCACTTTTAACAGGGTTGCTTCTGATAGACTCTCCTAGAGCAAGTGTTCTGAGTTGGTGCTCAGTGTGATGTGGGTGACGGTTGAAAGCCCCACGAGGATTTAGGAAGTGATTTTATTCTTGGTTTGGCTGAAAAAATCGTGCGGAAACGTCACCTGAAACTTGGACTGAAAAGAAAATGAGCAAATCTTCTGCGTCCAGCCAAGCAGCTGATGATTTCGGTGGTATAATAAGCTGCAGAATATTTTGGAATAAACTGTGCAAACTCTCGGAAATATGGCCTGGAAAATGTGCGAAGAATTACAGCGTTCTGTGAATGCGCAATCTGTGTAGCTCTTAGAGGGAGCTTGGTGTCAAGCGCTGAAGAATATTTTGTGGTTCAGAGCCTTCTCGTGTTTATTTTGGGATGCTTTGTGATTGGGGAGGAGAAAGGAAAAAAAAAAAAAAAAGGTAAGTATTTAACATACCTCCTTGCCTCCTTTGAGAGCAGAAACAGAAGTGAACGAGGAGATGAAGGCGTTACTTCCCAGCAGAGAGCTGCTGCTGGTGTATTCGTAGGGGATCGAAATGAAAACGTGCCTTCCTAGCGTAGGGTAATCCGGAGAAAGGAGGGAAGTCTCTGCCCTGAACGCTGGTTGTTCTCTTCCCCTCCGTGCGCTCCGGTTCCCTTCCAGCTTCGACTCTTGGTGTTTTTCAGGCGTTGCCGCGAGGTCCGCGCTGAGTTCGGGAAACTCTTGTGGTGCCTTCTGCGGAGGCAAGAAAGAGCCCGCAACTTGAACGCCTTAAAGTCGTGTTAAGAGTGGAAAGCAAAGCACAAAGCTCCGTCAGACTTTGTTTAGTAAACACATTTGTGTCCGTATATAATAAAACGCTACATTGTACTTACAACGAGGAAGTTTATTCTGCAGCGCCTCTTCGCCCTGTTTTAGGATGGGGGGACTCGAGGATCAGCCGCGCTCCGGGTGAGCTGATGAGGAACGTGCGCGATCAGCCTCCGTAGTGATAAACGGCAACCGTCGCTTCGTTTTCATCCCCAGTTCCCCCATTTTTCAGGTGGAATCTCAGAGCCGTTAAAAAGAAATAAGTAAACTGTACGGTATTCCATCACTTTTGGCAGCCACCCGGTGGTCCGTTGCCTCAACGCGTGCCTTTCTGTCCCGGTATTTTTCATCAGGCTCCTGCGAGATGGCTGCTTAACGCTTTGCTTGGTGGCTTAACTGAGGGAAGACGCGAGCGCCGAGTAAATCTGGAGCCGGGCTCTCGTGCGTGGCGCAGGCTCCGTGCTAGCGTTCCCGCAGTTGGTGGGTGAGTTGGTAGTGGATGCGCTGAACGCTTCCAGCTGCAGTACCTCCAGCCTCAGGTAAGGCAAACTCTTCCCTGGACCGGAATCGTTGAAGGGAAGCGACGTTGCGTCGCTCTGCTTGTTTTACTTCTCGGATTAGAGGCAGGTAGCCTGCCTTGCGCTTTTTGGCAGCGCGGTGGTTTCTGCAAGGCGGCTGTGATTTAACGGCTGGCAGAACCTCAGTTTCATTGCAGGCATTAACATACCATACAGAGGCTTAAGCATTATCAAGCTTTGCCAGTTGCTCTTAGTATTTTCCTTAGAAAGTGCTAAAGATCATAGCTTTGGGTGCCTGTGATATTCAGCTACGTCTTCAGTTAGAAGTGTTCTCGCCCCCTCCGTTACGGGGGACGAAAGCCCCGCGTCATCCGGTGATGCAGGATTTCTGAGCCGCTAGCTTCATTTCCCCCGAAAGGTGTTGGGCAGCGTGTCGGAAGGCCGTCGGAGGGAAGCCGGCTTACCTCAGGAGAGGTCGGCGACGCCTGCGCTCGGCGTGGGTTCGCGTTGGGCTGCGATTTAAGGTTTTGGGGAGGGGCCGTTGGCTTTCCCGTGAAAGCGTGGGATTTGTGAGCGCGGTCACCGCGTGCTCTTCACGTCTGCCTGTTTTTCCTCAGTCTGCTCTCCAGCCGTTTTAAGGAGGGAGTTTGGGTATTTTTATTGCGAGCGGCTTAAGCTTTACCTTCGGCGTGCCGCTCTTCGGTGGCTTATATCTGTCTTTTCTTATGACCTCGCTACGTTGCGGGAGCACCCGGTGGGTTTATCTGTGTCTTTAACAGACGGAGAGGTGTATACGCTTACAAACACGTCTGAAACGGGAAGCTGCTTAGCAGCGGCGGCGCTGGCTGCGTGCTACGCTGGTGGGACGCGCGTTCCTTGCGTGCTGCTCTTGACGTGATGAAGACGCTCCAGTCGGTTAAGGCGGTTCCTTCAGGAGGAAAGGCTGGAGATTAGCACGCCTTAAACGTTGTTGTTTGACAGGCTCACCTCCTTTAAAGCAGGGCGAATATTCTTGGCACGCCAACTCTGCCCAGGCCAGCGACCCGGCTTGCCCCTGCTTGCAATTCCTGAAGCTGCCAAAATTGCTGTTTAAGAGAAAGCCCCGGCCTGAGGTTGTAGGAGGATTATTAGAATATACGCACCTTTCAGCGGAGGTACCTTAAGAGATTCATTCCAGCGCATCGAATCTTGCCTGGCGCGCGTTTGTGGCGACGGTTAAAAGACGTGCCCGGCGGTACCGTTACGCGAGAGGCGAAGACGCTCTGAAGCACGAGGCGGGCGCGTGCTTGTCGGCGTTCGGTACCGCTGAGCTGCCAGCCTCGCTCTTTCTAGCAGCGTTGTGCCGCTGCCTATCCGGCGGGAAGACGAGACCCCTTGAAAAACGGCAGGAAAAAAAATGATCAAAACACTTGCGAGGTTAATACCGGTTATAAACCTGCTTTTTTTAAGCTTTTGGGCAAGCTTAAAAGGTGGCATTTTTGGAATAGAATACACTTCTGCCTTTGAAAAAATCCCATCTGAGCAAATCAAACCCTTCCCAGTATAAGCACCCAAGATAATAGAAAGGGAGCTGAAAGAGATTGTCTGTATTTCTGAGCCCGGATCAGATGTCTTAGATAATTTCTAATTTAGTTTTGAAAATCCTCCGTTCACAGGGATCCCGAGGCGTTCCTTGGCAGCCTTTGCACGTGCTCCTGACGGTTGCCGTCTTTTTTAAGTTTTTCCCCGCTGTTAGGCTTAAATCTTGCTCGCCGGGGAGGTGCCCGCTGCGAAACGGCTCGGCGGGATTTAAGGACGCAGATGCCGCTGGCTGCCGAGGGTTGTTTGCCTCTCATCGCCCTTAGCCAGCGAGGCGAAAGAACTCAGCGAGCCGCGGTCAGGATAACGCGCTTTGCTGGAAAAGTAGTGCCTGGTTTTAGGATGCTTGCCGCACAGGCCTAGAATTCCGCGGACGATTTGCCGCCCTCGACAAGAAAAAGCGCGCCGCCGGTTCAATTTCGCGGCGCTGGCGGCACAAGACCTAAGGAGGTTGCGTTGACCCTCTGCTGCCTAAACCACTCGGGACGCGCTTGCCGCCCTGCTTCCCGGCGTGCTCTGGAGATGTACGAGCAGCCCCGTCCCCGGCACGGTGTCGTCACCGTCATGGGCAAGGTGTCGTCACCGTGACCGGCACGCCTGGACCGTGCTTCCCCCTGCCCGGCCGGCGTCTTTGTCGCGCGGCGGATCGATAGCAATTCTGTTACGGGCCAGATGTCAGAGCGCAGAAATATGCTTTCAAATCCCAGGGACTTGCTGTGACAGCTAGTGTGCTCAAAGACATTTGCTTGGCAATCAAAGGCATTAATGGTGGGTTTTGTTGACCACCTGTTCAGGGGGAGGTTTTTAATTACCTTTTTGGTTGCTGGCCAGCCCGATAATGCCCGTGCATGTTTCCTTTCCTCTGTTTGGTTCCCCCAGCTTGAACACAAAGCGAGCGTTAAATTGCCTTTCCAGAAGCCTTGCACCCTTTGGAAGGGGCGGCCCGCTTTCCCCCTGTCTCAGCTGTATCGCGCGACCCGGGGTGCCAGGAAGTCGAATTTGAAGGGAAGAGGCTCGGCGAAGGCGACGGGAGCGCTTGGCAGCCTCGCTGCTGCCGGCGTTACTCAGAAGGTTTGGGCGGCTCGGGAAGGGCCGGTCGGTTCTTTGGCCGTCGGAGGATGGAGATTTGTCTCGCCTGGGCTGAGGTGGGCGTCCTTGAAACGGGGGGTGGTCAAGGGGAATGAGGAGGCGGAGGTGATGGAGCTCAGGCTAATGGGATGGAGCAGAGGGAAGCTGCCTGGCGGGGGGGAGCCGCAGCCACCGCTAGCACAGTTGTCAAAGACTTCTTTGATGTGGAAAGAGGATAACTCTGACCTTCCTCCCAGGGCTGTGAAGGATTACTGTTTGCACAGGGCTTGCAGTATGTCAAGCTGTATGTAAATATCAGTTATGACTTCTTTATTAATTCCCTGCCCTCTCAAGTAAATAACCTACGCCGTGGGTGCCTGATGCTGGAAGGCAAGCCCGCGCCGCGCCGGCCGCCTCTGCAGCCGCTGCCCGGCCCTTCCCACCGCTGTAACTGGGAGCCCAGTCGGGCGGGGGCACTGGTTTACCAGCCGCAGCCCTGCTCCCGCTCCTTCCAGCGTGGGTGACCCGGCCGGCGCTCGGCGGCGGCCGCAGGTTCCCCGGGGAAGGAGGCGGCCGAGCCGGTTGGTTACGGCCGAACCATCGCAGAACTGCTGGTGTGCCTCTGAAATGCCAGCCCCGGGTCGGAACGTCCTCCCGCTCCCTCGCGTAGAGCGTTTCCCGCGCGGAAGAGCTTGTCCCTGTCGGTTTGGGTCTCCGCGCGCCCGTAATTTATGGCTTGGTTTACTCTTAGCGCGGGGTGTTTAAAGCGGGAGGATTAATCTGCGGTTTTGAGCTCCTCTGCCCTTGTGTTTGTGCGTCTCCAAGAACAGGCGAAAACGTCGCTGGAAGAAATAGGGAGGAAAGGTTCTGTGTGTGAGGCGGAGAGAGGCGTTTTCCTGCTGAGCTCAGGAACTCGTTTCCAAAACTTTGTCCTGCGCCTAAAACTAGGGAGGGTGGGAATTGACTCGCTGCCAGTTCGTTACTTAAACTTAAGAGATCTTTGCATTCAAATTACTTATCTGGAGTGCTGGCAGGCTAATAAATTCAGGGGACTGTTCTAAACATTGTCAATCTCCAATGTAATCCTATTAAAATAATTGAGTATTTTCAGGGTAAAGAATTCCCTCATCCTCTGTCCCCGGCACGCGGGAGGGAAGATGAAAGGCAGGCTGGAGCGTCCTCTGCACATCATTGAGCTGACCCGGCTGCGCTGCTGTGGCATTCCCGGCAGCCGGGATTTGGCCGGGAATTCCCGGCAGCCAGGACTTGGCCGGCTCTGGAAGCTTTCTAATGGAGGGCTAGTTTAGAGCCGTCCCCGTTTCGATTCTTCTTTTTTTTT
>VXBL01000876.1:42770-84512 GCA_013400195.1 Aramus guarauna | reverse complement strand
CCTTTCTTCTGGAAGTGGGTGGGTTTTGTCCTTGCTCCGTGCTGGAATCGGGCTGTTAGGACAGGAGAGTGCCGTTATCCTCCGGGGGTTTGCACTTGGAATGCAAGGAATGCCAAACCCAAGCAGACCTGTCGCGCACTTAATGCGAATAGGAGGCTGGTAGCAAATTTTTTTTTTTTTTTTTTTTTCTTTTTCCTTCCCTTCAGATCCTCGCAGGCGGTTTTCTTTCTGCAGGGGTGGTAGCAGTCCCCGCTGCCGGTGGTTTTTTCCCCGTTTGAGAGGCAGATCGGCTCTTTGGTTTGTGTTGTTTCAGCGGGGCGGGGGCGGCGGACTCTCCTGGTGGGGAAGCTGCCGGTGAAGCCCCCCGGACATCAAAGCATCGCCTCTGTTGCCTTTTTAGAGAAGACAGTTTCTCCAGCTTGCCTTTTGATAATCTTCAAACGCAGGCGTGACCTGGATTTGCAACACGGAGAAAGAAGGCGAGAGGAAAAATAGCTCTGAAAGCTCTTAAGGTGTCTTTGACAGCAGTAAACTAGAGAAAATAAGCACACGTTCTTCCCGCTCCCCTTTGCTTTTGTAGGTCACTTCAGGGGAAATCTGAGCAAATCAGAGAGCTTCAAAACCAACCTCCAGCCCGAACGCTTCCACCAGCTAACCAAAAAAAAATAAAATAAAACTCTCCTACCGTGCAACCCACAAACCTCAAATCCTCTTTGGCAGGCTGGTGTGAAAACCACCTTTGAATAACTTGCCGCAAAGAGGACGTGAAGTTCCCTTGCTTTGGGGAAGCGAGCTGGTTTTCCTTTGCAGAAGCTTTTCCGCCGTGCAGCGCTCCGGCAAAGGCAGCTGACCCGTATCTTTGCCTTGCCTGGCTCTCCCCCTGGACCCAGCCGGCTTGAAAGCCGAGGTCGCTTGGCGCGATGACGTTCGCCCCGCTTTTTTCCGTAGAGCGCAATCCCCAACGCGCGCCCGTCTCCCGTCGAGGCTCGCCTGCGCTCCGTTTCGCCCTCGAGTTGAGTTGGTTTATGGCACGCCGTTCTCGGTAAAGCGGGAGCAGAAGCGGTCGCGTAACTCAGCAGGGCTTGCCCTTGGAGTGATTTAGTTGGGCTGGATGATGGCCGAGGAGCCGTATTGATTTGGAGCTCCCGCCGGAGCTGAATTTGGAAAGCGCTGCAGCACCTGCGAGGCGCTCGCCTGAATAGAGCCACTGAGAAAAGCATTTCGGCTATTGGCATCGCTCCTAATGCGTTCCGTGTGTGTCTATACCGCGGGGAGAAGCGCGTGGTTATTGTTGAAATATTACCTGCGCGGGTTTTCAGAAGATGAGGAAGAGGCACTTTGCCGCAATAACTGTTGCGGACCTGCTATTGTGATAATGCCTTGCCGTTTTTATGTTGAGATGCGGCTCCATATATTTCCTCCTCGCCGCGTACGTTTTTAAAAGCAGCCGAGCAGATATATCTGACAAATGGTGCTTTGAAGGCTCCTTTCAGGTGTCCAGTAATTCCGGCTTGAAACGCTGATTTGTCCGAATCTTTATTTCGGTTTAATCTCCTCGGATCTGGCAGCAGACACGTATCGGCCCTTCTAGTAGGATTACGCGTGAAGTAGCGTTGGTCGTAGGAGTAGGAAGGAATAAATGACCCTCTCCCAGTTGCTTTACATTGATAGGTTTGTTGAGGCGAACTTGCGGAAACGGGTTTTGGGTTGTCGCGGCTTTGCGGCACGCGCTGCCGGCAGTAGCTCTGGCAGCGGGGCTAACCCCTGGTCCGCGTTAGGAAACACCCTCTGCGTGTGGGAACTGTGCGGGAAGGCTTTGTGATCGTGCTCCGTGACAAGCTCGAATCCTGTGGCTCTCTCCGCGCCGTTTTAAACGTGGCTCAAAAAATCCTCTGGAGCGGGAGCGGGGCGGGGGTGTCCTTCATGCGAGGGTACCACTGGCCTCGAGGCGGCTGATGCGCGGCGTGGAAAATCCCAAAGGTGAGAGCAGGGAACGGGTGCGGTGCCTCAACGTTCCCGTCTCGTTTGCTCGGCTTTCCACAGCTTTTTGTCCTTGCGAAGCAAAATGGAGTTTACTGTTGCGTTGCCGGAGTTGCCAAGTCAGTACCTGCGGCCGGGGCGATGGCTGGCGGTGCCGAGAAGCGGGACGGGGCACGATTAACGCCGTACCCCAGTAGTGACCCGCTTGCAGGGGGCAGAAGGCGCTGGGGTTGTAGCCCAAGCCAATTCAAACACCCCGTTGAACTGTTTTTCCGGGATTAACGTGAGGTGAGCGAAGCACCCGTCGGGACTTGTAGAACGGGGAAGCAACTTTCAAGCGTTCCCTTTGTTTGACCCGGGGAGGGCTCACGTAGCTGCCAACAGCACCGCAGACGGATGGTGACTTTTGAATGAAATTACCAGATCTCCGCTCCTGAGGCGTTTTTCTCCCTCCTTCCGAGGCAGAGGGGAACAGGACAGATTCGCTTAGACAGAAGCAAAGTAATTTTAGGAAAATGCTTTTGCCCGCGCCGTTTTCTCGTGCTGACCGCGGAAGCGAATAGCCCTTCGCTTCTGACTTGAAAGCGAGCGACTCGCGCGGAGAGGTTACTAGATCGGGTTGGAAGCGCAAAATCCGAGATTGTGGTCTGGTGGTTCTCCGTTTAATGGGCTGGTTTCTTAAGTGATTGAACTTCTACAATCCAACTGGGTGCCAGGGTAATTTACTTATTTTACAAATGCGATAAATAAAACGCAGCCAGCAAATCACTTGAGCAGTCCTAATTCAGAGCGCCTTGCTTTCGCTGATGCGCGACGGGAGCGGGGCACGGTCATCGGGAGAAGAGCGATGCCTCGGTTGAGCGCCGCGAAGGGAGCCGCGGCTGCGACGGCGGAGGGAAGCAGAGCAGGGCGGTTTTGAAGTATTAAAATATCTTTGTGTTTCGATTGCGTCGCAGTGACGTGAGGTGGTGAGACAGGGTGGGAGCACGAGCAGCTTTGCTGGAGCGTCCATGTTATATTTAACTTGCCTGTTTTCCCCAAGGTTGTCTCGTGACAGAGCGACCGTGTTACCCAAGCAAAGCCTCTGAACCTGGGTTTCCAAGAGCAGCTTGTTGCCTTTAGATCCGATGCCATTCTTTAATGTTTTGGGGTTCCCCCTCCCCCCCGCCAAGCTTTCTCTTAATAACCTTAAAAAAAAAAAAAAAGGCGGCAAACAAAACCCCCTAGTTAAAACAGGGATAGTTGCATCTCCTTGGGAAATCTGGCGTATGCCAACCTCGATAACCTCGCCTCCGGTCCTAGCCTAGTTCCTGGCGAGGTTTTTCCCAAGAGCCTTGAAGGAGGAGGAAGGGTAGATGAACCGAGGTAGCAAAACCATCTACGGAGAGGACCGCTGGACGTTGTGTGAAACTCTCCCACAGTCCTCTGCCGAGCTTGGGCTTTGCCGGGAGTCCGGGTGACTTGGCACTCCGCTGTGGCTTTTTTTCCTAAGGTCAAGAACGCGCTTTCCTCGCCTGGAAGTCACGACGTTCTGTCGCGGTGACGTCTGTGGGCTTCGCTGGGCGTGCGAATGAAGTCAAGGTCCCTAATGGCGCCGATAAAGCGAGTTCAGACCTCGTTTCCTGGAGTCACTAAATCACCTTGACCGGGTGAAGCCGTAACCGGGTTTTCGTGCCGGATGGGCGTTGACTTGCTGATGGTCACTCGCGGGATCCGTTGACTCTGCAAGTAACCGGAGTTGCGCAATCATTCTTAAAGCCGCAGCTTCTGAAATCATTGCGATATACCTAAACCCACCATTTCAAAAGGCGGGGAGGGCAACGGGAAGAGCGGGAACCCTAACATTACCATCCCCCGGGAAAATCTTCAGGAACGTTTGACCAGCTGGTGGACAGCGTGTTGCCGACGTGGAAGTAACAGCGAAAGCGGCGCGTGTGCAGTTGGCACAGTTGTGAGGTGGAATATCAGCATGCTTTGCCAAAAGACGTAAAAGTGACTCGCAGAGTGCCCCTGGCCCGGCAGCAGCTGGAGTGGCTCTACTCAGAGGTGCGTTTGCCACTTTGCTGCTTTAATCTCGGTCCAGTTTTTTCCTGAATCTGTAAAGAAGCGATTGCGTCTCGGACACGATTTGTGAAACCGGAGTTTTACCTGACCGCGGAAGCCTGTAACGCGCGTATTTGTCCTCCTCGCGACTTCTCTCAGGAGGCTGTTTGGCTGGTGGCCAACGCCGCTGCTCCTCGGAGCATCCTGCGGCGATGGGGTGGCTTCGCTTGTAGCGAGCCTGAATCGGTAACGGCGCGTCGTGCACCATCCGCGCCGGCGTTTCACCTGCGTGTAGCTACACCTCGGTGAGCTGAAGCCGTCTGCGGGGACAGGCGTTTGCTAAGCCTCCTTGGAAAGAGGGATGCGCCAGATTAAAAAAAAAAAAAGGCTTGTTCTGGCCAAAGCTTTCATATTGGGTGGGTTTGGTTTTTTTTCCCCCAGATCAGATCTAACGTCCAGCTTCGCTGTCGCCAGTCGCCGTAGATCTTGGGATTGAGGTTCCCTGCTTTGCAAGGCGAGGCGGAGGGAAATGGCGGTGCGCTCCCCGCGTCTTTGTGGCAACTCCTGACAAACAATTTCAAATTTGGCAGATGCAACGAAATTGTTAGCTGTATCCTGACACTACTTCTGGGGCTCAGGAATGTGTTTTTGTAGCAGATGGAGCTATTAGTTAGCTGTGCTATCTTGAAGAATTGCTTTCCCAGGTAATCAGCTCTGCTCATTTAGGATGTCGTTTCCCCACCTCGATGTGTCAGCCGAGGAAGCGGGAATGATTAATCACTGCGGCTTGGACACTGCACAAGAATAACTGCGCGGAGGGAATCGTTCTGCGGAGCACCAATGCCACGGGGAGTTTAAAGCGCTCTGATGCAAAGCAAACAAGATGGAAAAGATGACCGCGATGCTTCCCGATGGCTGCGTGTCAGCCCCCGAGTTTCTGTGGCAACCCGGAGATTTGCAATTCATGGGAAACCCGGAGCGAGACAAAACTGGCCAGGCCCGGCTGCCTGCTGCGGGAGGGCTTCCACCGACACCCGCCAGCGTCCTGGGGCGGCCGGCGTTCGCTGCCGGGCCGGGCAAACCGCTTGAACGGGAGCGATGCGTGCGGCGAGCCCCGCCGAGAATACCTGCGCCCGCCGCGTTTCCCATGAGTTTGTACCGACGGAGGCTCAGCGTTGATGAGAGCTGCCTTAAAAGTCAGCTGGTGATCCTGCCCGTGGACTTTCTTAGCTGGAAGGCCGGTATTTTTGGTGGATGGAGCGACAAAGCTGCCGCGAAAGAAACACGGTTTTATGCCTCTCGGGTTAAAGGCTGAAAATGAGATTTTGGTTTTTTTCAGTCACTGCTGTTCTTAAATGGCCAACGAAGGAGGCCATTAAGGCTAATCCTCCTTGGTTTTTTATTTTTCTCCGGCAGATCTCGGCCTCAGCTCTCCTGGCGCCGGCCTCTGTTTTCACCTCGCCCCTTTGAAAGCAGTTTGGAACGTTTCGCGAGACTTAGCGTGGCCACGTACCGTCGAAACGTGAGGTGCAGAGTGAGTAGGGCAGCTTGGGATTTGTGATACGAAAGGGCATCGGCTTTAGCGCCGAAGTGTGACCGAGTAATTTAAACTATAAAAGCTAGAGCGGCGTTAAACCTGGCGTCGCGAGTTTCGCGGTAGATGAACCCGAGGGAACGTAACGGCAGGGCTCACCGGTGGCGGTCCGCGTAACCAAAATAGCCGGCGGTGCCGCGGTGAGCAGGCAGCGTGCCGGTCAAAACGCGCGCGCAGAACTCCGGCTTTTGGTAAAAGCCGTACCGAAAGGCGGCCTCGCGTCGACGCGTCCTGACGTCACCTCGCCCTGGCCGCGGCCTCGGGCTGAATCTCCCCGGACGATGCGTTGGGGTCTCTCCGCGTCTTCTCCTTACCCAGCCTGGCGACGTCTCTTTCGGAAAACCCCGTCGGTTATTTCCAAGGCGCCCAATGCCCGCAGCGGAGTTTGGAAGTTAATTGCCCGGATGCGTGCCGCAAGGCGGGCGAAGCGCTGCGGGAAGATAGCTGTAGATAGAGAGGCTGAGAGAGCAACCTCGGGGCATCTGCCTACGAGCGGGCATGTCAAAATACTAATTTTTGAACTTTTGACTTCAAATGGCTCATGTAAAAATGTTTAAGTGTTTTTTTTTTTTTTTTCTATCGGGTTTGATCTTTTTGAGTCACAAGACCTTTTTGTGGTTGGCAGGGCTCCTGTAACATATTTCTCTTTAAACGATCTCTGAAGTCGTCGAGCGCGTCGGTATGAAAGCGCTTGACGGAAAGCCGTACAATTTGTTCAGGCAGTAGCATCGAATGAGTTTCTCCAGTGGAAACCGAAGTGGCTTTTTGAAGCTCCGCTCTTGAGGCGTAAGAGGGGGTTGGCTGCGCGAGGATCTGGCGGGGATGGAGGCACGGCTGCTGCGGCGCTCGCTCTCCCCGCCTCGGAGTACCCGCTTGCGGGTCGGATTTGGGGCCGCAGACTTGTTTCTCGCAAAGGGGAAAGTCTTTCCTTAAGCACGACCTCAGAAACGCGGGGTGCGGGCCCCCCGTCGTTGAATATGTTTCCACGTCAACTCTAATAATCTGTCTGTGCCCCCCCATCTGCTGCCGGCGTGACGGGCGAGTTTCTTGGCTACTGGTTCCCTACTTGTTTTGACTGAGTAGGAGCATCCTGACACGCGGCGTCGTACCAGACTGCGGCTGAGTCAGAAACGACTGAACTAGTTAGATTAGCACTTCCCACACACGCTCTGGGAAATTGTCCCCGGAATCCAAAGGAAGGGAGCTTCCACCGGCGGGGGGAAGAAGAGCTCTGAAGGCTTTTAGGCATGCATTTATTTATCTGCGTCAAATTAATAAATAAATAACAGAAGATGAATCGACCATAAAACCATAAATAAAACAGATAATAAAAGAGAATCGCCGGCCGGCATTTCTAAACGTCAGAGAGCCGAGATCCCACGCGGCCCCGAGTGCCCCGTGGAGGTGACAACCGCGTGTGTTCCGGGCGTCGGAGGCGACTCGGACAGCCACGTACCTCGGGCCGCTGCGGCTCCGGCATCGTCCTGGAACGGGGAGTGAAATGCCGCTCTACCGTCGGTCTGCCAGCAAGCAAGCGGCATTGTTCATCCAGGCGAACCGCTTGGGCGGCGATAACTCGGAGCTAAGAAACACGGCGTTAAGGAAAGCGGAACGCTTTGTTCATAAATCGAGAAGGATCGGACCGCTCCCGTGAAATTCTCATGTGTCGGTCTTGAGGCTTCTTCCCTGGGAAACAGTAACGTATGCTGAAGGATGATTTTTTTTTTTTTTTGTCTTTTCTTCCCCTCCCCCGGTAGTCTGGAGTCTGGCTTTGACCCTGGTAAGGCAAATGGACAAGGAAAAAAAGAGCCCCAGGGATGCGTCACCTGAAAAATGAAATGTTTTGCAATTGATTTTGCTCTGCAGAAACACGGTTGTCTTTTCTGGTAGGAAGCTGTAAACAAAACAGATTGGATCAATTATCTCTTTCTTTGCAGCAGCCATTGCAATTAGTGAGCATCTCAAGTGCAAAGCGTGTTTCCCAGGTGGAGTCAGAGCGAAATGCCGGGCTAGCCAGGCCTGGGTTTGGACGGGAAGGATGCCGGCCGGCCTGCCTGCCTGCCTGCCTGCCTGCTGCTCCCGGCGTAGCAAGAGCTAGGCAAGCGTGCCCGGCGCAACTCTGAGACGCCTTCCTCCGCACCCGGGAGCAGGATGCTGCCCGTAGCTGTCCCGCTCGGGACGCGCGGACGAGAAGCAAGGAAACAAGGTGGTTTTCCGGGCTCTCGTGGTCAAGGCTGAGCGCGTGGCAGACTGTTTTGCAAAGCCCAGGACTTCAGGAGGTGCCGTGTTGGGAACAGCGTTGCGCTCGCGGGCTGGAGTTCACGGCGAAGCTTACCTTTGATGTGAAGTGGCACTTGTCAAAACGAATGAGCGAGATTTTTATTGCGCGTTCGCTGGCTCGTAAAATCTGCTGGTCTGCGGCGGCGCTTAATCGTCGGCGCGCATTAGCCAGGTCCTCCTGTAGTTTAATTACTAGTATGTCACGTTTAAATTCTCCCTTGATGAGCTAATGGCTGGACGATAACGTGCAGTTTGGTAAGAGGTCGCGGGCAGAACGCAGAGGGGATGAGCGGAGGCGGCGTGAAGCGCTCACTCTGCACACGCGTGGGGCGGGCTGGCTTTGGACTCTTTTCTGTTGACATCGTGCTGCTTCGTGTCGTTGCTCGGCAGCGTTCAATTCCGCGTTCGCAGCCGGTTTCCTAGCAAGGCTTAGTCGTTTTGCTCGGCAAATTGGTTTGCCGGTCCCTCGTCGGGACCCCTGGCTTGAGCCGAAATCCTTCGTGACGAAGGAACCCGATCACCAAGCCGTACCGCGCGTTGTCGAGGAGGCAAATTGTCGAAATCGTCCCGGAGAGACCGGCACGCTTCCTCTCAGTCCTAGCAGCCCCGCGACGGTGAAGTTCTCCAGATGTTACGGACAGCTGTTGCCTTCGCGATATCGATTTCGGAATTGCGTACCTGAATACAAAAGAGCAAACTCAATTCTGCCGTCTCTTATCTGCGCTCCTCGGAAATTCTCCGTTTACCTCGATAATGCGGTTTGCTAAGTAGCCGTGCTCGATAAGGATGGGGTGAGACGAGACAAGGTGCGCAGAGGCTGTAACTGGAAGGGCAATAACGCTTAAGAGGTGAGAAACTGAGGACGCTTTCCGTATGGAATAAAACGTAATCGGCCTCTTTTTTTGGGGCAGGGGGAAGGATCGTCTGCAAATCGCGAGTGGGAGGTCTCCTTACAACTGCAGAGGAAGCAAGGCTTAGCCTCCCGCGTGACTCTGCTGCTTTTTTCCCCTTCCCTTACGTTGCTTGTTGACCCGCAGCCGAGAGGAGAGAGGAAAATTCAGAAATGCCGGCGCACGAACGCTCCTGTGCCGTTGCCCACCGCCAACCGCGACCGCGACGGGCACCTACTACCGAGCTGGTGCGTGGGGGAGCGGTGGTCCCCAGGACTTGGAGTCCCCCCGAGAGTATTTCTGGCTGGATCCAACGATTTCCACGGCATTGGAAGGAGGTGATCGTCTCCATAGCGTTGCAGGCCACGACGTAAAAGCCGCCGCCGGCGAAGCAGCCCCTGGTCCTGGCCCACCTCTGTTGGCCGAGCGTCGTTTTCTTCCGTAGAAAGTTGAAATTAAGGCTGTTAGCTGCGGTGGGTGACGTGGAAGACGCCTTCCCACGCGTGTACCTGCCTTCCGACTCGGAGGGATCCAGATGCGTGCCCGTCGGTGCGCCTGCTTAAATCCGAGGCGACAAATTATTGATAATTAGCGCTGCTTTTTGTTTTACCGTTGCAAAAAAAGCGAATTTATAAAAGCCAATTTATTTTTATCTTTGGCCTCAGGAACTCCAAAGCAGTTGTACTTATTCTTAATTGCTTGTTTTATGGGCGAAAATTAAGCTGTAATGTAAACGGCAGCGCGAGGAGGCTGGGATAGAACCGTCGCGGCGTTCGAAGGGCCGGGAGAAAACTCGGCGCTGAGGACTGCCTAATACTTCCCAAATTCCAATTTTTACGAAGTTTAACAACGCACCCGTTTCCGACCGCTCCGTAACTAAATACGGTAATGAAATTTTATTTGAAGTCAGGAGCGTTATCCAGCTACGACCTGATCTGTGTAAGATACTGCACATCAACGGAGTGGTACAGATTGTGTTAAATGGGCCTGAAATAATCTTCAGGAAGGAAAATCGTTTCCCGTTCTTCTCGACACAAAGTGTTTGTCACAGATATGCATTCTTATCCACATCTTGTTAGTGAAATCGTTATACTTTTCATTACAACTTTTATGCAAATACGCCGGTTTTCCTTGATTAGGTTTACACGAATAAGCTGTAACTACAGGCTGAGGTGATATTAATGTGCGGCAATTAAATATGTAATTACCGCGTGTAATCGCGGCTTGCAAAACGCGCGGTAGCACTGGCACGGGCCTTTCGGCTTCGGTCCCGCGGCGCGGCAGGGGTTTGGCGGCCCACGCCGGGACGGGCAGAAGTTTCCGTCCTTCCTCGGCGCGGACAAGCGAGGAGAAGCTTCGGGGACCGGGGGGGGACTGCGCTGGGGCAGGGGACGGTTCTTGCTGCGGCTTTTCTTGTAAAGCTGCCGCCGCTTGGAGCTTTGCCGGAGAGAATGACTGCAGGCTAAGTCTCCGACCGCGTCTTCGGGATGCGCGGAAGCGCCTGTAGTACCTGGCTCTGAGGACGGCTGGGGGTTGGTTGCTTATGGATATCTGGAGACGAGATCTGTTTTCCTTTTAGTACGTTTTCGCTCTGATGCTGCGAGGATGATTTCGCTTTAGCTCCTTTCCATTGAAGTCTGGGCCAGGCAACAAGAACGCCTGGGGGGTACATCTGGAAGAGGGCTACCATGAAGCGGATAAAACGGTAATGCTTTTTGTGCTGGAAGCATACCAATGAGGGACTTGAGGAACCTCCTCAACTGCGGTTTTTCCCCCAAACTGAAGAAGCAGCCCAGGAAGGATGCAGATCTCGCAGAGACAGGTACGATAAACCGCTGTCTGTGTACCGGCTGCGATGCCCACGGTTTCCCAAAATACGGGGAGGAAGAAAATGGGGAGCCACGGGCTTGTGGCATCATCCTGGTGCTGGCTCCACCAGAGCCGTACGGTCAGCCTTCTCGCTGCCAGAGGAGCGACGGTCTCCTGCACGGGGCTCGGTGCGCGCCCCTTCTTGCCGTCCGCGTGCCTGAGCGGAAGCAGCATCTTCAGGTCCGGGTTACCCCTGGTTTGCTATCCCGCTGGATGATTTTGCGATCGTCCTCCTCGCGTTCCTCCTCTTGCCCACCGGAGCACACGTAGCCTTTGAGGCCTTATAGCTCAGGCAACTTTTTTTTCCGGGCAGCACGTTACATCTGCTTTAATTTCTGCTAAGATCTTTGCGCCCACGACTCATAAAGTTTAAGCAATGGGAATTTTTCCTCGACGTGACACACTTTGCTGCCTCTTCCGTTGGTACTGCAGCAAGAATAAGAGACATCCGCTCCCGCGGAACAAAAGCTCCGAAGGAGACACGCTGACCTCGAGGTACCTGCCAAAATCCTCCTCCCGGCAAAAGGTCGAGCGAGCTTCTCTAACGGATGAGGTATCGAGACGTTTTCAGATCCTGAGGATGTCCGAGCGTTGCGAAGGGTTCGGCGCCGTCTCTCAGGGTCCCCGTGGTGGGAAGAGGGTCTCGGCATCGCCGGCCACGGAAACGTGCTTCCGGAGGCGACGGCAGAGGCGTGCGTTTCAACGGCTTGGCTTCCCTCACGGCATCCTCGGTCGAGAGAGAGTTCCCCTAGCCGTAATTCCTGTATTTGTTGGTTTTGAGTGGAATTTTTTCCGTCGGTGGCGAGGGCTCCTCCTGGAGAGGGGGAGCGCAGCCTCCGCTTGCTGCTGAGCTGCGTCCCGGAGCTCGGGTCGGACTGGGATTCCCAGCGCAAAAGCCCAACCCGCTATCCGCAGCTGGAAGAATGAGTTACTGTGCCGGTACGAATCGTTTGAAGAATTAAAATTGACCCGTTTCCTTCAGGCACAGAGAGGCTAATACTCGGGAGTGTTAAGACATCGTAGGAGTGATTCGAGAAGTATTATTCATCAAATCCCTATGCTAATATGTTTGTAGGTATAAATAAAAAGGCCTCCAAGGTTGCTTCAGTATTTATTAACCTCTCCTCTTCTTCAGGGGCTTAACTTGGCCGCAAAGCTCGGTCGTTGCATTTTAATATTGCAGAGTAAACGCGCGGAACGCAACTCTTCTTTCTCCAGGTTTTTCTATCCGAGTTGCTGCCTTTGTGCCAATTTTATCTTTTCCCTCCTCTCCTTAGGTAAGTGAAATACGTGCAGGCACGTAATTTGAACGATGATGCTCTGCACCGGGCAGGTACCGAGGGCGGAGGCTGGAAATCGTAAGCCCCTCGTCAGCCGCGAGATGCTTCGTTAGTAAGTGCAGAAGCGACGGACACGGGGGAGCTGTCGCGTGCCGACGGGGTGGGGGGACGACACACACACGCACAAAACGGATTCTGGGTGCCGGGGGGTGTCCGTGGCCGAGTGGGGGGCAGCAGCCTTTCCCCTCTCCTGCAAAGCACTCCTAACCTCGGGTGGCCCGTTGCCACTGGGGAAGAAAAAAACCGACGAAAAAACCGCTTTGGCGCCTTTTTTGAGTTTCTCTTCTGGGATTCTCTACTGGGGCGAGCAAAGGAGGGCTCAAAGGCTTCTTCTCCCAGCCCTGGAGTGAAAAACCTATATAGCCCTGACCGTTTAGTGATGTATTTTCTTCGTTTTGTTTTTTTCCATCGTGTCTTTAGGAGCGTTACTCCTCAAAGAGTAATTCATAATACCGCTCGATTCCTTGGCTGGCAGGTTTCTCCCATTTCCCGGCGGAAGGGAGCGGAGGCAGGAGGCAGGAAGGGTGGGGTGGCTTCTTTCTTTATTTTAAATAGTGCTTAATCTGGAATTAAATTCAGAGGAGAGCGGGCAGCTCCCTGGGGCTGGGGAGCATCCCGGTCCCTGCCTGTTGGCGCGAGAGCAGAAATAATGAGGACGAAGCCGAGGAGCCCGGACCCCTCGGTAGCAGCCTCACCTCTGATCGTACCGGCGCGACTTTCTCCTGCCGCTCCGCTTCCGAGTACCCGACTCCTTTCACTCCAGACTCTCCGCGGTAAGGGAAAACGCCTACGCGTACTTCCCTGCCTTCAGGTAGCGGCTATAGAGAGGGTGCTGGGTGCCGTCAGGATCGGCCGTCCGAACGCGGAGGTGACCGTCCTCCTTTGCTACCCAGGCTTGGGCACGCTGCGGGGAAATAGAAGCGCCTTGCAGAGGGTGCCGGGCGGCCTCGGTCTCTTTTTGTGGGAGAACCTGGCCAAATAGCACAGGGTTTTCCTGCGGGCGCCGTGCGAGGTCAGTTTTTTGATAAATTGCCGTTCCGGGTAGGACCCTCTCGCTCGGAAATACTCGGGTGATGTGTTAGAATCCCATTTTTGAGCGGTAACACCCTCGCCGTCGTGTTCAAGCACCGAGATAAATGCATCAATCTAAATTCATGATTTTGAGGTTTTTTCCTATAGTTGCTAATTATTGAACATAACTAGCTTATTCATAATTTCGTTTCTCCTCCTGCTTGATAGCCATAATCCTGTATTTGTGCGGCTGTCATTCCCATGGTAACAGACTAGTGTCTGAAGCAGAAGATTATTAAATACAGAATAGCACATTAAAATAACGTTAAGGTTCTGACTCGGAGACTTTCACATGGGGGCAAACTTCAAAAAAAAAAAAAAAAAAAGGAAAAAAAAAAAAAAAGCGGCGAACATTTTTACAAAAAGCAATTTACTTTGCCAGTAATATTCTCTATTCCCACAGCTATTACTGAAGAGATTTGTTTGAGTAGCAGCCCGCTCCCTCGCAACCCATCTTCTGCTCCTCCCGCTTTGCGGAGAAACCCTAATCTCCTGTTTATGTCGTCAGTCTGTTGCCATGGGAACTCTGTCACAGATGTATCATGACCTCACAACGGGATGGCAAAGGAGGGAAATGTGGGCTGAAAGGCGGTATTAGAAATGATTATCAAAAGACGGAAGACAGCCCCCGAGCCGTAGGAGACGTAACAACCCCAAGCAGAGGGAAAAGGAGAGGAGGCCGCAGGGCGTCCGTCCGACGGCTGGTGCGCGTACGCCTTCGCCCACGCTGCTTTTTGTCTCCTGGTCCGGGCTCGCAGAAGCTCGACCGCCGAGCCCCGTTAAAGCCGTAAGGCCCTTCTTGTCCCCCGTCGGGCTCGCAGCGGCGCCGGGCATCCCGGGCGGCAGCCGACCGTTTCCTTCAACTCGTGGCTTTGGATGGCCGGGCCGAGAGCTGGACGTGTCGCGCCATCTCCTCCCAGTGCCGGATCGGTCTCTTTTTAGCTTCCGGGATGTCTCCTCTGCCCTGCGCCGTGTACGGGTGAGGGCAGAGCAGTAACCCGGCGGCGCTGCCGCTCCGCAGAAGGCGAATTCGCGGTGATCCGGAATAACGGGTTTCAGGATGGTGCTTTTTTACGCGCTTGGGAAACCGGGCTTTCGTTAGCGAAAGCTGCGGCTGCAGTTCGAAAGAGGGTTAAGCAAGGATTAATAAAGGGAAGGTAGCGAAGAGCCGTGATTATCTGCCGCGGAGATGTCTGTCAGCTGAAGACTGTGTCACGGCAACGAGACGAAGCGGAAAATTCTCGCGTTCCCGCGGCGTCCGTCAGTAGACGTCGCAACTTTTACCCTGCTCTTCGCTCGCTTGCGCTGACCAGGCTGATGCGATAGCCTTCCCAAAGCGAGGGCTTTGCCCCGTGCGCGCCGATGCTCTTCCCTTGACTCGCAGCAGGTGAGAAGCGCTTCGCCGCGAGCTGAGATGCGAGCGGCGTCGGGGCTGCTCGCGGCAGGGACAGCCCTTTATGGCCCTTTAGAGAAGAGAAACGTGGGGTTTGGGGCTTGGCTTGCCTTTCCGCTTGCGGAAAGCATCGTCCGAGCGCTTTCCTCCTCCGGCCAGCACGAGGTGACGGTGGCCGCGTCGCCGTCCTCCGGGCAGCGGGGAGGAGCGGGGAGGGCCGCGGAGGACCGAGGCACGCCGCGATTGATCTGTAGGAGTGGAACCTGGGGCCAGCGCTTGTACGCCGTCGCCTTCCAGCTCGGCCGTTTCCTGAACGTCAAGCCCGAGGCGTGCCGAGGTGCTGAAAATAGAGAACCGCGCACGGGCGGGTACCGCTGCTCGCGCGTTATCTGCCTTGGCAGGTCCTTAAAGGGCATTTCCTGCGGCGCGCTGCGACGGCGCTCGCGGGAACGGCGTCCCCTCGATGGCTCAGCCCGTACGGGTTTTGCTGGGAATAAAGCGAAGGGCTCGACCCATTTGTGGAGTACGTGCCTCCGCGGTCCCTTTCCCTCGTAAGCGGTTTCCCGGTCCGCGCGCTCCTCAAGAGCCTAAGTGAGGTTTTTCCTCCTGCAGTCGGTACTGCTGGGAGAGACGAGGGAGCGAGCGCAGGTTTCTGCGATCCGTACAGCGTAAAGTCCTGCCTGCACCTTAAACCTTCGCTTCTTTACTTGCTCTGTTACGGCTTTTCACATGCGGTGGGTTTTGACAAACAAGAGTTTTCCCCTGGAGAGCTAGGCTTAAGAAAGAGGCTATAAGGAGAAGCGCTGCTCTCGGAGCATCTTGTCTCGCGCTTCGCCTTAAGAAGCACGGCACTTCAAAAGAAAGCTAGCAGCAGGTCTGGTAGGTTTTTTCCTGCTCTTCCTTTGTTCCCTTCGCACTGCGCGCCGTCGAAGTTTGTTTCAGACCGCGGCCCGCGGTGACTCTGCACGGCAGCTTTGTAAAATTACGGGGCCGCCGCGCTTCCTGCGAGGGAATCGGACGTCTCTTCCCGCGGCTGCCGAAGAGGGTTCCCACGGCTCGAAAACTTTCCCGCCTTGTTGCGGGGGGCCTGCGTCCGCTTCGAGGATCCTTGGCAGGCGCATCGCGGGCGAGGGAAACGATGAAGTGAGCAGAGGGATATCCTTTGAAAGGAGGGCATCCTCGCTCCTGCTGCTGTTGCGTAACCGCAGCCTTCCCTCTCCCTCCCTCCCCAGCCAGCCCTCTGCCTCCTGGGGAATTTATGACCGAGTGCAGTGCGGTTCTATATCTGGCTGATCTATTGAAAAATGCATTTGCTGTCAATGAGTTCCTCTCATCTAAAAGGAAGGAGATGGATGGGAGGAGGAGTGCTGGCGTCACGAGTACCCTTTGCCTTTACTCCTTTGGCCGCTTCGCCCCCGCCCTGTGTCTGTCCGGAGCCGGGGCGTTGCGCGGGAAGGTCGGGATCCCACGCTGTAAAAGCCTACCTGGGCACGGTCGCCGCAACGTCACTGCCGGCTGAGCACCTGACAACAAACCGTCTTCGAATTATATCCTCTCTGCCTCCCCCTTCGCCGGGTCTGGCAGAAGGCAGAGGCTGGGCTCGTCCGAAAACGAAGGAGAATTAAGTGGAAAAGGTCTTTGTTTTTGTTCGTTTCGATGCGTTCTCTCGGCATTGCGTGGCTAATTGTGCTCAATTATTACAGCCTAGCGCAGATAGGTTAATAGTTTCTAGGCGGCAACGCGCATCGATTCCTTTCGCAGGCTTTGAGACAATAGTCGATTTATAAAGAGCGGCTGACTTTGGTTTGCTGTCAGTTGTGGGGGGCTTTGCGATTCTGCTGCTGTGTTATTGGCAGCCTTTGCATTGATTCAGTTTGAAAACTGAATGAGAAATTAGCGTGTTCTCGTGTGGACGTGTTTCAGCTAAATTATTAAATGAAGTGGTTGACTCTTCTATCTGAATTAAACCAGCACAAAAACTATAATTAACTATTCCATTGACTGGGGGGGAGGAGCTGCAAAATTGATGTAACTCGTTGACCTCATAGATTTCTTTTCTTCTTCCCTGGACTACGGAAGCGAGGATGAGCTTTCTCGGGGGATGAGGGAGGAGAATGGCGTGCCTGCTTCGTTCCAGCGTTTGCCTATTTCGGGCTCGTGTTGGTCCTTGAAAAGACGGGGATGCTGGCCCGTGCCGGGGCTCCAGCGCCCACGGCTGACGCTTCGTGTCCTCGAAGGGGGTGGCGGCGTAATTAATGGGGGGGCTTTGGGCACGAGGGCGTGGTGGGTATTAACCAGGGATTATGCGGTAAATCCCTGGGATGCAGGGTGCCGCCAGCTGTTGATTCCAGGAGACGACGTCGTTGCGGTCTGGATAGCAGCGGTTTTCTTTGTGTTTTCCTGTTGGTTTTTGTACTTTTTTTGCGTGCGAAATAGCAAGCGCGTTTTGAAAGCTGGGCACGTGTGGGGCTGTATAACGCTACGAGCTGAGAAGGGAAGAATCGCGTTTCCTCGGAGCTACACGCTATGATGCTGTGGTTCTTTCGGCCCCTTTGAGCTGGGAAAAGGCGTGCTTTTTGTCAAGAATATCCCAGTTGCTCTCCCAATATAGAATTGTATTAGCCAAATCAAAGGGCGCTTCTCGGCACTGTGCGGCGGCAGCGGTTAGTGGGGTTTTTCGGTTCGATTGTAGTGCCTTTGCGCTGTCCAAAGTCGGCATCTAAACGCCCAGGCCACTGATTCCCTGCGCTAACTTCCTCCTTCAGGTTTCACTGGGAATCGCTCGGCACTTTGCAGAGACGTCGTGTTTGGTCACCAGGCGGCTGTGGGAGGCACCTTCCCACGTGCCTCATTGGAGAAGCAAACAGGGAATGCATGGGCTTTGGCTTGCTTTTTCTTTCTTTTCTTTTTTTGGTTTTTTTTTTGCTTTTTTGTATTCCCCCCAGTTGGATAAGCCAGCCCGACACGCCTTGATGCTGCGGATCCGCTGAAGGCCCTTCGCTGTCACGATGATACCGCAGTGCCGAGTGGGTGGCCTGGGGCGGCCGTGGGATTGTTCTGCCAAAGCCCCGTGTGACCCTGTGGGTCTGTGAAGCGCGTTCGCCGACGTCTTCTGTGTGGCAGCTCCTTTAACCTTCCCTGTTTTTGAAGTACGCGTGATAGCTAGCTTGCTAGGAGAGGCTAAAAATCACCGTGCACGCAGGTTTTCTGAAAGGCTTCCGAGCGCGATGGTAGGACGCCTTTAAGGCGCACTGCTGGAAGGTGGCGAGCTATCCATCAAACGCGCAATCTCGGATTCTAGTCTGCTATTTAGATGAAGCACGTTAAGAAAGATGGATGGTAAGCGCGTTTCGGCAGCGTTGTCCCCCAACCCGAGAGGAAAATCAAGACTCTCGAAGAAGGCTTCAGTCAGGTTGGCAAATAGCTTGAACGAGAAGGGGGTGGAAAGGGAGCTGTAAGATAAAAGCGTTATTTTCATGAAACCCCCCCGTTCCCGTAACACTGGCACAAGCTGCCTGCTTGCTTTGGTGTATTTTACCCAGACGTACCTGTAAGTTACTCTCGACGGTGAGTTCCACGCTGCTCCGCACGCGTTGGTGTGCCTGCCATAGCTGATGTATACGGTGCGCCTAATTGACGCCTCTGCGAAACTCGAGAGTTTTGGTCGAACGCCTTTTTGTTGGGAATCGCTTCCGCGCCGCTGCTTTTTGGGCGATGCCCCAGCACTTGCCGTTTCTGGTGGGGAAGCAGAGCTTTTGTAGTGGGAGGGTGGCAGAGTGGCGGGAGCGCGCGGCTTTGCTCGTCTTTCGTACCCGAAGCCTTGCGGTGTTTGCTCGGCTGCCCTCGACTGGTGAACGCAGCACCAAAGTAGCCTGGCTGGCAGGCAAACGTTTCCAGTGCTTGGTTTTGCTTGAAACGGCAAAAAACAGCAGCCCGTTTAAAGCGAGCTCCTTTTGTTCTTTTGTCTTTGAATAATAGTCTTTTCCTCAAGCAAGATTATGTCAACAGCGGGGAAGCTGCCGCAACTGGTGACTGATGTTGGCGTTCGGTATCTTAGGTACACAAACTCGGGAGAGCGAGAAACCTGCCTAAACCCTTGGGTGATCTCGCTATTCGCTCGAGAGGAGTATTTCTGAAACGCTTGAACGCAGCCGGAGTGGGGAGGGTGGGTTGGCGAGCTGTGCCCATCGAGAGAAGGAAACGGGTCGTGTCCTCGACGGGTGCGGGGCGTGCTTGGGAAGGTAAAGGCGGGAGAAGCGGCTGCGTTGGATGGCTTCCTTGTAAAATTAGTCGGCGCCTGAGACAAAACGTTGACAAGAAACCCTATATTCTGCCACGGTCTGAGGTTCCGGAGGAGCGAGAGCGGAACGTGCCGGCTCCGGCGCGCTGAACTCCCCTTCCTGCGGCTTTAGCTCAGGAGTGCAATTATAGCTCATGCTCGCCGGTGAGATGTTTTCTTACTCTTGACGGAACCGCGGTAGCCGAAACTTTGTTCTTTTCCTCCCAGTCTAGCGCTTGGCAATTAAGGAAGCCCTCTGATGCTTGTACTTTGATCTCCTGTACCTGTTTTGAAAATCTCTAGCGCTGCTGTGATTTGGAGAAGGGGAAGCATTAACCATTGCTGAGACCAACAGCCGGTACGGCGCTTCCCCGTCAGGACAGTGTTTTGCGTGGTTGCGTGTGCTCGTTTTGCTCCTCGCGTGCCAAACTTGCAAAACTGAACCCCGCAATCTACTGACGTGCAGCTCCCGCCTTCGGAAGGCTTGATTTATCTGCTAATACCCCTCTCGGAGGGGACTGTAGCACGGCGAAGGGTTAACGCGGTTTTCTTCTCGGTTGTGGTTATTTTAATTGAAGATAAATGATTTTTCTTTCCAAATTCTTGTCGCTATTCTAGGCGTTCGTTTATTTTGCCTTCCTTTTGATAGATGCGAAAGGCCCGGTAACAATCCTAATCTCATTCAGCGTTCGATATTGGGCTACATTAAGTAAGATGCAGGCGAATGGGTAAGTAGCTGGCGTGGCTATGATTCATTCCATAAGATATCCGTACGTTGTACTGGGCTTAGATTCTCTGGCTCTCGTTTTTGTGCAAGACGGTATTTCTTGGGGGTGGGGGGTGGGGGTGTGTTTGGTTGGGGGTTTTGTTTGTTTTGTTTTGTTTTTTCCCCCCCCAGAGGCAGTGGTTTGTGCTTTGAGTCCCGTACGGCTTTGACTGACCTGTGAGCCCAGCATCGCTGCGGTTGCGTGTCAAGAAACCTTCCTTTGGGTCGAGGGCATTTCCCAAGGCGGCACCGCGAGTGTAGTCTCTTTTAACCCAGCCGTGTCGGAGGTTCGATGTCGTTTTTCCAACCCATCTTTCTATTTTGGTCGTCGTCACCGTGCCAGTCGCAAATCTTGTGACGCAACGCTGTTGCCCGTGTGACGTAGGTGGGTCTGAGCGTGTGCGACGCTTCTGCTGTTGAGCCTTCCCTTCTGGTTCTTGGAGGTGGTAGAGAAAGTTGTGTAGGTCAGCTCGGAATCATCATGCTCGCAAGGAAAAAGAATTAAAACTGACTTCAAAGGACAACTCTGACACGGTCAATTAATAATTAAAACAGTTTTTTAATGAGCTATGCAATTACCTGTGTGTCCCTGGAGATGATAGTTTATGGTATTATTGCTGAGTGCCCTTTCTTTAGTCATGGCAGATGACATCTGTAATTTAAAGCAGGCTAGACATTAAAGTGACAGAACTTTCATTAACCTTGTCTAAAGTTTGTTAATGACAAATGTCTCGTAAAACAAGCTATTGTCAAAACACCAGCTTAGCAAAAAGCGGAGCCTGGGCTCCTGCAGGGCGTGCTGCTGGAGGTGCTGCTCGAGCAGCCGCGATGGGCGCCGGCACAAGACCTGCCCTAGCCTCCTGGCTTTGGACGTGGCTTGTCGGATTTGGAAACGCGGACTCCCGAGCCCGGGCTCCCTTCAAAAGCAGGATGACGGGAGAGGGCTGGAGGTCCGGCGCTCGGATGCTTCCGTAAATGCCTCCTTGTCGTATGTCGGTAAATCCGAGGACCTCAGCTCCTCAAACGCGAGTCCTCTGAGGCGGTGCTTTCCTTTCGAGGTGCTGAGAAGTTAATTTAGTTTCCGCTGGAGTCTAGATTAAAGACAGAAATTATCTGCTTGAATCATGAGCAACTTTGTAGGAAAGGGATCAGCCACCGGGAAGGCTGGCGGGGAGAGATGCATTAGCGAGGAGATTGCTTTGAAAAGGCTAAGTCGGATCTTAACATCTCGGTACTGAATGTCAGCCTGCTTGGAAATGGAATTTTCGCAGCGGCGCGTCGGTGAAGATACTGCAGGAAAGGGAAAAAAAAAACCCAAAACCCAACATTTTGTTTGGCGTTCTCGTTGACTCCAATAGGGAACAACCAGGAAGCGCCATCTTAAATTATTTATTACCTTCAGATGAACCTTGAAGAGTTTGTGGCGGCACGCTGTGGCCTCAGACTTTGTTAAACTGGATTCATTTTTCCTTCCGATCCTGTGAGACTTAAGGACCTGTTACTATTGACTGCGGTATTTAGGAAGCCTCTTTCACGCGGAACGCCTCTACTTCCAACAGCTTTCGGGATCGTGAGGCCTCTGGTTCATCTGCCAGAAAGAAACCTTCTTTCCCTTTTAAAATTAACGATAAGGAACGTAAACGCCTGCGCGAGGCTGTGTTTCAGGACTTGGTTCGCTGTGGCCGTCTGGATTTGCAAAACTTGCTCCTGGGGGAGGATTTTATTCGCCCTGCAGAAAGGGTTTTGCCATACTTGCCCGGGGCCCCCCGCTGTTAAGGTAAGCGTGTGCATGCGTGTGTGTGCACGTACGTGTGTTTACAGGTGCACGCTTGCGCGTGCGAATAGAGAAGGCACGTGCGAGCGTTCGCTTGGTGGTAACGTCTCAGCCTGGCGGGAGCTTGAGATGCCGGTTGTCGCTGCTCGGTCCAGTTTCTCCTGCCGATCTTCTCGGTGTAGATCTCCAGTTGGTCTTGCCCCGGCGTGAGATCGGTACCGCATCTCAATTTGGGAAGGGAGCAAAACACCTTGGTGCTGATAACGTCGTTATCACAGGCGTAGACTCTTCTTTCTGTACGCGCTTCAGTTTCGCCCTGAATGACTGCCCAGCAGGAAAAAGAAAATTCTTGGGCGGAGGGCGTTCTCTTCGGAGGATGTTTGCGGCTTTTCGCCCCTCCGGCGGTTCTCTGGAAACCGCAGCATTGCCGTAGGAGTGCGGGTTCTCCCGTAAACCACTACTTCTTCATAAAGACAGGGCAAAGCAAGGCAGATCCTGTGGATTACTGTCGTCAAAACGCAGGGAAAAGGGCAGAGGGGATGCTGCGGGCGGCATTATTATCAGTGGATTTTGGAGGCAGCCGAGATTATTTACAGCGCCGTGCGTGTGTCTGCTGATCCCAGAAACGCCGAGGAAAGCCTCTGTACGCCTAAAAGATGAAGCATCGTTTCAGGCCTGACCTTCCTCCCCATGAAGGGGAGCAAACCTTTGCGGTTACGAGTCGACTCAACTGGTGACGGAGGTGCTGACAAGAGACGGGGACTAGCTGTTATGTGTGTTTATCTAAGTAAGGCGTAACGCGTATTCCCCGGGCGCGCGTATCGCGTTGCCAAATTTTTTTGTCGACAAATTGCTGAAACCGGTTATGCAGGCACGTTTGCAAACGCGCGTGGCTCTAGGGACCGCGCTTTTGTGCGAAATAGCCCATTAATTCGAACAAACGGTTTTAAATAGTTTTAGATGATTTATTTCCAAAAGCTTAGCTGCTCAGACGTAACAAGGAGCAGATGTGCCGGTGCTCGTTCTCGCGCGTGGTAGATGGGCTTGAGAGGAGTCCCAGCTCGCGCCGGGGCTCTGCACCACGTCGGTCTCCTGGAGCAGAGATGCGGAGCCCACCCGTAAGAACGCTCCGCAGCAAGGCCTTCCAGCGCGCTTAATTGCCGGTTCGTTAGCGATAGGCGAGAAGGTTGGAGGATGTGCGTCGCTCGATCCTTTGAATTACTCGGCCTATTTGTGTAAGCTGATAAAGGAAAGCGCGATACGCAAACACGCGCGCTCTTCAGCTCGGGCACTGTCCGGAGAGCTTAGCTGTCTTCCGGCGTTCCCGGGAGGTTTGTCAAAATCCGTTGGGTCTCGGCGCAGATGACCGTAGTTGCTCGGCGGTTTCGAAGTTAGAGGGCACACAAGCCGGTGCTCAAAATTCCTTCCTAACGCCCAGTTTTAGGCAAAACTGGCGGCACCGGGGACGGCTTTTTGGCCTTGCATCGCCCGGCCGCGCCGCGAGCTGTTGCAGCTTGGCGGGTCCGTAACGTGCGCGCAGAACGACGTGTTGCCTCTTCCTTTGCAGCTGCCTCTTGCCTGTTGGAAGAGCCCTACCTTTTCCCAGCTCCTTTCCAGAGGGAGCGAGCTCGCTGCGCTCAGTCCTCCTGCACGGGTCGCGTCTTTCCAGCAAGCCGAGCCGAGGCCCCGGTCCAGCTGATGAAAAAAAGGCACCTGCTTTTGACAGCTCTCGCCGGGTTGGCTTCCAGCCCGTCATGCCCATTTGCTTGGACGGTTCCCACCAGGGCTAGGACCAAGGCAGGAGAAACCTGACCGTTTCTCACTCGTTTCGCCAGTCTCTTGGCTTTGCTTCGCGGGACGTTGGGTTGCTCGCTGGGAACCTCCTTTTAATCGTAGCTGGCTATCATCGCCCGGCTTTGTCGCAGACGGGTCAGCTTTTGCCAGCCGTGCGGAAGGCCGAACCGGGAGCAAATTTGGTTTCAAAGGTAGCCAAAGAACTGGCGCGTAGCTGAGTTGCGGATATTGCTGCTCGTGGTGTTCTATAACCACAAAAATATCCAGCGCTGCGCAGTTCAAGACTTCCGATGTTGGGGAGAAGCAAGGTTAAATAGCATCTCGCACCTTTCACTTCACATCTCATTATTCATTGCTAATAGAAGCCTAGACCATCTGTCTCCGCACGGAACATTTGGATGTGACAGGCATAGTAGATGTTACAAAACTTTCTCTTGGAGATGTTTATTTCTGGCGTGTTTCTGCTCTCTGCTTCTCTCTCGCCCAGAGAAGCTGTGGCTGCCCCTGGCTCCCTGGCAGTGGTCAAGGCCAGGTTGGATGGGGCTTTGGGCAACCTGGGCTAGTGGAGGGTGTCCCTGCCCGCGGCAGGGGGGTCGGAACGAGATGGCCTCGGAGGTCCCGTTCCGACCCAGACCCTTCTGCGATTCTACAATAAGTACTTAGAATCACAAAGACCCGCCTTCCCCGGAGGGAAAGAAGATCGCGCCACGAGCGGTCGTTACGCAGGACAGGGGTCGATTCAAATGCGGAATAATTTACGGCAGGAGCGCAGCGGGCTAGGCGCTAAGGCTGGCGACTTAGGCGAGAGAAGATGGATTCCCGCAGAATCCCCTTTTCTCGCTCTTTGAAGGCGTTTTAGGGATTGAGGTCATGGCTCTTTTCCTTCCTAAGACCTGGTGAATTGCCTCTCGGACACTTCACCTCACGAACGCCGTGGCGTTCAGTCGGGGTTCTGCTGACAGCGCGAGCCGCGCCGGCACGGTTCAGTCTGCGAGCATCAGCAGAATCTGAGATTGAAATACCGCCGTCGCGTTTCTGATTTAGTCCTGGAACGTAAAGCATTTTCAACAGTAAACGCCTCGGGTTTTGAAGCATTTTTGTCCTCTGCAGCGTTTTAATTTAGGTGGCGGTGCGATATCGGTATTCGTTGCATCGAATGTTTTCCGGAAGATATTTTTCCTGGTTTTGCCAGTCCGATGGCGTTCGCATGCCGTTTCTCTGTTATCAATAACTGTAGAAGCAGTCCTAGCAGAGTTTGCGGAAAGTGCTTTCTCCGTGCTTTGCTCCTCTGGTATTTATTGGTTGACTCGACAATACGATTATTTTTCTGTGTCCCTGTTAAAGACACAGCTTTGAAAGATCTTGCTATCCCAAGATGCAGAGTCCGCAGTTTTCCCCTCCTGATGAATTCGTAGGAGAACAACTGCTTCTATTACAGGCAGCTGATCTGGAAATTATTCCTTTGGAAGGGGAAGGAGGGTTGCGTTGGTTTTTTTTTATTTATTTACGTTTGTAAAAGATAGGTCTGAGATGTGGGATGGAGCCATAGTAATACTTCCTTGGAGGTAAGGCACGCAACGGCAGCGTGGGAGGCGTCGGAAGGGACTTCTGGAGATCGTCTAGTCCAGCCCCACTTACCCCCCCCGATTCTGAGGAACGGGAGAGAAACCCGGGTTGCGCTTCCCAAACAACGCTTTTGTCAGCGTAAGTATCTCTCCTAGACGAGCGTTGTTTTAATAAACCTAGCGCTACTGTTTTGCCTGCAGTTCCGGATGAGAATCGACCCAGATGAATAATTGATCCCGAGGTTCTGCTCGCTCCACGCAGCCGGGGAGGACGTCTGGGTAGCGGGAGGATGTCCCGTCCCCGGTTGGGAAGGGGTCTCTCCTCAGGGGGATGCTGAGGCGGGTTGTTAGACCAGGTGAAGGCTCCGGTAGTCGGCTTTCAGGTGGGATTCGAAATGGCGGAGCGATTTCATTTGGTGAAATGGAGATCTCACAGGAGATGGGAGGGGAGAGGAGTTTCAAATAGGGCAAGAAAGGAGTTGCTCAAGCCGCCATCTGCAATGAATCTCTATTGGCAATACGTGCCTTGGAGCGGTATATTTGGCCACTGAGCTGGAAAATTGTTATCGTTTGTGGAAGGGCTATTTTTAGTCGGCAACATCTGTGGAGCACCATTTCCCCAAACTTTCACTATCTTTTGACAAGTCAGCCAGATGTGACTCACTTGAGCATATTGGGTGGAGAGGAAAAAACAAAGCGCTGTGTTTACCAGAAATGCAAACATGACCTTTTTCGGATGAAGGCAGCCTTTATTCCCATCCCGTGGAAGAGGCAATAAGAAAAGATTGATTTTCATCATCAGCGTTCAACGTCCTTACAGCGTAGCGTTTGGGTACGACGCTCTCGCAGAAGTCGTGCTGAACGGGCGCCCGCGCGGATCCGGTTCTCTCCCTCTCTCTCCCGCCTCCCTCATTTCAAAACCGAAAGGGAAGGCGCCGACGGCGACGTGGCTGTTGGAAGGGGCGTCAGAGCAGGAGTCAGACCTTGACATTTGATGTCTCCGAAGCAGCTTTTGGCTTGGATTCAGTTGTTTACTACTGCAGTCAGGAGCAGATTTGTTAGACGGGGCTAATTATACGCGCGTGTTCCAAAATCATTTGGAAACTGTAACATTTGTTGCTTTTCAAACACTTTAAAATATGCAAATATTTCGTGCAACGAAGAGAACCGATTTTTCCGCAGGAACCCACAGACGGCGTTAAGAGCGGGACGCGATTTGCTGCCGCCTTGCAGTTGCTTGCGCCGTCGGGTCCGCGCGCCGAGCCCGGGTCGGCACCGCCTCTCGCGACGCCGGCGAGCTCTGACCTCGCCGACCGACGGCGGTCCCCCGGATCGCGGCGTTTTAAACCTTTGCGGGTTTCTGAGGGCTCAGCCTTCAGCTCCGCAGGTTGCCTGCGGTGAGGGGAGCCGCGACTAGCTTCTCCAGTAAGCGGGAGCGCGCAGCTGGGCTTTTCTCGCGCCTCGGGTGATTTTGACGGGAAACCTGCGGATTTCGGGCTTTTGCCTGTTTTGCTGGAGGTCCGACCTCCCCGAAGCGCGCGACCGGAAAAGACTCTTGGGTTTTGCGTCGCGGGCGCCGGGGTCCGAAAGCGTCTCCTTTGGGGCGCAAGGCGTACGGCTGGAGAAAGCCTCACCCACGCCTCGCGTGGTTTTAAGTCCGGATAAATTTTTTGAAAAGCCAGCCTACCTACCTACCGATTTTGTTTGTTCCTTCGCTGGAAACCGTGTCTATCTGCCAACCTTTCCGAAATGCCGTGATGTAATTATTTTAACAGGCAGCCTGTGCTCCTTTATTTGGGGGATATTAACCTTTCTAAACAAAAGAAATGTTAATATACGTTGGAGACGCAGCTAATGGGATTTCATTTTTCTTATTAGAACAGACTTGGGTTCTCTTTTTAAATTATTGTGAAAGAATGCAGCAAGTCAAGTAATTGCCTTCAGCTAATCCGTGATAGCAAATTTGAACGTGAACATCCAGATCGCTCTGCGCGGATTGGAAAAAGTAATGTGATTTTCTTGGGGTTTTTTTTTTTTATTTGCTTTGGCTAAACAGTGTTGAAGGACGATACAAACTCATTGAATTCGGAACAAAGAAAATGCTAATTATTAACGCGCCGAGTTCCGATACGCTATAAAACGCGCTGCTTAATTTGCAAAGCCCGTTGCGGCCTCTTTTCGTTGAGGTTTTCGTTTCTCTCGGGTTCCCCGATCTGCCCTGAAACTGCAGCCGGACGTACGGGGCCGATCGCTCCCTCCGGCGCGGAGGGCGGTCGGGAGGACGCGGCCGGTTTGGGTTCTGCCGCGCTGGGGGGATGGGTGCGCCTTTGGGTAATCGGTTAGAGAGCTCAGCCGCGTCAGTTAAAAGCTTACGCGGGTGCCGTCTATGCCGAAAGCCGTTTGCCGCGTACCGAGCTGCCGTTTGGCTTGCAGCGCTCTGCTCGGTGCCGGCGTTACCGCTGTCACGCGCCGATGCTGCGCGTGATGTCATTCTTCTCTCCCCGTAGGCGCCGCCTCGCAGTCGGCACGCGCGGAGACGGGTATCCCGGGCGCGAAAGGATTTATCTTTCGATCTTGAGTTTAAACGCACATTTCCAAGCGCTCTGATCGCCTCCCTCTATCTGCAGCCGACCTGGCGCGGTTTGCAGCGCCGTAACTGCTTCGGCTCCGCTGTTGAAGCGACAGAGGAGCGATGCTCGCCGTTAACAAATACGTAAGAGAATTTAACGTAACCCCTCGGTGCGTAAGCGGAAAGTTGATTGCACGTCTGCAAGAATATCCGTGCCTGATTCACGTTCTAACGTTAGCGTTGGGTTTTCTTCGTGATAGGGAAAGGTCACGTTAGCGTGCCCCTCTTAATCTGATGCGCCGCGAACAAATACCGGGGCTGAGACCATAGTTTGGGCTTTCCCGACGACTTCCTTACGGTAAGGCTGGGAGCCTCTTTGTTTGGGGCGGCTCCGGTATCGTCTTTCCAGGAAAAGCAGTGCCGGTAATCGTTATCCAGAGAGGAGCTCGTCAAGGCTCGGGCATCCATTTGGCTCTTTCGCGGTGCCTTTCTCTAGTTAGATGTCGCGGGATGAGTCACGAGCCCGTTGTGACTCCGGGTAGCTCTCTGCGTGCTTTGCCAGCCCCCCCAAGATTTCTTTCCGAGATGATCCTCGGCGGTTAACCACGACTTAAAGCCTGCCCACGGGCTTTACGTGGGACTTTTGGGATTGAATCAGGCGGCGCTACGAAACACGCTGCGGAGAAACGAGTAGCCGTACGTAGCGAGCTCTCGCCAAAAGCTGGGAGAAGCTGCCGAGCCAAGTCTCGTTCCGGTTGACTTGGATCCGCAGCGCTGACGGGGACGGAGCTTCCCCGCAGCCGCGCGGTTTTGGGAGCGCTTAGGTTTATTGCCGGCCTGCCGTCGCGCCGTACCGGGAGGGCACGGGACGAGCTCTCGTCGGGCGGCCGATGCGCGTGGTTAGGCAGGGATGCGTCGTGGCTGTCGGAGGATTTCCCGGAGGAGGAGGCTCGCTGGTAGCACGCGGCAGAAGCGGGGAGGCTGCGGGCTGCTGCCGCCCCGGCGGGGGCTGGCTCTGAGCAGCCAGGAGAGAGGATTTAGTATGCAAATGTGCCGTTTAGAGTTGCATCGCGCTCGCTCGGGATGATGCTGTTAAAAGTTGTGCTGCTTTTGTAGATAAACACGGAGACGTCCGCTTTCAACTTCACATTCTTTAACCTTGTTTTATTCCTTGCTGAGTGCTGACACTTTCAAGGCAGATGAAAATCGGACTAAATTTAGCAGTGAGCGAAGCCCCCAGTTCCTCCGCCTTCCCCCCTCCCCGTTCCAGGCGTAGCGCCTGCCTCCTTTTGATTAGTTTTGCCCTTGCTTTCCGCTTCAGATGTGAAGTTCCGCAAAGCGATGCTGACAAGAAGCCTAATTTTTTTTTTTTTTTTTTTTTAATTAGGCGAGCCCTTAGCGTAACTGCAGCGCGGCCGTCCCGGCGCTAGCCCGGTGCCGGCTTGGGAAAGCCGCTGTGCCTGCAGCCCCGTGCCGACGGCTCGCCGCAGCACGGGCAGGACAGCAGGGCGCCCGGTGGAGAGGAGACGGTCTGCTCCGGGTTGCCGTCCCCGTGAATAAGGATTTCTTCCCGTGTTCCTTAGCGGGGCGTTTGGGAAGGCCGCCAGATGTGGACGGGACTCTTGGGGTCGTCTTCACTCCTTTCCAGATGTGAATCTGTGGACAAGCCGCTGCCCCGCTCCGGGGACTCGTGGTTTCTCTGTGCTTTGGAGAGGTGCTTTTTTCGGCACGTCTCCGTCGAGGATGGAGCCGCCGGTCCGGGGAACTTCCCGAACTAGTGGCCGCGGTGCTTGGTTACCAAGGGCGTGCGGCGGGGTTTCCACCGCTCCTCCGAGCCCCCTCCTCTGACGTTCCCCAGCTGATTTAGCCCGGCGGCGGGTCCCTTCGCAGAGGCGAATTCTTTTGCTGCCTTCGGGCAGCTGTTCAAACCCGCGCCCTCGGCGGAGGGAACTTTTGAAGGCGGCTGAGCCTCGAGGTTTAATCTGAACGCTTGTCTTTGCGTGTGGAAAGCGGGGCTCGCTGTCCTGTTGTCTCCTCCTGCGGCCGCTCGAACTTCCACGCGGTCGTCTTGGAATAGCACGCTCCTGCGCAAACGCCGTTCACTTTTCTACGACACAAAGCAAAGGCGAGGCCGGACGTGAGCCGCCGTCACGATCGGCGTGACGGCGTCGCGCCGGGTGCCGGCACGTTCCTTGGACGAGCCGAGCGCGCTTCCGGCGATCGTTAGGAGAAACGGGAGCAGCCCGCGAAGGAAGGCGCGTTGGGTTGCTGGGGATGCGGGCCGCGAGATTTTAAAAAAAACCCAAAACCCGAAAACAGCACAAACCCGGTGAAAAAAGTCGCTTTTGAAACAAAAGCGACGCGTGTCACGTTTCAAATCGGGATTGGAACTCGGATTTCCCCGGCCCACGTCTCCTTTCCTTGGGTTGCTGTTGGGAAGGAAAGTACGAGTTCCGTAAACGAGATACGCTCTTTAGCTATTCTGCTGACTACGTTCTTGAGCAAAACATGGTAGTGGCTCTCCAGTGTGATAGATGGGCACTGGTTTTTAGGTCCTCTATTAACTTTGCTCCCGAGGAATCAAATTAAAGTCACCTTCCATTACAGCAGGGTAGAACCTGCACATGCAGCTATTTTTCACGGTAGCCGTCGTTCCTAAGGTAAGTTAAAGTTATTTCAATTGTTACTTATCTTTGGGATGACGGTCGTGACAAATGGCTGGTGTAATTTCTTTCCTTAGTAGATGGATAGAAAGTGAAGATATTACATGGGCTTCTCGCTGAATTCATAAATTTCTAGATGGAGAACACGGCGTTAGATATTGAGACATTTAACTTGACAAGAAGAGAGGGAATTGCTTTCTGATCCTGTTGGTGCCGTAAAGCCAAACTCGGTTGGCGAACCTTGCGTTGGCGGCTCCTTGTTGCGGTGTAGTTTCCACGGGAGGAGGAGCGGGTAATCCAAAGGAGAAGAAAGATCGCTTTTTTTTTTTCTTTTTTTTTTTTAAATTTTCCCCTTCTTTCCTTTTTCGCCGTGTAAATGGGCTGTGAATTAAGCCGCAGGATCCAGCGGGTGTAGCTGATCTACCTGGCGGGGATGTTGGCTCTCGCCTGGGACCGGCATCGCCCGCCGTTCATCATGCCCGCCTCGAAGAGACGTCTTGCTGTATAAAGCAAAGTGCTGTTCGAGTGTCTTTTCCGGCAATATCTTTAGCCGCTGCCACGGTCTTACCCGTTGCGCTCTCGCGACTCGATTTTGAGCCGGTGCGAGGTCCGTGAGGTTTGCCGACGCGCGCGTTTTTCGGCCCGAAAGGGAGGTTAATTTAGCGCGGCGTTAATTGGGTAGCGCCCTTCAGAACCCGTCGTCGCGCGATCCTTTGCGTTTGCGAGGTGGGTGAGAAAGGAGCCGCCTCGCGTGAAACGCCGAGCCGACGCTTGTGGCTCCCCGACTGCAGCTACCGCGCTCACGCTTCCATTCGTGAGAGGGAAGGAACGTTTGGCTGTGGGTTTTGCCAGCTATAAAGAAAATATTTTGATACGAGCTCATGAGTCATGGGAGATAAAAGGGAAGACGCCTGAGCTGCCAGAGCGGCGCCCGGCTTCCCGAGCTGCAGAGGAGGAGGCTGAGTCTGAAAGGCGGCACGACGGGGACGAGGTCCGGGAGCGGCTCAGTGGGTTCTGCGGTGCCCCCGTGCCGGGTTCTGGGCAGGAAAGGGATGCCGGTTCGGAAGAGCTGATGTTTAGTTTTATTTTTAGGTTTTGGTTGCTTTGGGGGTTGTTTTTTGGGTTTTTTTTTTCATTTTCCCCCGTGCTTCTGGGTGGTCACCATCACAAAAACGAGGTGCGCGTCTCGTGAGGCGGTTGCAGGAGGAGCGGCCCTTAGAATAAATAAAATAAATGCCCGTAAATCTGAGGCGGTTCAGTAGAGGAGGAAGAAAAGGGGGAAGGCTATCTCAAGGAAACCAGGTAGTATGCGTCTCTTAATGCATCCCTTAAAGGTCCTATCTACTACGTACAGAAAAGCAAACGCATCCGCCGCCCGCCCGCGCGTGCGAAACACCATTTCTTTTCTTCGGCACAGAAGCCTGAATCTTAATTTGAAACGGTATCAGCGTGCTAGTTATATGGTGACGCGCAAATGAATTGGAATCCTTTGGTCTTCCAGGGACTGTTTGTTCGGTATAATTGCGGCTTTGAACAAACTCAGCGGCCAGAAAGCTGTAAAGCATTTGCAGGCGAGAGCATGCTTTTAATATCCATCTTCTTTAAGTGCCACCAAGTGACATCGAAGAGTAACTGGGCAGAGCTGGGTGCCAGGCAAAGCAGAGAGCGGGGAGTCTTGCTCGCTCATTTGTATTCTAGATGTAAATCTTAAATTAGTTTGAGATTTTAAAATGGATTTTTTAAATGCCAGGCACATGAGAGGCGGAATCGACGTTAATATTAATAGGCTTAAAAAGTTATTTAGTGAAATATTTGTATAATTGAATTTTCTTCGCAATCAAGCCAGAAAAGCGCCGGCTGAGCGGGGGGCTCGGGAACCTCAGCTGCGCGGTCCGCCCTGAACCTTAGCAGGGAGGACCGAGTCCCGCCTTGGTTTTCCCAGGCGGACCTGCGCTCAGCAGGCAGCGCGTTCCTGTTCTCCCACCTTGAACGTCACGGATTTCTCAGCGCCACGGAAGCGTCTGTCGAGGCACCGGCACCGTACCGGTCCCGTGCCGGAAGGCGGAGGCGACGCCGGGCGGGAAAGCGGTCCCCCGCCCGCATTTCGGAGCGAATTCCGCCCGGCGCGGTCCTGGCTGGCCGAGGCTGAATGCTCCGGCGAGCCCCGGCCCCGTGCTGCTCCCGGGGACCCCTCTTAATGGCCTGAGGGGCAATTAGCCCAGCCTACCCCAGACCACAGCGGAGGGCTCGCTCCCGCGGCGGGGAGCGTTTCTGCTCCGAGCCGACGAGAACTCTGAAGAAGTAAGAAGCGGCATCCTGGAGATATAAATAAACCGAGGACAGTTGCAAGAGGAGGAGGAGGAGGAGATGGGAGAAACTGAAATATTAATGAAGATATAAAGCGCTGCACTGACACCGAGAGCGGCGTGATGTTCTTGCTCATCTATTCATGTTGAGCTCGCTGGAGTTTTAAATTTTAAAGCCTGGGTGGAGAAGAGGGGCAAGGCCAGGCAGCGAGCTCATCAGAGCGCCGTTGTAGTTGCGCTCACAGCCAGCGTAATAGCTCCAAGGGGAAGAAGCAGCCTGCGGTACCCGGGGATTTGGCAATATCCAGGCGTCCGGCCGAGCCCCCCAAGTGCTGTTGTTACGCATCGGTCCCTCGCCCCCCAGGTGCTGCCGCTCTGATGGCGCAGGTGCCGCGATGCTCCGCGGGCTCGCGAGGCAAAAAGCGGCGTTTCGGGTCTTGCTGCGACGAGTAGCTGACCCCGCCGGGGTCTGGGGCGAGCTCCCGCGCTGGGAACGTGCCGCGGGTGAATTGCTTCAGCGGGGCTGGGGCGGCACCGGCGAGGATGCTCGGCGGCGGGAGAGGTCACCGGTGCCGGAGGGACGTTCTGGCACTTCTCTGCCAGCTGCGGCGGGCACCTTTCGGCTCTGTTCCCTGTTGGTGGTCCTCTGTTCAGCAAGGAGTTTGCCTCCACCTGGAGGAGGCAGAAAGCAAGAAAGAAAAAAAAAAAAAGGAAAGAAAAGAAAAGAAAAGAAAAACCCATAATCACACAATGCTGCCTGTTAGTGCTCATCTTTCAGAGGAGCTCGGCAAAGCATCTCATCAGTCTCCATTGCCGCGTCAAGCGCTCAGACGCGCTCCTGAAAGGTGCCGTGGCCGTCTGAAGGCTTCTTACCCCTTAGACAGCTTTTAATTCACCTTTCCTCGCAGCCCGAGCCTCGAAAAGGAAACGCGCAGCGGCTGACAAGCTAGTAATTGAATTTGGGTTGGCATTAGCGAGGCTTCCGCTGGGGTTCACGGTTGAAAGACAAAGCAGATCCTTCCGAGGAGAACCGTAACGATGCGGGAAGGTTTTGGGGGGAGCGGAGCGGGGTCCGGCCGGCGCAGTCGGCAGGCGAGCGGCACCGGAGCTGTCCGGACCCGCTGCCCGTGCGCAGAAAAAGAGGGACGGGGTCCGTTACCCGCGGACAGGCTGCGCGGGGGCTTCAGCGGAGCCAAAGCGCTAGAAATCTCTTTTCGCATAGAAAAAGCTGGGTCTGGGTGGCGGGGAGGGGGTGCCCACCGCGGCACAGCGGAGCCCCGCCGGCGGCACGGCGGTGCAAAAGCCGCGGCGTCGATCCGGTGTCACGCCGCCGGAATTACGGTTTTTGCGGACGGTGCGGCGTTTGAGTGATGTCCGGGCGAGAGAAGTTCCAACCGCCGCCTTTTGTGCACGGGATACCTGACAGTAAAGCTGCGTGCTGACCTTTATCTTTATGAGCTGGGCGAATTAAGGAGTTCTGTATTTTAGTTTAATTAAGCAATAAGGCACAACAGATGGTGCTTTTCTGGGTGATTATTGAGAGTCTCTGGGTTTCACTGAGAAGCGCGGCGACGCCGCGGTCGTCGTAAGCGTGTCGTGATTCGGGATGTGTGGAGCTCTCGCGTGCCCCTGGCTGGGTACCAGTTGTGCTGCGAGCCGGGGGGGGGGGGGGGGGGGGCCCGCCCCCCTCCGCGTCCCGCGGCGTTTTCGTGAATCACCCACCCGTTTGTCTCGATCTCGTGGTGCTGGGAGGAGATCCGGGGTTCGGCTCGACCTTGAGATGGTGAACTTGGAAAATCAAGGCTTACGCGAGAAAATTTGCGTTTCGAAGGGCCTTTGTCCCTTCCTGACCTTCCCGCTGGTTTAACGAGCCCTTTCCTCGTTAGCCCTTGTCACGGGGCGGTCGCCCCAAGTGGGACGCGGTGTCCCGCCTCGGGGCCGGGTCCCTCCGTGCAACGCAATTAAAGCCGCTCCTTGGTGGTGGCTGAGTTGGCTTTATGCCGCTCTCGGAGACAACGAGCCTGGATTGGGCTGAGTAATTGCTGCTATGAAATAATTTCGCAATTACCGCTGTAATTAAGGGCAGTTTTGTTAATGAAAGCGCTTGGTGAATAATGACTGCGGGGCGCTCCATCCCGCGGCTTCGCGCCAGACGGTGGGTTGGGGCGACGGTCGGGACGGATGCAGGTACCGCCGCTGCACGTGATGGAGCGCCGTCGTTAGCCTTCCTCCCGACGGGAGCCGGCCAGACGGGGCAGAATAAACGGAAAATGCGACGGCGAGTGCTGCTGAAGGCCCGTTTGGTTATTTTTTTTTTTTCCCCCGGCCGCGTTGCCTCGATGCGCAGATGCCCTCAGCCAGCCGGCGCGTTGCTCGGTTGAGAACCTCCGCAGCCCTTTTTCAGGAGCCCGAGCTTATTCGGGCTGTGGTTTTGTAGCTTAGCTTTGCTTTTCCACGTCGCCTTTGCCTTTTGGAACACAAACCGCTACAGGTGTTTCCTCCGTATAGCTTAAAGAAGGAGGAAATCAGAAAAGGTTGATGTATTTGCACGCCTTGGCGTAGGCACGGCTCTTGACCGTGAAGGTACGTTTGTAGCTAAGGAGCCTTGAAAATATTTTTGTGCGTTCGGGGGCAAGAAATAAACTAACGGAGCGTTTTAAAGCACCGGGCGGAGGCAGGCGGTGCCGGTTCAAAGCCTCGCTGCAATGCAGCGTGTGCCGTCTTGGATTTGCCGTCTCGCACGGAAACGCCGGCGCGCGTGCGAGGGAGAAGCCTTGCCCGCCTTCCACGCCAGGCTCGCCGGAGGCTTTCCGGATCTCCGTAATGAAGGCGGATCAGGTTCGTTCTCGTTGCCGGCTGCTCTATCAAAATCGCGCTAATTGCCGCCGTCGCACGTGTTGCACGCCACCCTCCTCTTCCTTAAAGCTTAAAGGCACGTTTTGTACGGCTGACAAAAGATACGGTTGAGGCAACTTTTCCCCTTCTATTTTGGGGAAAGTAGTTAGTAAAAGGGAAGGAAATTGATTTTGGTGTCAGAAAGGACATTTCTGACAGGAGCATGCTTTGAAATGATTCAAGGCATCTGTTTCTGTTGCAGACACCCGACGCCGCCGAGAGCTGTACCTAAATTAAACTGTTTGAGATGTCAGCTCCGGGTATGAACGCAATTTACATCCCGGTAGCACGGTTGGAATTTTTATCGTTTAATGAACTTTCTCACTCGATTGACGAACAAAGTCTCTCCCACGGCAGCTATTTCGGTGGTCACACGCGGATCTTCAGGTGCGGTTTGATGCCCGGGGCAGGGCTCGAAGGCGCGGGCAGGCTGGTCGGGGCTTCGGGCGGGCTGCCCTAGCGATGGCTGGCCTCGGGACCTCGATTTTGTGGCTTTTCCGTCCGAGTCTCGGTTAGCCACGCGGTTAGGCGTCGGGGGGGGGAGAAGCGTTCCGCCTTTCTGGAGGTGGTCTCTGCCCGGGGTCCGAAGAACGCTCGCGTCGCGAGGCGGACCTCACACGAACACGCGGGTCTTGGAGATCTCTACAACTAAAAGGTCTTTTAGTTTCCCGACTTCGGAACGGGTCTGGGGGTTTATTGCTGGAGCCTTGGCTCTGAGCCTGGCTGGCCTTGGACCCGTGCCTGTGAAGTCCCAGCAGGGTTTCTTGTGCGCTGTCGTGGCCTTTTGCGCGCGGGACCAGCCGCTACGGTGGCTACCGGCTTTGCAAAAGAATCCGCGAGGCTGGCGGGTGTTGGAGGAGGGCGGGGGTGCTTGCTCGTCCCTTTGCCGTGCCTCTCGCGGTCGGTGCTTGTCGTGAGGTATTTGCGAACGCAGATGTAGATCCTTACCTTTTTAAGCTGTCCTAAAGGACTCCGGGCGGGCGAGGAGCCCGAGGGAGCTCAGGCTACCTTTGCCCCTCACGAGGCTGGAAATTCGGCGCCCGTCGTATTTCCAGCTCTGACGGGTCTGGCGCGTTAGGAGGGTTTAGGTTTTCCTTTGCCCGCAGTAAATTTTCGCTCCGGTCATCTGCTCGAAGTGGAGAACAGCTATCAGGCTGCTCACGTAAGGAGCGTGTTTGAGAGGTCACGGGTGACGTGCCATCGCCGTTGGTGTTAGTTCCTGCTGGCCGAAAGGATGAAAGGGGAAACAAGAACATTGACTTCCCTTACTTCGGGTTGAACTGGCGTCCCTTTGCAAAGGGGCGGCGAATGGTTCCCGTTCCAGCAGCGATCGGGACGTTTGGGAGCGGGGGGATCCTTCCTCCTTCCCTCCCGCCCGCGTCTTTCTGCCTTCGCCGTCGCGCCGAGGTCGCTTGAAGTGGGTAAGGTACGGCGCTCGCCGCGGAGTTTGTTTAAGCTTCGACTTCAAACAGTGGATTACCTTTTATCGTATTATATGATGAATTATTGATCCGCTGGTTTTGAATATTTCAGTAACGGCGTCCGAGGTCGGTCCTAGCGCTTCCCAGGGCTCTTTCTCCTCGCGAACGCAGCTTTTGTCTGCGCTCGCTTACGTCGAAGGAGCCGTAATTCGTGTTTGTTGAGCTGCCGGCTTTTGAGGCGATACCCGCGCGGATTCGCGCCGTTGCGCATCTCGACTGGGAGATTTCCCTTGGTCCTGCCCGTACCAACGCGTTTCCCCTTGTCCTTGCCCGTAGCGAAAAAGACGAAGCACAAAACCTGCGTGCTTCTGGCCCAGAGCCGCCCAGGCGAGACGTTCGGGAGCCCTTTGCGCCGAAACCCGGACGAGAAGAGTTCCTCAGCCTGCCACCCGCCATCTGCAGACGCGGACGAGGGTGCGGCGGGCACCGAGAAGGGGTTTTAGGGCTTTGAGATGAGTTTCTGATTGCCTCGCTTCGCGCAGGCTCCCGCGGGTCTCGGAGCGCAGCAGCGTGGTGCCGCCGGCGTCCTTGGCATTCCAGCCGCGTTGCTCTCGCCGCATCGATCGATCACGGCCGCTGCCCGGCGTGCCGTATTGACAGACAACTTAAAGAGTTCTCGTTTTTAAGGAGTGCGGCATGGATAATTAAGCAATGCACTCCGCAAGTTGGTGATCAGCTTCTTGTGGAGGACCAATAATGAATAAAAAGTACATTAACTAAATTAAACTCTTGATGCCTGTGGGTCTGGAACTGTAGAGTTGCCTTTATGAAATTCATTACAGTTTCTAAGAGTTCTGTTAATCAAAAGACTCCTGCAGAAAACATTCTGGGATTTAAAGTTTATTTTAACGCTGGGGCGTTTAGGACGGAGATGAGCGTCCTTGCTGTTCCGTCTGAATACTTAACTAGTATTCCGGGCCCACGGAATGGGGAGGAGTCAAATCAAAGCACTTAAATGGTCTCACCCCCCACCCCCCAAAATCTGCACGGCGAGGGTTTACGCTGTTTCCCGAGGACCTTTGAACGCAAGCGCGGTCCTCGGTTCTGCCTTTGGTGCCGCCAAACGGGTACCCGGGCTGACCGCCTCGGCGTCCGGTACGCTAACGCACGCTTGCCCTGGCGTTGGTCCGCCTCGATGAGCGCTGCTTGCATATACAGGCGCCGGCAAATGTCCGAAACTCATCCCGTGCCTGATGGATACCACGTGCGTTCGGTGGTTTATTTGCGTTTCTTCCTCTGGGCCGCTGGGTTTGCGTTGTTTGCTGTAGGTGGCAGGGCTTGGGTCGCTTGCCGTGTGCTCCGTCCCACGGTAGCCCCGAGCACTAGCGGGAGGATCTGTAGGTTACGGCAGCCTCCTCATCCTTGGGCGTGAAGGCGTGCTTATGGCGACCGGCGAGGCTCTTCATCTGCCCACGCTCCTCTTGCCGTCCGGATGCGGAAACGTTTCCGACCAACGCGGACGTCCCGCAAAATCCCCGTTTGCTCTCCCAACTTTTTTTCTTTTTCTCTTCCCCCCCAACCCCCCAAGAATCTGCCAACCGCAACCTTGGACGGGAGCCATAGGTATTTGTAGCGCAGTCAATCTTCCCTTAAAGCAAACCGGCCGTGAATTAGCTTTTGCATAGTGTTTCAATCAAAGCGTTTGATCCTTGTTTCTGCGAGATAATCCTAAGAACTTCTTATTTGGAGAATAGAAGGCCGTGATGGATTTAATTCATAAAGGGAGGCAGCCGTAAGGAATGTAAATGTAAGAGGCTGATAAGGTAGGATTTCCTCGTTGCTATGACAACCCCTGGGTCATGAGCCTGAGAAAATATAAAGTAAGTCCTGGAGCTGTGAAGATGATTATAAAATTTAACTGTCATTCTTCATTTGGAGTTGATGGCAAACATTATTTACTTAAGTTTATCTCCAGGCGGGCGAGGATCCTTTCTTCCCCCTTTAAATCGGAGCCTTGGATCACAAACGAACGCGTTGCGCGCGCCCGACGTTATAAAGCGAACCCGCTATTTATGATTCGAACCGGACAATCTGCACGTAATACCCCCGTCGACGCGGTCGGCCTCCTGTAGAAAGCGGAGGTGTTATCCGCCGGATCCCTTACGAAAGCCTCCCTGATGCCGCTCAGATGCTCCCAGAAGCAGGGGGGGGAGGAACCGTGTGGGTGCGCTCGCCCGCCCCGGGGATGCCCTTATTCCTGTTTTCTTACCCCGGAATCCAATTTTCAGCTTCCAAAGGGGGAAGGAATGCACAAACCTAATTACTTCTTTTGCGCGTACCCTCTTCTCTGCCTGCGGGAAGAGAACGGGGTGTCATCCGCAACCTCCGCGTTCGCTCGGCGGCAGCAGAAAGTTGGGTTTCTTTGCTTCCGTTGCTGTCCTCCCGTAAGCTGAAAGAGCGGCCGGAGGAGAGGGAGGCATAAAACATCCTCGCGTGAGCTGCCCAAGTTCCCAGGATTAGCTGCTCCGGGAGCTGGGCATCGGCGGGACAGCCAGCTGCCTGATACCGGCTCGTCCCAGATGCGCCGGCGGCTGCGTAATTGCGGATTAATTGTGTGAAAGCGCGTCCGGCGACTCTCCTCCGGACAGAAATCGGGGAGTCCCTGGCGTTCAAAAGCGCCTTCTATGCGTAGAGCCGGGTTTCAAGCGTGTCTGGCGTCGCGTAAGAAAAAAACCAAAAAAATATATCTATATGTGGTGAGCCGTTGCATGCGTACTTTGGGAATGCCAGCCGTGCCCCTCTGCAGTGGCCTCTGGCCTTTCCGGGAAGGTGGGAACGGGAAAACCGGCCGCGCAGAAAGCGCCGTGGCCTTTTTTGCTGCATTTGAAAGGTTCTTCTGTTGCTACTCAGTCTTTCTGGAGGCGATAGAAAGCGAAGTCGTGTGATTCCAAGAGTGCACATAAACTAAATTCCTTTTAGGGCTTTTCAGCGACTACGGGAGCTAACGCCGAGCTGTCCGTGAGGCCGGGCTCCCCATTTCAGTTGGGGAACTCTCTTCACCTCTGAGGTGTTCATCCTGAAATGAAGCTGGTGCGGGCCAGGCAGCCAGTTCTGGTAGGGATGGGACTTTATAGCCGTTTCCAGAGAGGAGCAGCTCCCGCGGAAGCGGAGCAGAGAATTACCGGGGTACTGCTAAAAACCCCAGACTTCGCTGCTTCTCGGACGCCGGTGCAGCCTGACCCGCCGGCATTCAGGTAACGTCGGCTTCCTCTGGAAAACGGAGATTTCGAGCGATGCGAGGGAGGCCGCGCGTGTAAACCCGAGCCAGAAATAGCGGCGCTGACAAAGGCTGACAGGTACACGCCATTCTCTTCATCTGGCACACGCCGTCTGCGGTACTGCTACGGGAGCTGGCAACAGCCTTGCGGTGGTGGGTGGCGAACAAAGGATGCGCTTGGAAATATTTTCCAGACAAAGTTACGAGGAAAAGCGCGGGGCCGATGTAAAATACGGGCGGTAACGACGCGGATGAAGGGAGCCGCTGGGAAGACGCAGCTAAACCAAAATTCGTAAAAGCAGGCTTTTTCCCTTCTTCTTTCCGGGGTTGCGTTCCCCTTTTTGCCAAGCGCGGCTTGCCGGCGATCTGCTTTGCCCGCCTAGCGCCGATACGGCGGCAGAGTGCGGTACTTCGGGAACAGATGGAAAGGAAGGGGCTCTCGAGATGAGGTCGCTCGTTGAGTCAGGAGGGATGACGTCGCCGGTCCGTCTCCAGCCGAGCGCGGTCACGAGGCTGGATGCTCTCCTCCGAGCCAAGCCTCGGACTCATCTTTGACTCGCCTCCAGAAGACCGGGGGCGGCGAGAAGCGGAGTCATCTTGCCAGCTCTCTTTCGGGAGCTCGCAAAACTTGATGCCAGTGCGAGCTGTTCCCCTCCCACGGCCCCCCCACGCGCTGCCGCGGGCTTTAATCTCGTCGCTCATCAGCACGCAAACGGTGTTGGTCCTGATGGCTCAGCAGAACCCGCTCGCCGCCCTCCTCTGCGAGGAGGGACGAGGAAGGCTGCTACTGCTTTCCCGTGCGCGGCGACAGGAGGAACACGGGGTGTTGTGACAGGACCCGCTTGTCGGCAGGACGGGGGGAGGCACGACCTGCCGGTCCGCGCTGTTTCCCACGGTCGCTCTCCCTGCCGGTTTTGTATCCGTCACCCTGGTTTTCTTGTATTAAGCATTTGCCGGAGAGGGAAGCGGTCAGGGATGCTCAGGGCCCCGTTAGCATCGCCCTGCGAAGGCGTCGGGGCGATCCTTTCGTACCGCCTCGTTCCGTACCGTGAAACTGAACGTTTGTCTGTCCGCCTGCCTGCCTTTCCATGTTATTTAATTAATTCAGCCGGAGACCGGTGGCCGTAGGTGTGGCCGTGCCGCCTCGCTGCTCCTCCCCGCTGCTCACGGGTACCACGTCCTTCCCTCGGTGGATGCCCGAGGGAGCTCGGCTGTAGAGCAGGAGCGGGACGCCCACGGAAGCGCGTTCGTTCATCGCGACTCCAGATTTCTTGGCGTACTTGGGAACCAGTCAACTTTTTCCTCTCGTTGCTGCGGCGCTCGTGTTTTCGTGGCAGGGACCCAGCAGAAAGGCAGTCGGCTGGCTCGAGCAAGTCTCGGGTTCCTGGGACTTTGGTGTGGGCGAAGCCGAGCAAACAGGTAGGCGAAGATCGCGCAGCCGACGAAGATCATTAGGAGTAAGCGCGGCGCGGGAAGATCGACCTACACGCGCATTGCCAGCTTTTTTAGCTGCCACAAATGTCACGGTTACGTTACAGAGGCGGCTTTCCAAGCAAACCCCGTTAAGGCGTTTGCGGGTGTGCCGTTGCGTCGGGGGTGATAGCTCTGTGCCTTTGCCTCCTCGGATGGGAACACGGGCTAGCACCCCCACCCCAAAAGTCACTCCGGCTTTTCGTCATGCTTCTGGCTTGGGCTTTCCAGTCCGGAGTAGTTAAGATGGACTGGGATTGACAAGAGGCATGCTGCGATCTCCCTGGAGGACTCCGCAAACAGCCCTTCTCCTCCCAGGTGCGCCCGGCTCCGCTTCCGCGTCTTTCNATATATATATATATATACACTATACTAAAGCCCCTTCCCGTTCATCCGTTACCTCTGGGCGGTTGACCGTCGGGGGTTTTGCCCACAAACTTTGTGCATCTGCGTTTTTTTCCCCAAAGTTTTGGGTTTTTTTTTCTCTGTTTGCCCGTGATCGC